>CANTUT010000682.1:267500-420000 GCA_947687605.1 Reutealis trisperma
TGCATAGATGCATGTAACATTTAATTGTGATTAATGAATCGATATTCTATGCTATATTGTGATTGTGGTTGACAAATGGAGATCAGGAGGATATAGTACCACCTAGGCATTATGATATGGATATGGATATGGGTACTATTATGATTATGATTTTGATGAGATTGAGAAGATGAGCTATGACTGGTGGATGCTGCCCGGGCCTGCTCATCGTTAAGGCTGCTATCAGTCGGGTCAAGGCTACATGGTATAGACCAGTGTTGGCTAGGCCCATGGAACATAAGAGATAGATTATTAGATTTAGAGAGCCAGGATAGGGGGATCGGCTCCCCATATTGAGTATTAGTGTGGTACTGTGGACCATATCTCATCCTTACTTGATTGTATGATTTGTCTATCTTTGTGACATAATGCATAGCACGAACATTAGAAACCTGTCTATAGGACACCAGTTTAATATATTAGTTAGTATCATTCACTGAGTCAGATGCTCATTCCTGTTCAACTTATTATTTTTTAGATCAGGGAATGAGCTAGTGAAGAAATTGTAAACTAAGTAAACTGCCAATTTTCCTTCAGCAGTAGTTTGTATTATTGAGTATTGAGAAGTGTAAATAATATATGTATAATTGTATCATCGTCATAGAACTCCGCAATGTTACATCTTTTACTTGTATATTGTTTAATATTCAGTTACGTATTTGCTGAGTTGAGATACTATTATTAAGCAGAATCCAATTGTATAATAAATGATATTATATTATAAGATGAATGAGATAAGTGAGTTATTAGCCCAATGTGGCTTTGTTTTAAATTCATGTTGAGTTGGATCTGCTTAACTTGTATAGGCCCATAGCCCTATTGTGGGATAGTTTGTTGGGTTGTGTGAAGTCAAGCTTACTGCGGACACTGGTAGCCACATGTATTTCCTCTGTCCTAGGGTCAGTCACGTGTCCTCAAGTTCAGGGTGTGACAAAGATGGTTTCAGAGCATGATCTTCTGACCTGAATAAAGATATGGTCATATGGGTTTTATAAGAGTTAGATTGTAACATGCGGAGTATAGGATTCCTTGTCATCTTTTGAGTCTCACTTGCTTTTAATTCAGCGTGGTCTGTGGTTAGTGTCTTTGGTAACAAAGAACATTAATTAGGTGTGCAGTATTTGAACTTCTCAAATTTTAGTTATAATGGCGAGCTTAATGCTTATCTATTAAGATTTAATGTGGTTGTTAATTATTAGTTAGGAAATATTATAGAATGGATATATGATTGACATTTTTGTTTTTCTCAATTATTGGCATATTAGGTCTGGAGATTTCCTTTGTTAGTGTCCTTTAGTACTAGGAGTACCCTATTACCTAAAAGATAGGATAAGTTTTAGTTTGTTTTATTTCTGACTATCCTATGAAGTGAATTTATTATTTTTCAGATGCATGTGGATGAACAGCTGTTACTTGAGATAGAGTTAAAAACTGTAGTTGTCTGACTGGTCTTATTAGTTATATTTACCCAAGATCTTCTTACTAGCTGGGCCAATTTTTGAGAAAAAGTTTACTGTAGTTTTGTTTATAAGGATAGTGAGACTATTATTTATTGGGGACACATGTATCAGGCAAATCACCATCTAGCTCTAAGTTTCTTCTGAGTTTGAGAATTCTCTCTTGACCTAATAGTTATCCTTTCTAATTATCAGTTTAATTTTATAGCATCCTCTTCATCTTCCTCTCCCTTTAGACCTGATCCTTTTCTTTACTAAGGCCTTCTCCCAGAGATTTGAAGCAATATCTCCAAAAGAGCCCTCAAGAACTTAGCCTCTGAGCAGATTTTTAAGTATCAAACATGCCTCATTCGAAAATATGGCCCTCAGTTTGTGAGAGAACTGACTATCCACCCTGAATATCCTTTTCTGAGGCCTTATGCTTTCATGAATATGACAGTGGATTCATTTTGGATATGGCCTAAAGAATTCCTTTGCTTTCTGTGGTATTTGCTTCATCTCTATCATATTGCTGTAGAAATTCAGCCATTTCATTTTCTGCGGTATATCTAGTATTTGGAAGGCAATAATGCGGCTAACCCATATTTGGTTACTTTCCTGTGTTGGTTTAACCCCCTGGGGCAGTGGATGAGGTTTCATATTACTAATTTGGGTAAGTCTTTTTTGACAGATGGTCCCACCGTTCGAACTATGCTTGTTTTTCATTGTCCTTATACTGCTATGAATGATCTTTCAGGCACTCGTTTGGTCATGAATCCCCAAGTTCTTGTTTATAAATCATACTATTTTTCATTTTATAGGGATGTGTTTGATTATTCAAATGAGTTTACTGCCTTTCAACACTATATGTGTGAGAAAAACAATGTTGCTTTGCGTGAAATGTGGCCCCTTAATGAACCTGATGCTCTATGGTGGGATTTTCCTCCTAAGTATTGTTGCGAGATTTGTACTGCTAAAGATGATTGGGATCAAAATTGTCTCAGAGAACTGTATCATAGGGATGGTCCCCAGCCTATGGTGCCTAATGATGATAAGTTCAACCCTACTAATCACATTTGGACTCACCTTGTGGAGACTTCTTCAGACTCTACTAATTTTGATGAGACAGCCTTCTTCAGCCAGTATGATGATGATGATGATGACATTATGAATTTGTCTCCCTCGCATGAGCCTATCAAGAAGTGATAGGTTAAGGAATTTGTTGTGGAAGTCGATGGTATTTATGATGTGGGGTTTGCTAGGATAGTTAGGCAATGAATCAGTATATGTGTATGTCTTTCTTTTCTTTGTTATGGGGGAGTAATTTTCTTTTCTATTTTGGTTGTGATATGTGTAGGTGTGTTGAGGCAAGAAACAGGACTAGAGACACTACCTCAATAGGTTGTGGAGACTTGTGTGATGTACTCCTTTTTCTATATAAGTGAATGAATATGGTGTGAGTATGAATGCATATCTAGTGTAGTATATAAGAGTAATTAAGTATTGGTGCATTTTAAAAAATTTATAATGACTATGATAATTTAGAGGTTCATAGATTTAAATGAAATTAATTTGATGATAAATTATTGGTGAGTATCATTATAAGATTTATTAAAGTTGGATATTCTAATGAAATAGAACAAAATTGTGATGTGGTTTTAGTTTAGAATTTAGGAAAATATAAGAAATTGAACTGAGGTTATAAATTAATAAAATGTAAGTTTATATGAGATAGGATTGAGTTTCCCATGCTTCCAATTCAATGTTAAGGTGGTTTTATGATGAGTTGCTGATATTAATTTTATAAGTGTGTACTATTTATATTGTATGCTTGTGTTTGTGAGATATGATGAATTCAATGACTTTTATTAGAATTGTGATTATCAAAAAGTTGTATATATCTATATGATGTTACTAGAAATTATTTAACAATAACATTCTTTGAGTGTAGAGAGTACAATTAGAGTATAAGAATTTGAGTTTTGATATAGTGATAAGATGTTAAGGTTATAAGAATTGTGAATTTGAGAATTCTCGAGGATTTAATCCATGAGGGTATAAAATGATCTAAATTAAAATTTTAAATGATTTGAGATAAAATATTTTAGTTCTGATTTGATTTGGTAAATGAACTCAATATGATAATTGATTTTAAAAAGTGATTTTAAAGGTAATTTGGAAGATTATTATTTTGGAATTCTGTACTTGTGTCCAGTGTGTCTATGTATATGCATTGAATCTGGCATTGAAAAAGTCATACATTACCAGTCATGCATTATGAATCTCATCCATCATTACATTACATTTCATGTTGTCTAGCATCCCTGGACACAGTACCTTGAGTTCTAAAATAAAAATGAAAATGTTTTGATTCTTACAAATAATTTTACATAGTTTTGAAAATTTTAAATAATTTTGAATATACTTGAAATGGATTTATGTCCTCAGGATGAGATAATACTTTGAGGTATTAGATAAAATAACATTTGATAGAGACCATTGAAAAAAATTAGGTAATGTTCTTTAGTACAAAAAGGAGATTTATGTGGGTATCAAAGTGGAAGAACTTATGTAGTGTATATGTTTTAAGTTGAGATAAGTTTAGAATGACATAAATTGGGAGAGACATAAGAGTTGCATAGAGATTTTATTGAATTCATTATTTTTTTTATATGGATGAGTTAAATGACTGAGAATGTGACATTTAGCATGATGTAAGTGGGAGATTTAAAGTAAATTAATGTTATGGGTTAAATGTATATGATTGCAAGGCAATAGTTGTTTAAGTCATGATATTGAAGTATTTTATAGAAAGAGAGTAAGTCTGAAATAATTGTCGAAAGGTGGGATATGTTTTAGAGTTAACAGAATTTCTTGATGACTTTGTTAATATAAGGATGTTGAAATGAATTGTAGAATTATTGGTTTTGTATATCAATCAGTGTATACACATAGGTGATGATTTCAAATTGGTAAGATAAAAATTTATATATTGGAGAAATTAGTTAGAGCAAGTAAGAGTGGAAAAGGAATTATTAAGTTTTGATATGTTTCAATTGATGAAATGAAATGAATAAGAAAATTATTATTGGAGTTATTATTTGTGATCAAATGTGATAGAACTTATAGTGTTAGTGAGATATTGAATGTGAAAATATTTTATTGAGGTTATAATAGATTAAGTAATAATTATTAATATAGAAAGGAATTATCATATATCAAATAGAGTTGTTAATTTGAAATTATTGTTGGATTCTTATATGGCTAATATAATAGGTAATAAGTGTAAGTGATAATCTAGATGTTAATATTTATTAAAGTATTGATAAGGACATAAGGACAAGACATGTTTAAGATTAACATTGATTGGATATGAAATCAAAGGTTATATTAGTTTTATCTAAGGTTAAATTAAGAATTAAAGATAAGGAGTTATCAAGAAATTATATTGATATTCGAATAGGTTATATTGAATGTTTATTTATGTATATTATTATACTGTGAAGTATGTATCTTATTGTTATTGGTGTGTTGCTTGTGCATTAAATAAAATGTTTGAGTGGTGCAGCGGAAGCGTAGTAAAGAAATTTAAGTTAAGTGTGTGGTGGTTATTATTTTTGAAAATTCGAGAACAAATTTTTTTGAAGAGGGGAAGATTGTAATACCATGAATTTATATTTATTTTACAAATCTTATTTTTGTGTATGGAAATGTATTATTTTATTATTTTCTTTATCGAATCTATATTTTATTTAAATATTATATATATAATTGAAGGAAATATTTTATATATTAGTATTATGTGTTTATTATTATTATTATTATTATTATTATCATTATTATTATTATTATTATTATTATTATTATTATTATTATTATTATTACTATTATTATTATTATTATTATTATTATTATTAGAATTGTTTTACGTATATATATATATGTTAATGAAGTTGGGGAGAAGTGGAATGGGGGACCCAGGGCCATATGATTGGCTAACAGCCAATTAGATGGCTGAAACAAATTAAAGAAAGGAAATAGAAAGGATCGGGAGAAAGAAGACCAAGAGAGAGAGAGAGACCGTTGGTGGGGTTCCAGCTGGCGGTGGGCTGCACCGCCACCATCAGTGGCTAGCCGATTGTCCGGCGACCTCAAGGGAGGCGGCAGCATCCTGATCGAGTGACGGACGGCGGCATACACGAAGAGAGAAGAACCGCTGGTGCCGAAACTTCAAACCCAGATTTCGGCCAATTTTTGCGGACAAATCGAGCATGATCGGTGCCGTTTGACTCCTCACCTCGAGAGCTTTTGATTGGTACCTGTCTCGTCCCTTGAGATTCGCCGAAAGCGAAGATCGATTACGTGGAAGCCGAACAGTTGAGGGCATTTTTTGGTGAGACAGCGGCGTGTGGCGGCGAGTGGTGGCTATTTTTGAGATCCTAGCTTCGAGATGAACATTTTGGTATGAAGATTGCTCAGATCCGCCACTGACAGCAGCGGCACGTGGGGCAGTCTAGCAACTCTATTTCGTCATTCCGGTGCAACTCTCGACGTTCGTTCGATTGGAAATTGTGAGCGTAAACCCGAAACTCCTTTATTTCAGTTAATTGATTTATATTATGTTTAATGGATTCTAGTTTGTATTTGTTAAGAGTTTGTTGAGCTCTGTTGATGAGTATGAGTTGGGCGGACCCAGGAGGGGTCACTGAGATTATGTTATCTATTAAGATTGTTTTTGAAGTATTATGTTTTCTGTTGTTTTGGATGGTTTCCGAGTTTAGTGCGGTTCTGTCGAGATCTCGATAAGAGTCTCAATGATCTTTAAGTTATGTCTAGTTATGGGAGTTATTCGTATTCTGATAATATCCTTTGTTGTCCAGTGTCAGTGTTCTAGTGTCTTCTTGGTTCCATGAATTGCACTTCCAAGGGAAGTCATTGAGACACGTCGTCAATTAGGTGAATGATACTCCCTAATATGTTATTTTATTTGCATATGCATCTGCATTTACTGTGTGTATATATATATATATATATATATATATATATATATATATATATATATATATATATATATATATATATATATATATATATATATATATATATATATATATATATATATATATATATATATATATTGCACTATTATTGCATAGATGCATGTAACATTTGATTGCGATTGATGAATTGATATTCTATGTTATATTGTGATTGTGATTGACGGATGGAGATCGAGAAGATATAGTACCATCTAGGCATTTTGATATGAATATGGATACTATTATGATTATGATTCCAATGAGATTGAGAAGATGAGTTATGACTGGTGGATGCTGGCCAAGCCTACTCATCGCCAGGGCCGCTATCAGTCAAGTCAGAGCTGCATGGTACAGACCAGTGCTGGCCAGGCCTATTGGGCATAAGAGACAAATTATTGGATTCAGAGAGACAGGATAGGGGGATCGGCTCCCTATATTGAATATTAGTGTGGTACTATGGATCGCATCTCATCCTTGTTTGATTGTATGATTTGTCTATCTCTGTGACATGATGCATAACACGAACATTAGAAACATGTCTGTAGGACACCAGTTTAATATATTAGTTAGTATCATTCGCTGAGTCGGACGCTCATTTCTGTTCAACTTATTATTTTTCAGGTCAGGGAATAAGCTGGTGAAAGAATTGTAAACTGAGTAAAATATCAATTTCCCTTCAGCAGTAGTTTGTATTATTGAGTATTGAGAAGTGTAAATAATATATGTATAACTGTATCATCGTCATAGAACTCCGCAATGTTATACATTGTACTTGTATATTGTTTAATATTCAGTAACGTATTTGCTGAATTGAGATACTATTGTTAAGTATAATCCAATTGTATGATAAATGATATTATATTATGAGATAAATGAGAGAAGTAAGTTATTAGCCCAACGCGACTTTATTTTAAATTGATGTTGGGTTAGATCTGCTTAACTTGTGTGGGCCCATAGCCCTATTGTGGGATAATTTGTTGGATTGTGTGAAGTCAAGCTTACTACGGTACTGGTAGTCACGTGTATTTTTCGTATCTTATGGCCAGTCACTTGTCCTTGGGTTCGGGGCATGACAATAACATTATTATCAAAGCAAAAATTATTAAGACCATGGCAAAATTTAATATAAATAACTTTTTAATTGACAAATTTATCTTTTAATTAACGTTTTTAACTTGCCTTTTGTACTTTTAAAAACACTTTTATTAATTTCAATTATATTTTCTATCCTTATATCAGTTTTCACATATAAATCTTAAATAAAGTATTTATTTTTACAAACAGATAATAATTAAAAATATAGTATTTATTAATTTCAAAAATTAATTAATAATAAAATTTTAAAATTATATTAAAATTAAAAATTAATAAATTAAAATAAATTTTTTAAAACAATTAATGTCTTAATCTTTTCCATATTTATTTTAATTATTTTTATTAGAAAATGTCTTTTTTTTTTCGGCTCTTAAAATAATTAGTTGATATTAATAATTTTCATAATCGTTGAAAAAACTATTTATTTAACCATTTTTCAAAATTCTATGAGAAAAATAAAAAAAATTATTTTATTTTTAAGTATTAACTAAAGCATACATATAAAATATTATAAATTTTTTTAATACAGTTAATTTGCTTTTATTTTTATGCAAGTAAATATCATTTATTTTTTATTTTTAAATTTTAATAATTTATATTTTTTCATGTGTTGTAATTTTCTTATTTTGTTTAATATTAATAATTTTTTACACATTAATATCTCTCGTTTAAAAAATAATATATGGTGAATAACCTATTATAAGGGAAATAATCCACTTACTAGTTGTTAATAGTATTTTAAAAATATAAATTAATTTTAACATATTAAACACAATGATAATTTTCAATAAAAAAAATTACTAACAATATTTGCTCTTATCCTAATAATTTCTACTCGACATTACTATTCTTTTATAAATTTCTCTCTTACCAAAAATAAGTTAAAATATATATTTTTTTAAGGTTATATTGTGTGAAATGTCCGTAACCTGCTGGCTTTTATAGTCCATAAGTTCACTTTTTTCTTTCACCTAAATTAATAAATTATGTACCAACATTTATTTTTAATTTACATTTTAAGTTAATCATTATTAAATAAATTTCATTCGTATATCAATCAAATGTCAAAATGTCCTTTTTTTTTTTTTTTAAATAGAACTGTGAAATTACAAATCAAACTCTAATTGAAAATTCATATCTAAATTAACCAAAAATTAAAATACATAGTGAATGCAAATGAAATAATATTAATAACTTTTGAATTAAATTAATAAATATAATTAAAAGCATAGGATAAATTAAAAAAAAAATCACTACTCCATTCAAATAAATTATCTACTTTTTTTCTCACATAATTTAAGAAAATATTATTAATTACTTATCAACTCATTAATTTTATTATATTTTCCACTTATACTCATTTATTATTATATTTTTTTATTAATAATTTAATTTTAATAATATACAAATACTATAAATTTCAATCAATAAGAATAAAATTGATAAAAATCTACACTTATTTCTAAAGTAGTTATATATTTTTGGACATTTTAAAAACATAGTGGATAATTTTTTTATGATAATTATAAAAATGCTATATAATCAAATATTTTTATACCAATTGAATTATATATATTTGTAATTCATACGTGGCTTGTTGCCTTTAAAAAAAAAAAAAAAAAAAAAAAAAAAAAAAAAAAAAAAAAAAAAAAACTGAATTGTCTGTGGACTTCAAATGGTAATAACTTCTCCCCTCAATTAATGGGACTGATAGAGTTTGGTAAGTCGTTAATCGATAACTAATTATAAAACAACACGAAATAGTCAATCAAATGAGCACCACACATTTCAGTATAATTCAATCCTTCTGTACTCCATAAGCTTTTATACCACCTCCAAAAACTCACTTTACATCTTTTTCCCTCAACTTTTCAATGGCTAATACTTCCGCTGAAATAACACATGATTTTCCAGGCTTTTTCAAGGTCTATAGAGATGGCCACATTGAAAGATATCTCAATTCCGATTTTGTCCCTCCAGGCCTAGACCCAGAAACTGGTATCCAATCCAAAGACACTGTAATTTCTGATCAAACTGGTATAAAGTGCCGTATTTTCCTTCCAAAAATTCATTACCCGACCCAAAAACTTCCCCTCCTTGTCCACTACCATGGGGGTGGGTTTTGCATTGGATCAGCTTTTGGTACTGCTTTCCAAATATTGCTTTCTACTTTAGCCACCCAAGCCAATGTCATTACTATGTCTATTGAATATAGACTTGCCCCTGAGCACAAATTACCTGTTGCATACGATGATTCATGGGCGGGGTTTCAATGGGTTGCAGCCCACTCCAATGGGGACGGGCCTGAACCATGGATAAATGACTATGCAGATCTCGGGCGAGTTATCGTAATGGGTGAAAGTGCCGGAGCTAACCTAGCCCATTATGTAGCTGTCCAAGCTGGCGCTATGGGATTAGCAGGTGTGAAAATTACTGGGCTACTTATAGTACACCCATATTTTGGGTGTAAAGAGCCAGATGTATTTTACCAATATATGTGTCCAACAAGTTCTGGGTCAGATGATGACCCAAGACTTAACCCGGCTGTGGATCCGAATTTGATGAAATTGAAATGTGATAGAATTTTGGTTTGTGTGGCTGAGAAAGATTCCCTAAAAAGTAGAGGAGAACGTTATTATGAAATAATGAATAAATCTGGATTGGATTGTAATGTGGAGTTTTATGAAACTAAAGAAGAGGATCATTGCTTTCATTTCTTCAATCCTAAGAGTGAGAATATTGATATTCTCATTAAAAAAATGGTTGATTTCATAAAGCATGACTAATTGTTATTTTATGGAGACAAATTAAAATAATCTTTTGTTTCTTGTTGGTATTGTATTTTGAGACTTGGAGATAATTTTACATTCTTCAAAGTGGGACTTCTTTAATTTTTTACCTTTTCTTTCCTTAGAAGGGCTGTAAGATGATTTATCTAAATATTTATTTTGTTTGAGTTAAATAGATTAACTGTGTGGATTTTTTTTTTCTTTATATAAGATGAAAGAATAATTTTATTTCATAACAAAAAAATTCATCCAATTTCTAGAGTACAAATTATAATGAATATAAATATATATAATTAGTCAGTTTTTAAATGGAGAATTATTTGGATATGGTTATTAATTAGTAAAAGAATATACTTTTTAACATTTCAAATTAAAATTAGTATATACATAAAAGAAATGAAATGGAACACTCAAATATACCAGTATCAAAATATTCCATTCGAAGGATAAAATCAAAATGACACTATTTATATGTTTTAGAATAAAAACTTTTAATATATATTATGACTAATCAATGAGTAATAATAAGAAAATATGATGTGCTAAAAAAATTTATATGATACTAATAGAGTTTTTAATTAATTAATTTTTGTTGGTATATAATACTATGATATCAAAAAATATTTTTTTATTAATTAACATTTGTGTGAAAGATTATTAATAAAAAAGTACTTGTAATAGATAATTAATAGTTTATATAAAAAGTTAGAAATTAATTGTAAAAAATAATGTGTTAACTTTAAGTAATATATACAATTATATCACAAAAACTATTAATATATAATTTTGATATATAATTAAATATATTAAAATAATGTATTAATTTATTAATATAATTATTTAATAATATATTACAATTATTAATATAATATATTAACTTATTAAATACAAATTTCATAAAAAAAATAAAACTTAAAATATACAGTTAGTTATAAGAAATTAGTTATTAAATGCATTTTTTCTGAATCTCCATTTTGGATTGGATTGGATTGGATAGGAACCAAAATATATGATTCTCAAATTGTTTATTTCGAAATTTTCCAAACAATACAATAAAGAGATTTTCTTTTTCGGTTATGGTTCTAATTCTTTAAAAATTAAAATTTCCAAAGTTCAATCTAATTTTAAAAATTTTCAAATTCGCTTATTAGAGCGAACCGTGTTCAGCCATAGAAATTATGTTACTATCTCATTAAATTTGCATGAGCTAGTGATACTTTTGATTAATTGTTTAAAAAATAAAAAAAATAATGTCCTTACCTTATCCAATATTTTTATTTTCTTTTTAAATTCTACAAGAATTTATAAAATCGCTGCACAATTTATGTTTCCCTCTTCTTCCTGGAAGCTCATCAATCCACCATTTTTCTTCTTATTTTGTTTTTTTTTTCTTTTTTAAATATAGAGTGTACTTGACAAAATCTATGAGAGAACACTGTTGCCTAATTATTATAAAAAAAAAAAATGTTACCTAATTTCACTTTTATGTACGATTTTTTTTTTGCCAAGTATAAACTCAAAAAAGTTTAACAATTTAATATAGACAAAAAATAAATTTGAATAATTTTATTTTCTGCTGGGTTTGAACTTGGAACTCTCCAAATTACATATCATAGGCCAAGAGTATTTCACTTTTATAAATGATATTTTTAACCACATGTTTAAAGGTCTTGACTTTTATCATATAGATTAATAGTGTATTCATACGTAATTTATCCATAAAATTCTTATATATATATATACTCGATGTTATGATACTTTATAAAGGATAACGTTATCGTTAAAGCAAAAATTATTCGGACCATGAAAAAATTATTATAAATAACTTTTTAATTGACAAATTTATCTTTTAATTAACGTTTTTAACTTGCCTTTTATCTATCTATATCTATCTATATCTATATCTATACTATATATAAAAGTAGCTAACTAGGAAAAATATTTTTAGATAATAATAATCTTTACAAAACACAATAATTACTTTAACAAAAAATAGACTTTTAAATTTAAAATTTAGATATTTAGTGAACATCCATAAAAAATATCTTAAATAAATAAATAAATATTTTTATTGCAAACTTTTACTTTTAAATTTAAATTTTTCAATAAATTTATCTTAATTTAATTTAAAACATACAATTTTATTAGAGTAATTTTTTTGGATTAAAATAGATAACAATTATTTATGTAAATTATTTTGGTAAACTTATAAAAAATTGTTATATATCTTCACTTATTATATATTTAATATTTAATTATTTTATATAAGTAATGAATTTTTTAAACTTTATATCTTATTAAGAAATACTCATAGCGTATAAGAAAAAGATCTTCTTATTTCCTGATATTAATGTTGAGTTTGTATAAATTTCTATTCAAGGGATAAAATCGAAATGATAATATTGAAATTGTTATAAAATACAGAGAAAAAAATATAGAAAAGTAAAGAAAAAATAGAAAAGAGAATAAATTTATGTATATCTTTTCATTGATTGTAACACTTATTTATAGGTGTAAAAGATTACAAAAATAAAAATAAAAATAAAGTTCTATTTACATAAAAATATCTATCTATATAGATAGAATAGATATCTAATCCTATCACATCACTTAAATATTATCACAACACCAGAATATGTATCGTTAAAACCTTACTAAGAAAAAATATGTGGGAAAAAATCTTAATGAAGGAAAAATACTACATTATTCTTATAGAACTTGCACCATAATACTGCATTTTTAAAAACCTTGCTTGGAAAATCCAATGGGATAAAATCTAAGCTAAGAGAAAAAGAGTACAGTGTACAAAAATCTCCCTCTTATAAAAATATGATTTCTAACAAAGATCTCTCAGTTGGCGCATTCTAATTTTGTTCACCAACTTCTCAAATATAGTTATAGAGAGTGTCTTTGTAAATAAATTTGTCAAGTTGTCAAACCATATACTTAATGATGATTAAGTAATATCCACATATAATAATTTATTTATATTACTTCCTTAGGATATTACTTGAGTCATGAATATACCTCGTTAAAAACCTTGTGAGAAAACCTAATGGGAAAAAATACAGCAAAGAAAAAAAAATACAATTCATGCACTATTTTATCATTACACAGATTGCCACATTCAAATTTGTAATCAAGAAAATCTCATAGGATAAAAATTTGACTAAGGGAAATAAGTACAATCTTATATTAATTTGCTCCCCCTGATGAAGATAACATTTCAACATGGTGCATATCAATCGATGAAACAATATTGTTCCAATATTTATGTTATGTGATGGCTTAACAAATAAGTTGTTTTTCGAGCAAATTAAGTGGATATCAATTTCGTCACTCTTCTGAAGTTTATGCATATAAAAAAATTTGAGTAAAACAAATTTACTTTATCCACTTTATTTTGTGCAATATATGTTGTGTTAATTTCAAACAACATAATAAAAGTATCTTTAATTGAGATATTTTAGGACTATGAAATTGCAGTATCATCACATAACCAGTCTAAGATCCATCATTGTGATTATCAAGTAAATAACTAGCGTCGACAAGATGCTGCAATAGCACTTTAAAACGATAATATAATAAGTGCATTGCACCATTCTAATATTGGTTGGTGCAGAATTATACCTAGCTAGAAAATATATTGCAAATGTAATATCAAGTTTAGTACAATTTGCAAGTGCTCCTATAACACTCAATATGGTACTTCAGAACCAAATAACTCATCATTATTTTCTTTAGGTCTAAAAGAGTTTCTTTTCACTTCTAGTGAATGGACCGCCATTGGATTTATCCATGCAAAATTATTTAAGTATCTTTTCTACATAAGCAAACTAGTGTATTGGGACTCTTTGATGATCAATCTACATATCGATACAAATTTTTGCCTGAACTCACTTTTCATATAGCATATGCTTTCTTGAGTTTGACAAAAATTCCAATGATATTTAAATCATTAACATAAACTGCAATAATAACCAAGTTGTGGTCTTTTATAAATACATAATGAATCATTCACATATCATTCTTTTAGCAAGGATTATGTAATACCCAAGGATTTCATAGCTCATTCTAGTTACTAAAGATGTTAAAGGATTAGATTTTTGAATGTTAGTATAGTATAAAAATGATAAGGAATCGGGTAGGAATCCTGTGACTTAATATACAATGTTTGCTTAGTTTATGACATAATTATGACTAATTATGTTCTAATGAATTAAACAAAATTCATATGATAACTAATGATGTATACGAAGAAGTTAAAGAACTCAAATTTGGAAGTCAAAGTGAAAAGAAAGAAAGAAAGTTAAAAGGAAAATTTCAAAAGTATGTTAATGGGCTTGTGGGCTTGTTAATAGGCCTTAGAACATGAAAGCCTAAGCCTAATAAGGGATGGCCGACCTATGGGCCCAAGAGTGAGTGAACATAAAAAACTTATGAGCTAGAATAATTGGCCCAAGACAAATAGAAATTGATATTGTAGAGATAAATACAAAAATTGACCTAAGTCAAATCCTAAAGCAAATTGAATTCTTATCTTCCCTGCATACAAGTCTAGGTTCATTTTTAGCATTCCAACACCATATGATGAACATCACAAATTTAGATGAAATCTTGGCCGTCCAAATAAAGTAGATCATAACCATTCATTAAGATCACATCTTAGCCATTGCATTAAGCTCAATCAAATCTTCACCATCCAACTTATCAAATATATATATGTTAATTCATCTTATGTGCATCATTTACAAATCTATACACCATAAGCCTTATATTAACAAAAAGAAAACTCTCTCTACACCAACATCAACAAGGAACCTTAACAAATAAAAGTTAACCAAGGTAAGAAATCTTGTTCATCCTTTCCTTTCTATGTTCTAAGTATGATTTTAGCATTTTAGTTGCACAAAATTTCTCCTACACCATATACATAAATTCAGCCATAAGGGTGCGCTTGTATGAGATGTAGTTTTGGATGATCTTAGATAAAATATAGAGATTTGGTTAGAGAATTAAATGATTAATGTGAAGATAGGTAAAAAAAGCATGAAAGTAAACTAAATCTACTAGGTAGTGAATTCGGCCAATAGGAAGAACTTGATAAGCAAGTATTCTAAATTCTAATTGAATGCATCTATGGATATTTTAGATGGAGAAAAATGATTTGCAAGTTTTAAAATAATTTTGAAAATTGGGTTCAAGATTTGAAAATCTTAGTGATATAAACTTAGTTAAAAGGCGAATCTGGTGTTCTAATACTAGATTTTGATAATTGAATGATCATATATGTTTTTTGTTATGTTAATTTCATATATATATATATATATATATATATATATATATATATATATATATATATATATATATATATATATATATATTTTACTAATTTGGAGATAATGAGGAATTATAGGTTTTCCCCAAATTTTACCTAAATGGGACAAGTTAGGGTTCTTATGAATAAGAATGAATGAATTCAAAATAATTAATGGGAATTGATTGCCTAAGTGTATGAATCTATGGTTAATTTGAGATTTGGGAGGGAAATTGATAGTTTTCCCCAAATTCTAGAGTTTATGGAGCAATTTGGAAATTTTGATATTTAAATTTGAATTCATGAAATTGAACAAGGAATTTAGCTTGGAAATGATTAGAAATAAGAATAAGTACAAGTATGAATACGACATTATTGATACACCCCCATTGTGAGTTGGAATAATAATAAAACAAGTGTAAGATAGATAAGTTGAAATCGGTAACATCATTAGTTACTAATTGATATGTAATTAAAATGATATGGGTGTAGAACATTAAGGCAAGGGCAAAGAAATTGTTGAAGACCATGAAGGACACTAAATAAATCAAAAGCAAACATTAATAGGAGCAAAGGAGTTCAAGATGAGTACTTAATAATATGATGTAATTATGCCATATTGTTTGGAAACCATTATTTGAAACACCATCCTTTGATATATACCTTGAGGTGACATTGAATATGTGTTTGCCCATTGATTGTTGAGCCTTTGAAAATCCATATCTTTCTTATATGATATTTGCCATCATGAGCCTCCTACATTGGTTTTATGTTGTGCCAATGATGATAATGATTGATATGCCAAACTATTTTCCATTGAATTCCTAATATAGACGTTGTATATGTCTTTCACTGTGAGGCCTCGTCCGAGCACCGGTCCGAATCGCCGAGGGATCGAAATGCACTTCGGGTGAAACTCCACGATTGAAACTCGCTGTGAGTTCGAAAAATTGATCTTTTGTAACTTGACAGTTGAAAAGTGAGTCGCCACTTTAATTTATTTATTTTAATTGGGAAAATTAAAGAAAAACCCAAATTGATTGACTCTAAAAATGTTTTGATTTTATCCCAATGGAAAATGCACCAATTCGTGAGTGACCAAGGAGGGATCGGGGATCAGGTTTTGGTAATTACACAGTTAAGAAAATGTATTTTCTTTAGTTTGGCTAAAAATGCAAAATAACTCTTGGAAAATGAATTTTTGTGTATGCATGAACAAGAATATAATGATGAATGAACAGATATATAATATGATGGAATGAAAATAATAAATAAATAGGCAAAATAAATCCTACTTAATTATTACAATATCAAAATAACCGAAATAAAGGGGATCTTTCCTCCAGCCCTTATGGGTACTAGGAAAAGCACACATTCCCCAAAATAAACTGAAAATAATCACAAACAAAAGATTAATATGAATAAATCAAAATAAAAGGAAAACAATGTTGATAAAAGATTTTGGAGTTGATGCCCTTCAGAATGGCAGCTTGCGTATCCTATCGAATAGGAATCAAACCCCATGCAGTTCTTCCTTCTTGAGAAGAAGGGGTTTTAAAAATGTGTTGGTTTGCTTATTAACTTAATTCTGATTCTTAAATTAATAAGTTTTAGACCTAAAGAAAATTCTAGATTTGAATTTAGAATTTTAAAATAGGAAAGGGATTATACCTTTGCTTTTCTCGGCTTTTGAATGAATGGAACTAGTTTGGCTCCGGATCTCAACTCCACCTTGAATTCAAAGGAAGCTTGGAATCTGGATCTAGAAGCAGCAAATGTGTGAGTATAAGAACGAAAATATGCTTTGAAATATACCTTAATTGCTTTGAAATGCTCTAGAATGCTTTAAAATCTGTTGGAAGTCGTGCCAAATGAGGCTGGAGGAAGCTCCTATTTATAGAGCTGCCAGAGGAGGTGCTGGCAGTATGGACAGCGGCGTCGGTGTGGTGTCGGCGGCAGGGGCAGCACGGCCGAGGCGCCGGCCGTCTGGGCGGCACGCCAGACTTGCCGCCAGACCTGGCGGCATGCCTTTGATGCCGCACCGGTGGCACGGCCATATTCCGGTGGCACATGATGCGTGCTGCCTCATGGGCGGCATGGAAATCGTGCCTCCCAACGCCACTCTCACGGCTCAATCCATTTCTATCCGTTTCGGGCCCGTTTCAGCTCCGATTCAATCCCTGTTTGATTTTATGGATTCATAACTGTAAAATGGTCCACTGGAGGTGCATTTTTTAGGGTTCACAGCTGCCCCCCTTATCTGATTTGGCTGGACGGAGGCTGAATATGATAAGTGTGAATCGGAGGGCTTAGGATGCCATTCTGAGAATTTTGAACGTCCCTTTCAGTATTGGGATTTATGGAGGAGCTTCATGTCTGATTTCTAGCTATTCTGATTCGGTTTGGACTGTTTTCCAATTTTCAGGCTATTTTTGAATTTTTAGCTTTTCTGCAATTTCAGGAGATTCTGAACTCCGATCGAGACCCCGTCTATTTCGGGAGATGGATAAAAATCCCACAGATTCACTGCTTCAGATGGCACTAAATTTTGATTTAAAATGAGCTTGTGATGGCAAAACCACGTGAATTGGACCTGCGAATCAAAAAAGTGAAAAAGATGTTATGATGGGGGGCCCACCTCCACTTCTATATAAAGCTTAACTTCCTTCACTCTTTATCATAACTTCATTTTCTCTCTCTCTCTCTTCTTTTCTCTCTCTCTAGCTTTTACTTTCCCCTCTCAAATTTTACTCTCTCTCTTTTACTTTCTCCTTATGGATATTTTCAATCAGCCAGTAGCAGGTGCTGAAAATTCAGAGATATTGCTAAAGGAGCTGGAGTAGCACATCAGCTTCACTGGAACTCTTCAGGTATGCTTTCCTTTTCCTGCATAGTTAGTAAAAATTCTGATAATAATATATATTAATAATTTTTTTTTGCAAAAAATTACAGAGGACAAATTTAAGGCCCCGGGGTGGACGTAGTGTCATGGAGCTGGTCCGCATTTATTTGACTAATCAGGAGGCTGTCTGTCTACGTCTTGAGCCATCTGGAATGCTTGGGTGGCTAGAGCTGGATGTCAAGTAGCCAGTTAATACCGTTATGCTCAAAGCATTAGTAGAGCGTTGGTGGGATACTACAAACACATTCCACCTTGGCTATGGTGAGATGACAGTCACTCCCTTCGAGTGGAGCATGCTTACTGGAATGCATTTCAGATCTCATCCTCTCAAGTTTTATTCTTCATGGATCGAGCGCTCTTCTGTAGAGATGACCGCTTTGATTAGGGCTGATCCCCCTTGTGGGAGCCTGAATGTCCCACGTTCTTGGCTTCATCAGACTTTGATGACTATGGGTCAGGCTCCTAGTTAGTATAGTCTCGATCAGGGTGCTAAACTTTACGCCTTGATTATCTTGAGCTGTACTTTTCTGCATAACAACAAGGACTGCATAAATCTGAATATCCTGCGATCGATTATCTTGAGCTGTACTTTTCTGCATAACAACAAGGACTGCATAAATCTGAATATCCTGCGATCCTTAGAGAATCTGGATGAGATTGGGGAGTTTGATTGGGGAGGTGCTAGCCTTTGTGCTATATATCATAAGCTGTGCAACATCTCCCATGGCACGCTTTGCGGTCATGGCGGTACCTCCATTGTGCTTGAGGTAGGTATTACTCTGTGGTATTTTGTTGTTTGATCTCTGCCTAGTGACTGACAAAATTTTGTTTCCTGCAGTACTGGGTTTATGAGCATTTTTTGATGCTGGCTCCATCACTGACAGGGCCTAATGCTATTGATCCCCCTTACGGAAGCATTTGGAGGGCGTCCAACAGACCTGACTTCATGATGAGACAATTTGATCAGTGCAGACAGTTCTTTGCTACTGTGATTGTAGACTAGGTATTTCTCCATTGATCTTAACTTGAATCTTACTATTTTATCTTCTACTACTGCATATTGCAATCTATTTGCAGGTGAGATGGTCTCCATTTATCAGGTTCATGGAGTGGATCCCTGACCGGATCAGGCCTAGCATGGCCTTGGCCTCTTGTCAACTCTTACTCCGGTGTGAGTCATTGAGGATGTTCTATTTGGGAGAGAGGGTAAGGGCACAGGTTACAGGAGAGAGAGTTGTGCCACTGCCTCCTCCAACAGATATGAGATTTGGACTGGCTATCCTGGGAGAGGATGAGTGGGTTAATGGAGTTTTCTGTCTGGATTTTCTATTGCTGGACATGGATTATGATGAGTTCTGTGAGACATCCCTGATGCGGGGGACACTTCCCTTGGATAGATTGCAAGCACCGTCATATAAGAGATCTAGTTTAGCATCTTCTCGAGGTCCTCCCTCTAGAGTTGGGAGCTTCTCACTGGCTGGCGGTACTATTCCAGTTGGCAGCATGGGTCTTAGGGTTGGACCTTCAGGTGTTATGGCTGGCCATTCAGGTTTTGCAGCTGATCCTCATGGGATTGGCCCTTTAGGGGCTAGCGGCTCTGCCCCAGCTCCAGCTCTAGGTGTTTCAGTGGGAGGTCCGACTGATTCAGTTCCCTTGCCTATTGGTCTTATCCACTTGCCAGCTTATCTGGATTATTTCTCTGGTGACGATCGATTACGTCGTTACCATCTTCCCAATGAGCATCCAGCCTTCTTTCCTACTATCCCTGAGACTGTGACAGAGGTAATGACTTTGCTCAGCTGGAACTTTTAACCTTTTAATAGTTTTGCCTTGTATTGATTCTGATATGTCTTTCTTCCTCAGGTTCCCATGGATTTTGTTCGCTATCACTACAACCTCTTGGGCTGATATGCATTTGCTTTGACCACCTTTCTTCATGAGAGGGATCTGTCGGAGGATAGTCACGAATGGGATATGCTCAGGCGAGGACGTCGCAGACCTAGGCGTGGTTGTTAGAGACCTTTTTTGTCAGTTTTTGCTTTTTCATGTATACATGTACTGAGGATGATGGATGTATGCATGATATTTTGAATGTACTTTTATTCCTTTATGACATTTTGGAAATGTATGACATGTTATGACTTTATGTATGTTTTGAATGACATGAATACATGATATGAATGCGAATGTTTGGCTGAAATAAGAATTCCATTGCGCTATATCTTACGCTTTTCTCTCATTTTCTACTTGATTTTGAGAAAAATGAACGATTTTAAACCCGGAATCATGTAAAAACTTATTCTGAGGGAAGGAGACATAAGGAGGCAGGGGATGGTTTGGGGCGGCACAGTAGGCATGCCGCCGGTACGGGGGGCACGGCTGTCGTGCCGCTACCTCAGGCGGCACATCTGTCGTGCTGCCTCTGTAGCGGCATGGATGGCGTGCCGCCGTACAGGGCGACACGCTTATTGTGCCGCCGGGCAGCAGTTAATGCAGGTCAGAATCTGTCTACTTAAATAGCTTTTTCTGCCCATTGTCAGTCCGTACTCTCGATTTCTGTGCCTTAAAAAGTCATTTTCAATTATTATTATTTTTTTTGCTCTCCATCAAAAATTTTATTTTTATTTCTCACAATGGAGCCTTATTTCAGCCATACGATGTTCTTATGGTGCAAGAATCTCACAAAAGTGGAGAGAATTAACCTAGGAAAGTATGGGGTAAGCGCTATGCCCACCCTAAGAGGAATAAAGGTGGATTGGAAATTTTTGCGCGCCTGCTTGTGCTTTTGGGATCCAACTGCCCATGTCTTCAGGTTTGGGGCATCTATAGAAGAGATGTGTCCTACATTTGAGGAATTTTCTATGCTGCTTGGATCTGATCCAGAGGCTATGCTGGCTACTCCTGTAGAAAAGGTAGGATATTTCAACTCCTTCAAAGGACTTTTTGATTTGAGCACTGAGGCTGCTAGTCCTATGGTGATGGATGATTGGGTAGATCTGAATGCTGTGATAGCAGAATTCCATGATCCTAAAGATTTTGAGGATGATGGGTGGTTTCATTTGAGGATGAGGGCTTTATCCTTCTGTCTGACTGCTGGATACATCTTTGTGAGCCCTACTGGCTGGGGCGATGCTAGAGTTACTGAGTTGATTCCGCAAATGGAAGAAGGGAGGTCTATTGCAACCATAGTGTTGGCTGAGACCATTATGAGGTTGGGCAGATCTTGCACTTCTAGTAGGCCGTGGTCAATTAGCCCTATTATTCTTCAAGTTAGTTGAATTCTAACTTCTATATTTCAGTTCAACTATTTTCTGTGTTTATGCTTATCTCTTATGTACTTTTTCAAATTTGGCTAAGAGATCATCTCCAGATAGTCGGACCTCCTACCAAGGTGAATTATTCTGCTTCTTGGTATAGAACTCGGACCATTGTGATAAAACGGGATTCCGAGAAAGAATGGACAAAATGGTTGATGGAGCTGGACTCTGATGACCTGCTGTGGAGATGTGAATGGTACCAAATCAGAAGATTCATGACCATGAGTTTTAGCTACAAAATGGTTTATCTGCTGGGGTTGAGGATGGTGACCTTTCACCAGGCTACTAGGGTTATGCGTCAAATGGGACATAGTCAGGGCGTGCCCCCAGATGGCGCTCTGTTCGAGTCTGTTTTAATTACCGAGACTATTGCCCGAGTTGTTAGAAATGGATGGGTAAGGAGTTTTCATGCTGTTCGCCCTGCTGACCGAGGTGGTAAATCCACGCAGTATATTGATTGGTGGATAGCTAACTCTTGGAAATCAGAAAAGGCTAAAAGAGCTGCTATTCTTGAAGAGATAGAATAAGAGACATGATTATTGTTTTAGTTTGGGACAAAATTTTTGACCATGTCTGTATTTTCTTTCAATGTTTCGAAGTTTAAATGAGATAAAATAAGACATCATTATTTCATTTTTTATCTCTTTTGTTGCTCTAATTTTTGCCTAAGTCACCCTTTCAGGTTTTCAACTTAGCGAGCTTTTTATTTTTCATTTTATTTTTTAGTGACATAATTAAGAGCCGAATGATTGTGAAAAATGAAAATGTTATTGATGAGTTGGACCGAACCCGCATGGGCTGCCTACGTATCTCCTTACAATGATTTATGATTTTTATTCCCTTTTTTTTTCTTTATGGAGAATTAGGTCCACGTAGTTCTGACATTGAGGAAAAGAATGTGAATGCTGATCAATGTTTGTAAAATGCTATGCATGAGTTACAAGGATGCTTTATGCAAAGTATCTCTTAAGTTGATCCAAGTTGCATGGGCTAGTAAATTCTATGCCATCCAAGTCTGTCAAGATTGCAGCTCCTCCGGATAAGATCTTCTTGATCAGAAATGGACCACTCCAGTTTGGTCTGAATTTTCCTCTTGGATCATGAATAGGTGCCCTTATTTCTTTCAAGACAAGGTGACCCTCTCGCAATCCTCTGTCCCTGACTCTCTTATCAAAATGTCGAGCCAGTTTTTGTTGATAACCTTGCATTTGATATAAGGCATCCATTCTCTTTTCGTTGATGGCCAGAAGTTGGTTATGGTAACCTTTTGCCCATTCCACTTCGTCCAACTAGCTCTCCCTCAGAATGCAAGCTGACTTGATTTCTACCTCGATTAGTAGGACGGCTTCCATCCCATACACCAAAGAGTAAGGTGTAGCACCGGTTGGAGTAATCCACTTATCTTTTATTTGAAAAAGATTTTTAAGTCCCCAGTGGAGTCGCCAACTGTGAGGCCTTACCCGAGTACCCATCCGAATCACCGAGGGATCGAAATGCTCTTCGGGTGAAACTCCACGATTGGAACTCGCTGTGAGTTCGGAAAATTGATCTTTTGTAACTTGACAGTTGAAAAGTGAGTCACCACTTTAATTTATTTATTTTAATTGGGAAAATTAAAGAAAAACTCAAATTGATTGACTCCAAAAATGTTTTGATTTTATCCCAATGGAAAATACACCAATCTGCGAGTGACCAAGGAGGGCTTGGGGATCAGGTTTTGGTAATTACACAGTTAAGAAAATGTATTTTCTTTAGTTTGGCTAAAAATGCAAAATAACTCTTGAAAAATGAATTTTTGTGTATGCATGAACAGGAATATAATGATGAATGAACAGATATATAATATGATGGAATGACAATAATAAATAAATAAGCAAAATAAATCCTACTTAATTATTACAGTATCAAAATAAATGAAATAAAGGGGATCTTTCCTCCAGCCCTTATGGGTACTACGAAAAGCACACATTCCTCAAAATAAACTGAAAATAATCACAAACAAAAGATTAATATGAATAAATCAAAATAAAAGTAAAACAATGTTGATAAAAGATTTTGGAGTTGATGCCCTTCAGAATGGCAGCCTGCGTATCCTATCGAATAGGAATCAAACCCCACGCAGTTCTTCCTTCTTGCAAAGGAGGAGTTTTAAAAATGTGTTGGTTTGCTTATTAACTTAATTCTGATTCTTAAATTAATAAGTTTTAGATCTTTTCAGTTTTAGACCTAAAGAAAATTCTAGATTTGAATTTAGAATTTTAAAATAGGAAAGGGATTATACCTTTGCTTTTCTCGGCTTTTGAACGAATGGAACTAGTTTGGCTCCGGATCTCAACTCCACCTTGAATTCAAAGGAAGCTTAGAATCTGGATCTAGAAGCAGCAAATGTGTGAGTATAAGAATGAAAATATGCTTTGAAATATACCTTAATTGCTTTGAAATGCTCTAGAATGCTTTAAAATCTGTTGGAAATCGTTAGAAGTCGTGCCAAATGAGGCTGGAGGAAGCTCCTATTTATAGAGCTGCCAGAGGAGGTGCCAGCAGTATGGACGGCGGCAGGGGCGGCACGGCCGACGCACCGGCCGTCTGGACGGCACATCTGGTGGCATGCCTTTGATGCCGCACCGGCGGCACGGCCATATTCCGGTGGCACGAGATACATGCCACCTCCTGGGCGGCATGGAAATCGTGCCTCCCAATGCCACTCACATGGCTCAATCTGTTTTTATCCGTTTCGCGCCCGTTTCAGCTCCAATTCAAGCCTTGTTTGATTCTGTGGATTCATAACTGTAAAACGGTCCACTGGAGGTGCATTTTTGAGGGTTCACATTCATTGATACCTATGATTAAGCAAAAATCCTCTCTAGTGTGAGGAAATACATCAAACCTTATACATTTAGTATAAACCCATGGGTAGGATAAGAGTACCCAATCTCTATTGCAGGGAACACTAACCCCAAGGCCTTATCAGTCTTGTGTAGTGTGATGCATGAGAGTGAGCAAGGCTTAGGCCGCCACTCTTTAATATTCATTAATGGAAATCTTTCCGCTTCCAATACATTATTATTTCTGCTAAAAAGTATTCAAAAACTAAAATGTCCAATTTTGGTTAACATTAGTTTATTGCCATCTTGAACCTATCTAAGTGATATCATATATTGCCTCCATATTATGTTATATTATTATGTACTCACTAAACTTGTCTCATTTTATAGTTGTTTAGAATTTTTTAGGTCAGGGTGACTTATTAGCAAGTGTGAACCCTCAAAATTACACCTCCAGTCAAATGGTTTTTTATTACAAACCCATAAAATCAAACTGGGCTCAAATCAAATCAGAAATGGACTAAAATTGGCTAAAACAGTGTGAAACCGAGTTGATTTGGGCGATTCAGGATCAGACCACTCCAGCGGCACACTAGGCATGTCACCAGGTGATAGCAGTATGTGCTTAAGGGCTTTATATTATTGAATATAGTCTTTAAGTATTTGTAAGAGGATCTATTCTCAAGTGTTAAGAATATGGGAGACAGATTGCTTTTGTGCAAAATTTAAATACGTTCATGGTCATAAGATTAATGATTGGGATTCATTAATTCTAGAAGACCATCACCTTTATTTGTTTTCTATAATCAACATGTGATACGAATGATTATAAAGGTAGTGAGTCTCATATTGCTTGATATGTGATGTCGATATAAATATGTGGATATTCATAGGATGAATAGTTGAACAGTGATGTTAGATGATAACAATATGAGGTTTTACCACTTGTCAATTATTTATCATCTAGGTCATAATAGTGCATATAATCTTTCGACTTGAGGGATACTATATCTCATACATAGGTGGTTAGAATTTATTACTACTTACATGGACATACTATTCACATACAGATATATGGCATATGATAGTTCTAATTTGTTATGTATGGAGGTAAGTAATCGCCAAGATAAAATTCATTACCTCGAGTAAACGAGGTTAAGATTCTACACTATCTGGTTATTCTTGATACTTAAGTTCTTAACCAAGATAGTGAGATTCACTAAAAAGAGTTTCTAGTAGGAATCTAATATCATTAAGAAGTAGAACCAAGATAAGGATATAGAATCGAGGCACATTAGGGTTTGACATAAACCATTACCCTAGCCAAGATTGGGATCTTTAATGAAGGGATTCTAGTGCATGATGATTTATGATCGATGGTCGATGTGATGTTTAAAGTTATCAACTATAAACATTCATTTCTAATTAGATAGTCATGACATAGATGCTAGCTATCCCTCATGACTTATGGGACTAAGTGTGAAGTGAGGATTTCACATTAGTAGAGAAAAATGTTTTCTCATTCCCATTGCTAATTACACATGAACTTAGAAAGTTGCATACCCAATAGTGATCACCTTCCAAGTGTAAAAGGTTTACCATAATAATTAATTAAAGTGTTTAATTAATTAATTAGTGATGAAATGATTAAACCTGTAATTAAATTTACATGAACCCTAGCATGTCCTGATGTTTAATCTATGAAAGTTTCGATTCAATTAAATCTTATTTTGTATATGTGCAAATGAGAAAGATTAAATTGAAAATTGATTTAGGCTAAATCAAAGACTTAATTTTAAACTTAGTGAAAACCCTTAACACATGAGATATGACCTAAGTTCATATGTGATATGGTTAAGAGGTAGTTTAGGGGTTAGAGAATTTTCTACTAAGGTTAAAATTATAAGTACATCTTTTGGCTAGTGGAAATATGAATTTTACCCCTAAAGGATATGATGGTCATTTCACCATTTGAAAAAGCAAAGTCAAATTTGCCCCTTTACCAAATGGTGAGCTAGAAGAATGTGAAAGGGTATTTAAGTCTTTGTGAAGACTTAAGTGTTAAGTCTTGGAAACATATAAAAACCTTAATTTTTTATGTTGCAAAAAGGTGTGAACATCACTTTCTCATTTGACGCATTTCTAGAGAGAGAAGTTGAGAGAGAAAGAAAAATGAAGAAAGTGTTTCTTCAATTTTTCTTTTGATCTTCAATTCTCTTCTTTGTTCTTTGTGAAAGAACAAATGCTTGCAAATTGAAAATGTGTTTAGTCTAAAACAAACAAAAGAGAAAATTCCTAAAGATTTTTGAGGGAAATCTTGAATCAAATTGGACAACCAAGAGAGTGATTCAAGAACACCAAAGAAACTAAGAGGAGACTTAGAGGTAAGCTAGGTGTGGATGATCTAGAGGCCTTACACTTGGGAAGCTCTTTGTTAAAGAAAGAAGGAACCTACAATAGGTAATATGATTACTCTTCCTTTTTCTTTCTATGCATATGTGTTTCACACACAAATTAATTGATTGCTTGAATGAATTTTGGACCAAAATTGGGTGAAGTGAAATTTTAAAATGTTTGAAATTTCACCTCACCACCATCCTTCCACTGCGTTTGGCTCCACCTTTCCTTCAATTGGTATCAAAGCCACTTAATTTTTGTGTAAAACCATTGTATGTGTTGTTTTGGAGGTTTTTGATTTGGCTGAAAATGAGTTGGTACACAAATGTTATGCTGTCGGACAATGAATTCGCGCTCGAGAATTAGAAATTGCGACCATGATTGGCAAATGATGATCGCGAATTTAACATCGTGCTTGCAAATGAATGGATCAAATTAAATATTGGTTGTGTCAGTTTACAGAATCGCGACCACGACTAGTATTTTGTGCTCGCAAAACTTGAATTGCAACCGTGATATGGTCGCGATTTGCTTTGTATCTCCACCCAACTTTAATTTTTTCCAAAATTGTTTTGGACTAATTTTTCAATCAAATAAATTTCTACAACTTAAAATTTGATTTTAAGCTATAGAAACCTTGAATATGTGATTTTCAAAATGGATATTTTGGAAATGTTCTAATGATGAACAACATATCTATAAATGCAATTATTGTATGTATATGTTTTGCTATTGTTTGAGAGACATGAATGGTTGATCATGTATTTAAAAACCATAATGTATGATTTCTAATATGGACATGTAATAATTAATTTTATTATTTGATGGGATGTAAATAAATGTTAATTACTCATTTAGGCTAAATTAATTCCATTTAGCCTATAAGCTCTTTTCTTTTTGTAATCTCACCTTGGAATGCTAAGGTTATTAATGTATATATGGAGATATGGAGGTGCAAGAACAAGAAGAGGCCCATGAAGATGCCTAATGGGAGCATGAAGATGCAAAAGTTGTGATTTCATGTTTGTAATTTGTATAACCTAAATCCCATATCCATTCCTTGTGGCTAGGAAGTGGATCCATAGAATCCATAATCATACCTATATGTATATTGTCCATTTTATGAAATATATATGTGATATATATGAATGCATACGATGTATGCTTAAAATGGATAATGTGCAAAGTGAGACTAATCTATAAAGCCCGAAAATCTTCCAAAGAAAATATCGAGTCATGGTTCTCCATTGGAATAATAGTTTAAGAGAAATTCAAACACTTATGTCATCAGTTATGCATACATAAGGGTGACATATTTGGTTTGAATGTTTTCTTAAAGTTATTGTTAAACATGTGATGTTACGAGTATAGGATACATTATATGTCAATAATGATAATGAGTATCTGAGACATATAATGTTCAAATCAATATACTTATTGGTCTAATGGGTTTGACTTGACTAGTGTGAAAGGCTAATAACGACAATCTGTATCTGAGGTTAGAAACACTATGAACTAGATTGATTGAACCTCACAAAGAGTTGTGATGAATAAGTGTTGTTCACTTATTAGATATCAAAATTTCAATAATGACAATGTGTATATGAGAAATTTATGATAATCTAATAAGAATTCAATCACCTACTAGAAATCCACCCCAACGAGATTTCCGTTTCCTATTTGGAAGAATAGGATTTGCCAAATTAGTAGGATTACCATTTTGATTAAAGACCAAATCATTATGGTAGCTACTTAATTACATAAGTTATTAATCTTGTTATTTTCTGCATTTTGATAATATGAAATTGATAAACCTACTTGCAAATATATTTGATTCTTTTAGGCTTACAGGGCCTAAATCTATGATCCTTGCATTTGAGTACATAGTGTATGTATTCAACTTGATTTGTTCTTGGTCTTTTAGAGAGACTACTCCCAAGGTAGAGAGACTACTCCCAAGGAACATATCACTCTAAGTGCAATGGAAATATAATATTGGATGAGGTCGATGCTATATGATTGTTTTATAAGTCAACGGTTGCAAAAACAATATATGAGCATAATAAGATTCCAAGTAATTATGCATTATCTACAAAAGTTGTATGATGAGCATAAATACACTAATTAATATGAGATATTAAGGCAATTATTTTGTTTGGATATCAAGAAAATTATAAAGAAAGAAAAAGGAAAAGAAAAGAAAGAAAAAGGAAAGGAAAAGAAATTATAAAGGAAAAAAAGAAGAAAGTGTTTCTTCTTAATCTTCATAACTTTATTTTTCTTTGTCTTCTCTATATTTTTCATTCTTGTTCTTATTCTTACTATTCAACTAGAGTAAGAAATTAGAGAAAAGAAATCAAAGAAGAAAATGTTTCATAATTAATTTCTTGTTCTTCTATTTTTCTATCTAGTATTCTTTATGAAACAATTTGAATTTTGAAAAACCTCTTTTATTTCTTATTAATTTTAATTAAACTAAAATTGGAATTATTTTCATATGATGATTAAATTTATCAAACAACTAGAGAGTCTAAATATTTTGATGAATAATAATTTTTAAATAGTTTAATTCATCAAATTCACTCTAAATTTCCATTAGATGGAAAATGCACTTTAAGGTAATAGAAAAAGTTTCTATTATAAATCCTAAAAGGGAAATTGCAAGGGACAAGTCCATAGATAATGCTATAGTTGAAAAAAGAAAATGTTTCTATTATCAATGTTATGAATATTGAAAAAGTAATTGTTCCAAGTATTATGAATACTAAAATGGACAAAGAGAAGGATAAACCTTGTGAAGAAAAATCTATCTCTTGTTACTATATTCCAATGATTCATATAGTTCATTTGTTGTTTGGATTCATGATATAGGTACTTCTATGCCATATGCATGATCAGAGTAAGCAACGGAAGCATGGAGATAAGATGAAGTGATTTTAAAAAATCGGAGGGGCAAAGTGTTTGTTTCCAAAGAGCTTTTAGAATAATTTATGATGATTTTAAAATCATGTTTTGTAATTCATGTATGTATTTCATACTTAAGCTACATTATTTTGTTACTTCAAGGAATTATGAATTCCATTACTAGAAAAATGTTTGCATGGTTTATTATGGTAATAAACTTAAGAGTATGAATTATATGGTTGATGTATTATTATTAAGTTAATAATAACAAAACAACTCTGAGTGCTTTTATGATAATGCCATAAAGAAATCCAATCTAAAACCACTAAGATTTCTTAGATTAGTTTGTTTAGCTAAAGATAAGACAAGTTAGTTGTATAATATGTGTCACTACCTATTAGGGTGTGAACTTGTTTCTACTTAGAAGTCTAATAACTAATGCAAAGCAACTAGATCACCTTTTATTGGACAAAAAGATAGAAATCGAATAAGTTTTAGAATTTATGCATATAGATGCATCAATACCATTTGAAAAAGGGTTAGTAGGAGTTTTTCCTAATTCATTGTGTTTTCCTAAATATATGATATTGACCCGTTCAGAAAAAGGTAAATAAAATGAATTGTTCATTTGAATTATTGAAATGTTCAAGAAATTCAAGATGAAAAGGAAAATAAACATTAAGGATATTTCATACAAAAAGGGAAAGAGTATCATAACCCTTTGATTTGATTGAAGTGGGGAGAACTCGTTTACTAATTTTTGAGGAATTTTCTAAATATAAAATTGGCATACAATCATAATTCTTTTTGGGAAAACCATACGTGATGGTATACTTAAAAGAATAAATTACAACATATATGATGTGATCTAATAAATGATGAACTATAAAAGTTTTTGTTTATTTCCTTTTGGAAATTTACAATTAATAGCAAAATATTCTTAAATAGAATTTTTCCACAATCTATCTAATCCTAACTCATATATGATATGACATGGATAGATATCAAAATTCCTACTCATAATTTGAATTGAGATATCTAGCTATTTGATAAGCTGAAGTTCGACAATTGAAGATAATTCTAATTAACATAAGGTTTGTTGGATATCCTAAAGGTGGTTTAAGATAGTATTTCTATCTTTTGCATAACAAAGAGTTGTTAGCAAAGATGTTATTTCTTGATAAAGTGTTTATTCAAGAAAGTGACATATTAAGAAAGATAGAATGATTGGGTGAATGTCATACAATAATATCCAATAAAATGATCAAAGTAAATTTGATCAACCCTATAAAAAGTCTAAAACTAACTAAATGTTTTATCCTTATAAGCTAAAGGTTTAGTAGAATATCTAATTTTTCTATAAGATATGATTTTCTTTATATGAATACATAATAGTTTTATATTTATGATAAAGCAGATCATGAGATAGAAAAATATCTAATCTTAAGAAAAATATAATTTACTTTATATGAATGCACAATAGTTGTACATTCATGATAAAGCAAATTATGAGATGATTCTATTATAGCTATATGTGATATAGCAATGCATAACAATTGTGAGTTTGACATATAGATGTCAATACTAGTTTTCTTTCTCTAGAAAAGAACACATAATCATGGAATAAATCTAAAGGCTTAGAGTCTTAAGAAAATTCCAAAGTATACAAAACCTTAATGAGTTATATCATTGTAAGATGAGTCCTTAATGTACAAAAGGATAGTGGGAGTATCCTCAATTTCAAGTTTTGTACATAGATAACACATTGGTTCGTAAAAGTATTAATATATTTGCATTTGTAGAATGGTTTGACCATTACTTTCTTCATTTTGACTTAAGATAAATATTTACATTCTTGTTAACTCATATCTATAGAGATAGATTGAAGATAATGTTAAATATGTCTAAGTCAACATTTGGAAAAGATGTTAAAAAGTTCAATATGCTAATTCCAAAAGTTTTATTTCCTAAGATTTCAATATCCACTTTTTGAGAGTAGATTCCCTAGATACCCAAAGAAAATATGGCATGGATTCTTTGTAGTATGACTATAGGAAATCTAAATTATACAAGAGTTGTATAATGAGCCAGACGTCTAGAATGTTGTTAGTATGACTAACAGATTCTAATCCTATCTAGAATTAAATTATTGGAAATATAATCAAAATTATACTAAAATACTTGAGAAGTATTTAAGATTTAATTTTGAGAAATGAAGAATGTTACCACTTAAATAATAGAAAGTCTATCATTGGGATTATTGTTATCCATAATGAAGAAATAATTTGCTAGAAAAGTTCTAAGCAAATTGTTATTACAAACTTCATTGTGGAAGCCAATTTTGCTATATAGAATGTTGCAAAATAAGAAATTATTTTGGATTCAGCAGTTATGAACTATTTTAAGAGCTTCTCCAGTACATCATGAGTATATCTCTATTGTGATAATAATGGAGCCTTAGTTTATGGCAAGGGAACTCGAGTCTGAAACTGAAATCCAGAATGTTTCGAAAGGCATTAAGATATTATCAAATCAATTGTTGGAATAAGGTGTTCTAGCTTTGCAAAAAATAGCGTTAACTATTAACTTGCTTAATCCATTGACTAAAGTCAAAAGTTAGTAACAGTTAAACTTCATCTTAAGAAGACGAGTTTCTAATACTAAGCAGAATAACTCTAGTGCTAGTGGGAGATTGATAGCAGTATGTGCCCTATGAGCCATATAATAGTTATGTAATAGTAGATTTTAATTCCCAATGGCACGATAATATATTCATAATGTGAAAAGTGTTTTATATTATTGAATATAGTCCTTAAGTATTTGTAAAAAGATCTATTCTCAAGTGTTGAGAATATGGGAGATAGATTGCTCTTGTACAAATATTTTAAATACGTTCATGGTTATAGGATTAATGACTGGGCATCGTTAATTCTAGAAGACTATCACCTCTATTTTTTTTCTATAATTAGTATGTGATATGGATGATTATAAAGGTAGTGAGTCTCATGCTACTTGACATGTGATGTCAATACAAATATGTGGATATTCATAGGATGAAAAGTCAAATAGTGACATTAAATGATAAGAATATGGCGTTTTACAACTTGTCAATTATTTATCATCTAGGTCATAATAGTCCATATAATCCTTTGACTTGAGGGATACTATATCTCATACATAGGTGGTTAGAATTTATTACTACTTACATAAATGTACTATTCACGTACTGATATATGGCATGTGATAGTTTTAATTTGTTATGTATGGAGGTAATTGATTGCCAAGATAGAATTCATTACCTCGAGTAAATGAGGTTAAGATCCTATGCTATTTGTTATTCTTGATACTTGAGTTTTGGCCAAGATAGTGAGATTCACTAAAAAGAGTTTCTAGTAGGAATCTAATATCATTAAGAATTAGAACCGAGATAAGAACATAGAATCAAGGCACATTAGGGTTTGACATAAACCATTATCCTAGCTAAGATTAGGATCTTTAATGAAGGAATTCTAGTGCACGATGATTTATGATCAATAGTCCATGCGATATTTAAAGTCATTAAGTATAACCATTCATTTCTAATTAGGTAGTCTTAACATGGAATGCTAGCTATCCCTCACGACTTATGGGACTAAGTGTAAAGTGGAGATTTCACATTAGTAGAGAAAAATGTTTTCTCATTTCCATTGCTAATTAGATATGAACCTAGAAAGTCACACACCTAATAATGATCACCTTCCAAGTGTAAAAGGTTTACCATAATAATTCATTAAAGTGTTTAATTAATTGATTAGTGGTAAAATGATTAAATATGTAATTAAATTTACAAGAACCCTAGCATGTCCTGATGTTTAATCTATGAAGGTTTCTGTTTAATTAAATCTTAATTTGTATATGATACAAATGAGAAAGATTAAATTGAAAATTGATTTGGATTAAATACCAAAGACTTAATTTTAAGCTTAGTGAAAACCCTTTACACATGAGATGCAGCCAAAGTCTATATGTAATATGGTTAAGAGGTAGTTTAGGGGTTAGAGAATTTTCTACTAAGGTTAAAATTATAAGTACATCTTTTGGCTAGTGGAAATGTCCATTTTACCCCTATAGGATATAATGGTCATTTCACCATTTGAAGAAGCAAAGTCAAATTTGCCCCTTCACCAAATGGTGAGCTAGAAGAATGTGAAAAGGTATTTAAGTCTTTGTGAAGACTTAAGTGTTAAGTCTTAGAAACATATAAAGACCTTGAGTTTTTATGTTGCAAAAAGGTGTGAACATCATTTTCTCATTTGAAGCATTTCTAGAGAGAGAAGTTGAGAGAGAAAGAAAAATGAAGAAAGTGTTTCTTCAATTTTTCTTTTGATCTTCAATTCTCTTCTTTGTTCTTTGTGAAAGAACAAATGCTTGCAAATTGAAAATGTGTTTAGTCTAAAACAAACTAAAGAGAAACCTTAAACTTGCTAAAGATTTTTGAGGGAAATCTTGAATCAAATTAGGCAACCAAAAGAGTGATTCAAGAACACCAAAGAAACCAAGAGGAGACTTGGAGGTGAGCTACGTGTGGATGATCTAGAGGCTTCACACTTGGGAAGGTCTGATAGTAGTATGTGCCCTAGGAGCCATATAATAGTTATGTAATAGTAGATATTAATCCCCAATGGTACGATAATATATTCATAATATGAAAAGGGTTTCATATTATTGAATATAGTCCTTAAGTATTTGTAAGATGATTTATTCTCAAGTGTTGAGAATATGGGAGACAGATCGCTCTTGCACAAATATTTTAAATATGTTCATGGTTATAGGATTAATAACTAGGCATCATTATTTCTGGAAGACCATCACCTCTGTTTGTTTTCTATAATCAGTATATGATACAGATGATTATAGAGGCAGTGAGTCTCATGCTGCTTGACATGTGATGTTGATATAAAAACGTAGATATTCATAGGATGAATAGTCCAACTATGATGTTAGATGATAATAATATGGGGTTTTACTACTTGTTAATTATTCATCATCTGGGTTATAATAGTGCATATAATCTTTTGACTAGAAGGATACTATATCTCACACATAGGTAGTTAGGTTTTATTATTGCTTACATAAATGTACTATTCATGTACGAATATATGGCATGTGATGGCTCTAATTTGTTATGTATGGAGGTAAGTGATCGCCAAGATAGAATTCATTACCTTAAGTAAATGAGGTTAACATCCTATGCTATCTAGTTATTCTTGATAACTAAAGCTCCTTGCCAGGACAGACAGATTCACTAGAAAGGGGTTTTAGTAGGAATCTAATCTTACCAAGAATTAGAACCGAGATAAGGACATACAATCGAGGCACATTAGGGTTTGACATAAACCATTACCCTTGCCAAGATTGGGATCTTTAATGAAGGGATTCTAGTGCATGATGATTTATGATCGATGGTCCATGTGATGTTTAAAGTTATCAACTATAAACATTCATTTTTAATTAGGTAGTCATGATATGAAAGCTAGCTATCCCTCACGACTTATGGGACTAAGTATGAAATGGGATTTCACATTATTAGAGAAAAATATTTTCTCATTCCCATTGCTAACTAGACATGAACCTAAAAAGTCACACACCTAATAGTGATCACCTTCCAAGTGTAAAAGGTTTACCATAATAATTAATTAAAGTGTTTAATTAATTAATTAGTGGTAAAATGATTAAACATGTAATTAAATTTACAAGGACTCTAGCATGTCCTGATGTTTAATCTATGAAGGTTTCCATTCAAGTAAATCTTAATTTGTATATGATGCAAATGAGAAAGATTAAATTGAAAATTGATTTGGACTAAATCAAAGACTTAATTGTAAGCTTTGTGAAAACCCTTAACACATGAGATGTGACCTACGCCCGTATGTGATATGGAAAAGAGGCAATTTAGGAGTTAGAGAAAATTCACTATTTATGAGCCCATATGATGGGTTTAGGAGGTTAAAGAATTTTCTACTAAGGTTAAAATTATAATTACATCTATTGGCTAGTAAAAATGTCTATTTTACCCCTAAAGGATAAAATGGTCATTTCACCATTTGAGGAAGGAAAGTCAACTTTGCCCTTCCACCAAATGAAGAGCTAAAAGGGTAATTAAGTCTTTGAAAAGACTTAAGAGTTAAGTCTTGAAGCAAAAGAAGTATAAAAGGGTTTTATGTTCTTTTTTATTCATAAGTTTTGAACACCATTTTTTCATTTGAAGCTTATAGAGAGAAGTTGATAGAGAGAAAGAAAAGGAAGAAAACATTTCTTCAAATTTTGTTTTTTTCTTCAATTCTCTTCTTTGTTTTTTATAAAGGAACAATTGCTTGCAAATTAAAAATATGTTTAGTCCAAAACAAACCAAAGAGAAACCTTAAACTTCCTACAGATTTTTGAGGAAAATTTTGAATCAAATTGGGCTTCCAAGAGAGGATTCATGAACACCAAAGAAATTAAGGAGAAACTTGGAGGTGAGCTAGGTGTGGATGATCTAGAAGCTTCACACTTAGGAAGCTCTTTGATAAAGAAGGAAGGAACTTACAAGAGGTAATATGATTACTCTTCCTTGTTCTTTCTATGCATATGTGTTTTATACACAAATTAATTGATTGGTTGAATGAATTTTTGACCAAAATTGGGTGAAGTGAAATTTTAAAATGTTTGAAATTTCAGCTCACCGCCTTCCTTCCACTATGTTTAGCTCCACCATTCCTTCAATTGGTATTAGAGCCACTTAATTTCTATATAAAACCTTTGTATATGTTGTTTTGGAGGTATTTGATTTAGTCAAAAATGAGTTGGTGCACAAATGTTGTACTATCAGACACGAAATTCGCGCCCGCAAATCAGAAATCACAACCACAATTAGCAAATCGCAACTGTGAATTTGATGTCTTGCCCATGAACGAATGGATCAAAACAAATGTTGTTTAGGCCGATTTACTAAATCATGACCACGACTAGAATTTTGTGCCCATGAAACCTGAGTCACGACTGCTATCATGGTCACGAAGATGGTCGCAATTTGCTTTGTGTCTCCACCCAACTTTAATTTTTTTGCAAAATTTTTTTGGATTAATTTTTCAATCAAATACATTTGTATGACTTAAAATATGATTTTAAGCTATAGAAACATTGAATATGTGACATTCAAAATGGATATTTTGGAAATGTTCCAATGACGAACAACATATCTATAAATGCAATTGTTGTATGTATAAGTTTTGTTGTTGCTTGGGAGGCATGAATTGTTGATCATGGTTTTAGAAACCATAATGTATGATTTCTAATGTGGACATGTAATAATGAATTTTATTATTTGATGGGATGTAATTAAATGTAAATTACTCATTTAGGTTATAAATCAATTTCATTGAGCCTATAAGCTCTTTTTTTTTTGCAATCTCACCTTGGAATGCCAAGGTTACTATTGTACATATAGAGATATAGAGGTGCAAGAACAAGAAGAGGTTCAACCCATGAACATGCCTAGTGAAAGCATGAAGATACAAATGTTGTATTTTCATGTTTGTAATTTGAATAACCCAAATCCCATATCCATTCTTTGTGGTTAGGAAGTGGATCCATAGAATCCATTATCATTCCTATGTGTATATTGTCCATTTTATGATATATATATATATATATATATATATATACACACACACACACACATATATATATATGAATGTATGTGATGCATGTTTAAAATGGATAATGTGCAAAGTGAGACTAATTTATAAAGCTCAAAAATCTTCCAAAGAAAACATCAAGTCATGGTTCTCCATTGGAACAATAGTTCAAGAGAAATTCAAGCACTTATGCCATTGGTTATGGGTACATGGGGATGAAATATTTGGTTTAAATGTTTTCTTAAAGTTCTTGTAAAGCATGTGATGTTACGAGTATATGATGCATTGTATGTCAATAATGACAATGAGTATCTGAGATATATAATGTTCAAGTCATTATACTTATTGGTCCAATAGGTTTGACTTGACTAGTGTGAAAGGCCAATAATGACAATGTGTATTTGAGGTTGGAAACACTAAGAACTGGATTGATTGAGCCACACAAAGAGTTGTGATGAACAAGTGTTGCTCACTTGTTAGATATCAAAATTTCAATAACGACAATGTGTATCTAAGGAATTTGTGATAATCTAATAAGAATTTAATCACCTACTAGAAATCCACCCCAATGAGATTTTCGTTTCCTATTTGGAAGTATAGGATTCGAAAAATTAGTAGGATTACCATTTTTATTAAAGACCAAATCATTCTGATAGCTACTTAATGACATAAGCTATTAATCTTGTTATTTTCTGCATTTTTTGATAATATGAAATTGACGAACCCTCTTGTGAATATATTTAATTCTTTTAGGCTCACAGGGCCTAAATCTATGGTCCTTGCATTTGAGTACATAGTGTATGTATTCAACTTGATTTGTTCTTAGTCTTTTAGAGAAAAGACTACTTCAAAGGAACAAATCACTCTAAGTGCAATGGAAACAAAATATTGGACGAGGTTGATACTGTATAATTGTTTTATAAGTCAACAGTTGCGAAAACAACATATAAGCATAATAAGACTCTAAGTAATTGTGCATCGTCTATAAGAGTTGTATGATGAGCATAAATACACTAGTTAATATGAGATATTAAGGCAATTATTTTGTTTGAATATGAAGAAAATTATAAAGAAAGAAATAGGAAAAGAAAAGAAAGAAAAGGGAAAGGAAAAGAAATTATAAAGGAAAAAAAGAAGAAAGTGTTTCTTCTTGATCTTCATAACTTTATTTTTCTTTGTCTTCTCCATATTTTTCATTCTTATTCTTATTCTTACTATTCAAATAGAGTAAAAAATTAGAGAAAAGAAATCAAAAATGAAAATGTTTCATCTTTAATTTCTTGTTCTTCTATTTTTCTATCTAGTATTCTTTATGAAAGAATATGAATTGTGAGTAGCCTCTTTCATTTCTTATTAATTTTAAATTAAACTAAATTTGAAATTATTTTCATGTGATGATTAAATTCATCAAACAACTAAAGAGTCTAGATGTTTTGATGAATAATAATTTTCAAATTGTTTAATACTTCAAATTCATTCCAAGTTTCCATTAGATGAAAATGCACTTTAAGGTAATAGAAAAAGTTTCTATTATAAATCCTAAAAGGGAAATTACAAGGGACAAGTCCATAGATAATCCTATAGTTGACAAAAGAAAATGTTTCTATTGTCAATGTTATGAATGTTGGAAAAATAATTATTTTAAGTATTGTGAATACTAAAGGACAAAGAGAATGATAAACCTTATGAAGGAAAAAGGACAAAGAGAATGATAAATCTTATGAAGGAAAATCTATCTTTTGTTACTATATTCTAATGATTCATATAGTTCATTTATTGCTTGGATTCAGGATATAGGTGCTTCTGTGCCATATGCATGATCAAAGTAAGCAATGGAAGCATGGAGTTAAATGAAGTGATTTTGAAAAATCTAAGGGGCAAAAGTGTATGTTTCCAAAGAGCTTTTAGAATACTTCATGATGATTTTAGAAATCATATTTTGTATGTCTAGTATGTAATTAATGATGATTTTAAAATCATATTTTATAAATCATATATGTATTTCATACTTAAGCTACATTATTCTGTAACTTCAAGGAATTGTGAATTCTGTTACTAGAAAAATGTTTGCATGGTTTATTATGGTAATAAACTTAAGAGTATGAATTATATGGTTAATGTATTATTATTAAGTTAATAATAACAAAACAACTCCAAGTGCTTCTATGATAATGCCATAAAGAACTCTACTCTAAAACCACTATGATTTCTTAGATTAGTTTGTTTAGCTAAAAATAAGACAACTTAGTTGGGTAACATTTGTCACTATCCATCAGGGTGTGAATTTGTTTCAAGTTAGAAGTCTAATATCTAATGCAAAAACAACTAGATCACTTTTTGTTGGACAAAAAGATAGAAATCAAAGAAGTTTTACAATTTATGCATATAGATGCATCAATACCATTTGTGAAATGGTTAATGGGAGTTTTTCCTAATTCGTTGTATTTACCTATATATGTAAATATTGACCCGTTCGAAAAAAGGTAAATAAAATGAATTGTTCATTTGAATTATGGAAACGTTCAGGAAATTCAAGATGAAAAGGAAAATAAATATTAAAGATATTTCATACAAAATGGGAAAGAGTCTCATAACCCTTTGATTTGATCGAAGTGGGAGAACTCAATTACCAATTTTTGAGGAATTTCCTAAATATAAAATTGGCATATAATCATAATTCTTTTTGGGAAAACCATACGTGATGGTATACTCAAAAGAATAAATTAAAACATATATGATATGATGTAATAGATGATGAATATAAAAGTGTTTGTTTATTTCCTTTTGGAAATTTACAAATAAAAGCATAATATTCTTAATTAGAATTTTCTCTAAAGTCTATCATAGTCCTAACTCATATATGATATGATATGGACAGATATCAAAATTCTTATTCATAATTTCAATTGAGATGTCTAGTTTATTTGATAAGCTAAAGTTAGACAATTAGAAGATAATTCTAATTAAGATAAAGTTTGTTGGATATCCTATAGGTGGTTTAGGATAGTAATTCTATCTTTTGCATAACAAAGAATTGTTAGCAAAGATGTTATTTCTTGATAAAGTGTTTACTCAAAAAAGTGACATATTGAGAAATGTAGAATGATTGGGTCAATGTCATCCAATAATATCCAATAAAATGATCAAAATAAAATTTGATCAACCTTATAAAAAGTCTAAAACTAACTAAATGTTTTATCCTTATAAGCCACTAAAAGGTTTAGTAGAATATCTAATTTTTCTATAAGATATGATTTTCTTTATATGAATACACAATAGTTTTATATTCATGATGAAGTAAATCATGAGATAGTAAAATATCTAATCTTAAAAAAATATAATTTACTTTATATGAATGCACAAAAGTTGTACATTCATGATGAAGCAAATTATGAGAGATTTTATTATAGCTATATTCGATATAGCAATGCATAATGATTATGAGTTTGACATATAGATGTCAATACTAGTTTTCTTTCTCTAGAAAAGAAAACATAATTATGGAATAAATCTAAAGGCTTAAAGTTTTAAAAAAATTCCAAAGTATGAAAAACCTTAATGAGTTATATCATCGCAAGATGAGTCCATAATGTGCAAAAGGATAGCGGGGTTATCCTCACTTTCAAGTTTTGTACATGGACAACACATTAGTTTATAAAAGTATTAATATATTTGCATTTGTAGAATGGTTTTACTATTACTTTCTTCATGTAGACTTGAGATAAATATTTACATTCTTATTAATTCATATCTGTAGAGATAGATTGAAGAGAATGTTAAATATGTCCAAGTCAATATTTGGACAAGATGTTGAAAAGTTCAACATGCTAATTCCAAAAGTTTTATTTCCTATAATTTTGATATCCACTTTTTGAGGATTGATTCCCTAGATACCCAAAGAAAGTATGGCATAAATTCCTTATAGTACGACTATAGGAAATCTAAATTATGCAAGAGTTGTATAATGAGCCAGACATCGAGAATGTTGTTAGTATGACTAACAGATTCTAATCCTATCTAGAATTAAATTATTAGAAATAAAATCAAAACTATTCTAAAGTACTTTAGAAGTATTTAAGATTTAATTTTGACAAATGAAGAATGTTACTAGAAAAATGATAGAGAGTCTATCATTGGGATTGTTGTTATCAATGATGAAAAAATAATTTCTAGAAAAGTTCTAAGCAAATTGTTATTACAAGCTTCATTATGGAAGCCAATTTGCTACATAGGATGTTGCAAATAAGAAATTGTTTTGGATTCAGTAGTTATGAACTGTTTTTAAGAGTTTCTCTAATACATCACGAGTATCTCTTTGTTGTGATAATAATGGAGCCTTAGCTTATGGCAAAGGAACTCGAGTCTCACACTGAAATCTAGAATATTTCGAAAGGCATTAAAATATTATCAAATCAACTATTGAAATAAGGCGTTCTAGCCTTGCAGAAAATAGTGTTAACCATTAACTTGGTTAATCCATTAACTAAAGTCAAAAGTTAGTAATAGTTAAACTTCATCTTAAGAAGATGAGTTTCTGATACTAAGCAGAATGGCTCTAGTGCAAGTGGGAGATTGATAGCAGTATGTGCCCTAGGAGCCATATAGTAGTTATGTAATAGTAGATATTAATCCCCAATGGCACAATAATATATTCATAATGTGAAAAGGGTTTCATATTATTGAATATAGTCCTTAAGTATATGTAAGAGGATCTATTCTCAAGTGTTGAGAATACGGGAGATAGATCGCTCTTATATAAATATTTTAAATATGTTCATGGTCATAAGATTAATGACTAGGCATCATTGATTCCGAAAGACTATCACCTTTGTTTGTTTTCTATAATCAGTATATGATACAGATGATTATAGAGGCAGAGAGTCTCATACTGCTTGACATGTGATGTCGATACAAACATGTGGATATTCATAGGATGGATAGTCGAATTGTGACGTTAGATGATAATAATATGGGATTTTACTACTTGTCAATTATTCATCATCTAGGTTATAATAATGCACATAATTCTTTGACTTGAGGGATATTATATCTCATATATAGGTAGTTAGGATTTATTACTACTTATATAAACATACTATTCATGTATGGATACGTGGCATGTGATGGTTCTAATTTGTTATGTATGGAGATAAGTGATCGCCAAGATAGAATTCATTTTCTCGAGTAAACGAGGTTAAAATCCTATGCTATCTAGTTATTCATGATAACTAAAGCTCCCGGCCAGTACAGACAAATTCACTAGAAATAGTTTCTAGTAGGAATCTAATCTTATCAAGAATTAGAATCGAAATAAGGAAATAGAATCGAGGCACATTAGTGTTTAACATAAACCATTACCCTAGCCAAGATCGGGATCTTTAATAGAGGAATTTTAGTGCATGATGATTTATGATCGATGGTCCATGTGATGTTTAAAGTTATCAACTATAAACATTCATTTCTAATTAGGTAGTCATGATATGGAATGCTAGCTATCCCTCACGACTTATAGGACTAAGTGTGAAGTGGGATTTCACATTATTAAAGAAAAATGTTTTCTCATTCTCATTACTAATTAGACATGAACCTAGAAAGTCACACACCCAATAATGATCACCTTTCAAGTTTAAAAGGTTTACCATAATAATTAATTAAAGTGTTTAATTAATTGATTAGTGGTAAAATGATTAAACATATAATTAAATTTACAAGAACCTTAGCATGTCCTGATGTTTAATCTATGAAGGTTTCTATTTAATTAAATCCTAATTTGTATATGATGCAAATGAGAAAGATTAAATTGCAAATTGATTTGGATTAAATACCAAAGACTTAATTTTAAGCTTAGTGAAAACCTTAAACACTTGAGATGTGGCCTAAGCCCATATGTGATGTGAAAAAGAGGCAATTTAGGGGTTAGAGAAAATTCACTATTCATAAGCCCATATGATGGGTTTAGGGGTTAGAGAATTTTCTACTAAGATTAAAATTATAATTACATCTTTTGGCTACTGGAAATGTCCATTTTACCCTAAAGGATAAAATGGTTATTTTACCATTTGAGGAAGCAAAGTCAACTTTACCTTCCACCAAATGAAGAGCTAAAAGGGTAATTAAGTCTTTGAAAAGACTTAAGAGTTAAGTCTTGAAGGAAAAGAAGTATAAAAGGGTTTTATGTTCATTTTTCTTCATAAGTTTTGAACGCCATTTTTCCATTTGAAGCTTAGAGAGAAAAGTTGAGAGAGAGAAAGAAAAGGAAGAAAATGTTTCTTCAAATTTTCTTTTAATCTTCAATTCTCTTCTTTGTTCTTTATGAAAGAATAATTGCTTGCAAATTGAAAATATGTTTAGTCCAAAACAAACCAAAGAGAAACCTTAAACTTCCTAAACATTTTTGAGGAAAATCTTGACTCAAATTAGGCATCTAAGAGGGGATTCAAGAACACCAAAGAAATTAAGAGGAAACTTAGAGATGAGCTAGATGTGGATGATCTAGACGCTTCACACTTGGGTAGCTCTTTGATATAGAAAGAACCTACAAGAGGTAATATGATTACTCTTCCTTTTTCTTTCTATGCATATGTGTTTTACACACAAATTAATTGATTGCTTGAATGAATTTTGGACCAAAATTGGGTGAAGTGAAATTTTAAAATGTTTGAAATTTCACCGCACCACCTTTCTTCCGCTACATTTGGCTCCACCATTCCTTCAAGCTCTTTGTTAAAGAAAGAAGGAACATACTGTTCGCCTCAAAAAATACTGTCCAAAAGCAACCCGCAAGTATACAGGGCAATTGTAGTATATAGGAAGCACCCAAGGTCGTATTCTCTCAAGGAATTAAATATGGAAATTACTTGTTTCTTTTCGAAAGCAAATCAAATATAAAAAGATTTGTTTGATTTTTGAATTTTAAAAGAACTAAAAGCAAACAATAAATTAAAAGAAAATGCAGATGTAAATATGTGAAAATTTAATGAATAAAGATAGTCCAGGATTTGTAATTAGTTTATCAATCCTCTATGTTCAAGAATAGTCCCAATTAATTATGCTAAAGCCCTAATTTCTAATAAATCAACGGATAAAAATCAATCTATTAGCACTCGCATTCATAAAAATCATTCTATCAGTTCATACATTAAGAACAAGGACTTAATCTTAAAACTTATATTTCTAATTCATTTTAAGATCTTAAAGGAGTGAAATCGGGAATCGAACTTCAACTCTCGTTCCTTCGTTCAAAACCTAAGTAAAATAATTGGTAGCTAAGCAATTGTTCTTAAACAATTAACCAACTCAATTAAGAATAAAAAGAATAATTGATTGGGATTTAATTCAATTCCATATCATGAACACATCATACAAACCCTAGACTAAAATGAAATTAGCTCATGGAAAATAAAGAAATCATCTCATTCTTAATATAATTAATTGAATTCATCAAAACAATACTATTGAATTAATTAACCCAGAATAATTAAATTGGAGAAATAAGAATCAATCCTCACCTTACAACCGAATTGATTAAATTCAATCTCTTGAACTTTCCCAAATAAACTTCCAAGAACAAAATTTGGAAGCCTAATCTCGAAATAAAATCTGGAAATTTTAACTAAGAAAATCAACTGAAGTTTTATTCCAATTACAATTTGTGAATCCAAAAACTCCAGACCCCATTCAACCTCTATTTCAGATCTATTTATAGCCTCTAAAACAAAAGAAAAACCTAAATGGAAAAAGAAACTAAAAATTCGGATCAACATTCCTAAAACTGATCAAATCTTCGCAGCGGGCGCTGGGACTGTGCAGCTGGGCACTAGGGATGAAATCTTCATTGGCAGCGGATGCTGGGACTGGGCAGCTAGCGCTGTTGAGGGTGCTACTGCTACTGCTACTGCCTGCTGCTACCTGCTGCTTGGTGTGCGCTGGCCTTTTGGCAGCTGGCGCTGCTGAACATGGTCTGCTAGAGACAGCCCGTTGCATGCACTGGACGACCGTCGCAGACGCTGCTAGGAGTGCTGCTGCTGCCACCTGCTGCTACCTGCGCTGGCCCTTTGGCAGTTGGCACTGGGGGGCTGGGATAATTGGGCAGTTGCCCTGCATGCGTTGGCTAGGTTAAGTGCGCAATTTTTTAGGCCCATTGCACATGCTTCTGCCCAAATCTCCTTCTTTTGCTCCACTTAATGCTTAATTCCTGCAAAATGAACTAAAACCTTCCTCAAACTAAAAAAATAAAATAACACATTCTAACCTACATAAACATGAATTAATCACAAAAAGCCTAAATTAACACACACAAAAACCATATAAATATACCACAAACAACTTCCCCCACACTTACTCCTTGCTTGTCCTCAAGCAAACCATACTCAACAATTGTCCTTAGCTAGCATCAAGACCCTCATAACTTTTAGAAAAATCAGTGTGTGCCTCAAAAGATACATGTTTGAAGAGGAGTATGTAACAAGTGCATAATACTCGACTCAATTCACCCAAGATCCCAGCAATTCCACCAAGAATCAATCAAATCATCGCATGGCTTACCAAATTGAACTTGTTGCACTTTATGATAGGCATATACACTCATGTCATCAAAGAGAGTCTCTAATTAAAAGATTAATATTCATACATGCTCATCCACCTCATAAGCACCCTTACCAATTTCATCTCTACTAATTGAGTCCAAAAAGGTTAAAAAGATCAAAAGGTCTTTACTAAGGTTGTAACAACATTTTAAAGGGTTAAGGGTTAATAAAAAAAATAAGCTAAAACAAACAAGAATCTTCGAAAATGATGCAGAACATAGGTCTTCTTGTCTTAACCGTCATGGAGTGACATTCATTCTGAACTTCTAACTTTTTACTTCAGATTCTTTTTATTTTTATATATATTTTTTTTATTTTTTTATTTTTTTTGTTCAAGATCATTTTTCCCCCACACTTAATTCTTCACTTCATTCATTCACATTCTTAAAGACTCCTTAAAATCACATTCACACTTCATTATGCATCAATAATCAAAGAAAATAATAGGTTGGTATTAAGATGCATCAAGGAAGCTCAAGTTAAATGTATGCATATTAATGCATTTATTTAGCTCAAAGGGCTAACTAGGGAAAAACACATCAAATGGGTGGATATAAGGATTTGGCTAAAACAAGAAATGCCTTAATCATTTCTTCCTTACCTAAGTGGAACAAACAAATTTCGCTTCGACTAATTGGCAAGAATGTTCTAAAATGGGCGAGACTACTTGTTGATAATACGTTGCATAAGCCCTCTTTAAGTTAAGCATACACAAGCTTCTTTCGGCAATTCACACAAATCAATGATTTCAGCTCAGCGTAAAAACAAAATCTCATGCAAAAGAATTTCATATCCTTAGCAATTTCCAATAATCTACTTCAAACACAACCTTTATATATCATCGGCCACACTTAAATTTTAAGTCCTAAAATCAAGATCTTTGAGCCAAACCAAGTAAATAGTCAAGTATGTTTGACAACGAGGACAAAACAAAAACAAAACAAAATGACAATAAAGAAATTACTCCCCCCTACACTTAAACTCCACATTGCCCTTAATGTGGAAATGCATGCAAAGATTGTCATAAAGGAAAAAACTAAAAAAAATGAAAAATTCTAAACTAGTAACTAACAGATAAAGGTTACCTTAGTCATGAGCTTCAAATGGCGAAGGAGGAGGTGATGTCATATCGATACCATACTTCGCACCAATTTGTGCCAACTTATGCCGTTGCGACCTCTGCTCCTTTTCCACTTTATTGAACCGTCTATTCACTTTAGCCATCATAACCTGGTTCTGCTCCTCCATGGACTCAAGTTTGTTCAAAACTTGTCTCCACCCTTCCACCTCTCTTGGTGGCTCTGTAGAAGGAAGAGCCGGCAAGTCAAGTTGTGCATTCGACCAGGAGCCTCTGTGAAATGCAGTTGATGGTGGATTCTTTAGGTGATAATCCCTCCAACATTTGCGGGTCTCTGGTGCCCTCAGAGTTCGGTCTAAATTGGCCACCTCAAATGAAATCCAAGAATCCATAGTGAAAGTCCACCTCGGTAATGGTTCAGACTCTAAAGAGGTGGAGTCAATGAGCTCATAGGAAAATGCTAAGGCAGAAACAATATGTCCCATATTCAAATGATACCTTTTATGGGTAATCATATCCATCATTGTTTGACGCAATAAAGAAACTGTGTCAATTTGTTGTCCATTCGCCAAACACCATAGCACATGTAATTCCTTGTGGGACACTTTACTACTCTCAAATTTCCCAAACACAGCATGGCACATAAATTTGTGTAATACAAGAATAGCATGATCTTTGATAAACCCATTCGGTGCTTTATTAGGATCGAATTTCTTAAGCCTAGTTAATTTCTCCCCAAATTCATACACATTGAACTTACTCTCCATACAATCAACCCCATTTGTAGGAAATCCAAATGCTTCACAGAATTTTGCATGCCCAATTCTATATTCCTTATCTTGCAACTGAAAGTAAATTTGGTTATCTAATTCAAGTGGACAATATGAAGTAAAGAATTCCAAAGCAATAGGGGGATATACATCATAATCAAGCCTAATAAACTCACTCCAACCCAAAATGGCACTCAATCTCTTAACCTCATCCTCCAAACCCAAAGATTGCAAAATATCAAAATCAAGATATCTACAAGGTTTATAAGTGCGATTAGATTGGGTGAGTGCCAAATACCTTTCTCCTTCTGCTTGTGTGAGAATTCGAAATGGGGCCCTAAAATCTTCTCTCAAATCTGCTACATCTTGCTTGCCCTTGCCCTTAGTTTTTGAACCCTTCTTGCCCACACTCTTGACTCTCTTAGACATTCTTTGCTTGATTGAGAGGAATTATGGAGGAGAATTAGAGTTTGAAGGAATGGGAATGATCCTTGTGCAGAAATTTGGGGTTAAAGGGGTGGATTCTTGGGAATTTTGGGTGGGATTCAAGAGAAAAGAAGGGAAAACCGAATAGAGAGAGAGAGCAGTAAGTTAAAAAATTTTTTCTATTTCTGATTATGCAACGGGACACTTAATATGTGAAATTTCCATGTATGCCCCCCTGGACGTGTGCCCATGATGCTGCAGGGGGCCTCCTACTGCATGCACTGGGATTGCTTGGCCCACGTTGCTGGGTGCTTCCTTCCGTGCGAGCTGCTGCGCACACTACAGGCTGCTGCGCATGCTACTACTTGCACTGCTGGGAGGCTTCTGAAGTTGCAGGCTGCTGTGCACGCTGCAAGCTTGCAGCGGACGCTGCTGTGCGTGCTGCTAGACTGCCTGTGGTGAGCATGGCTGCTGCACGCGTTGTGGCCTAAAGCAGACACTGCTGGCAGGCTGCTTGCATGCCAGTTGCTAGCTGTGCACCAATTCTGCAATCTGATTGTCAATTTTTGCACTGATGCTTGTAATTGCACATTTCCTAATCCCTGAGACCAACACAAATTCATAGCAAAACCACAGCATAAATCTGAACTAACAATATTAAAAATAATAAAAAATAAAGCAAAGATCCCCCCTTTTTTTTAATTTTTTTTATTTTTGTTTTATATATATATATATATATATATATATATATATATATATATATATATATATATATATATATATATATATATATATATATATATATATATATATATATATATATATATATATATATATATATATATATATATATATATATATATATATATATAATTCTTAGATTTACAAATAAATCAGGAACAATAAAAGGAAAAAAAATAACTTATTTGGGTTGCCTCTTAAAAAGCGCTTCTTTAACGTCGTCTTAGCTGGACGCTTCGGAAAGATTTAAGGATCCTCGAGCAAAATGTTTTGAACTTCCTTAAACCCTTCCACACCCTCATAGTATGGCTTAACTCTCTGACCATTGACTCAAAAAAATTCATTTGTTCGAGAGTTAAACAATTCAACAACTCCCGAGGGAAATACCATTTTGACAATAAAAGGGCCACTCCAACGGGATTTGAGTTTACCTGGAAAAAGGCGTAACCAAGAGTTGAATAAAAGAACTTTCATACTCGGTTCAAGAACTTTTCAAACAAGGTTTCTATCATGCAAAGCCTTAGTCTTCTCTTTGTATATCCGAGAGTTCTCATATGCTTCATTTCGGAGTTCATCCAACTCGGACAATTGCAGCATCCTTCTCTCCTTTGCTTTTTCCTGGTTGAAATTCATTGCTTTGATAGCCCAGTATGCTTTATGTTCCAATTCAACTGGCAAATGGCAAGCCTTGCCATACACCAGCCGAAATGGACTCATCCCCAAAGGAGCCTTGTATGCTGTCCGGTATGCCCATAATGCTTCGCTGAGATGAAGTGACCAGTCCTTCATTGATACATTCACTGTTTTCTCCAAAATCCCTTTAATCTACTTGTTGGATGTTTCCACTTGCCTGGAGGTTTGTGGGTGATAGGGAGTCGCCACCTTATGCTTTACTCCTAACTTTTGCATTAGCTTCTCAAACAGCTTGTTGCAGAAGTGACTACCCCCATCGCTAACCATCACCCTTGGTGCCCCATGCCTACTGAGAATAAAATCCTTCACAAACTTACCAACAACATGAGCATCGTTAGTTCGGGTTGGAATTGCTTCCACCCACTTAGAAACATAATCTACAGCAACCAACATATATTGAAAACCAAAGGAGATAGGGAAAGGCCCCATAAAATCAATACCCCATACATCAAAAATTTCAACAACAATGTAGTTAGTAAGGGGCATTTCATTTCTCCTACCGATATTACCTACTCTTTGGCACCTATCACATTGCTTACAGTAATTGTGGGCATCTTTGAAAAGAGTAGGCCAATACAAACCACTTTGGATAACTTTTTCAGCTGTCTTCTTCCCTCCAAAGTGCCCACCACAACTGAGATCATGGCAAAATTTCAGGACACTTTGTTGTTCATCCTCTGGAATACACCTGTGAACAATCTCATCTTTGCAAATTCTAAACAAATAAGGTTCATCCCAAAAATAATACCTGCACTCATGCAAGAACCTTTTCTTTTCTTGATAAGACATGTCAGTTCGCAATACATCACAGGCAAGATAATTAGCAATATCAGCAAACCATGGGACTTGTGATACCCCAAACAACTGTTCATCAGGGAATGACTCCAAATTATTATGAGTCTCATTTGATGCAAGTTCATCATTTGAAATGGGTAACCTAGATAAGTGATCGACCACCACATTTTCACTCCCCTTTTTATCCCGAATCTCACAATCGAATTCTTGCAAAAGTAAAACCCACCTAATTAAGCGCGTTTTAGCGTGTTATTTAGACAAAAGATATTTCAAAGCAGCATGATTAGAATGCATAATTACTTTAGACCCAATCAAGTATGCCCTAAACTTGTCTAATGCAAAGACAACAGCTAACATTTCCTTCTCAGTTGTGGTGTAATTCACTTGGGCATCATTAAGGGTTAAACTAGCATAATATATGACTCTTAAGAACTTTTCAACCCTTTGTCCCAAAATAGCCCCTAATGCATGATTGGATGCATCACACATGATTTCAAAAGGTAAGGCCCAATCAGGGGCAACAATGATAGGTGCAGTGGTGAGCTTTTCTTTCAGGGTATCAAATGCATGTATGCATTTATTATCAAAATCAAAAGGAACATCTTTTCCTAGTAACCTACAAAGAGGTTGACTTAATTTGGAAAAATCCTAATAAACCTCCTATAAAAACCTGCATGCCCTAAAAAACTTCTTATCCCTTTAACAGAGGTGGGAGGGGGTAAGTTTGCAATCAAGTCCACTTTGGCCTTGTCAACCTCTATGCCCTTACTAGATACAACATGTCCCAACACAATGCCATGAGTTACCATGAAGTGACTCTTCTCCCAACTCAAAGTAAGATTACACTCAATACATCTTTCAAGCACAAGCACCAATTTATTGAGACAATCATCAAATGAATTACCAAAGACAGAGAAGTCATCCATAAATATCTCTATGAAATCATCAATCATGTCAGAAAATACTGACATCATGCATCTTTGAAATGTTGCTGGAGTGTTGCATAGCCTGAATGGCATCCTTCGGAAAGCAAATGTCCTAAATGGACATGTGAAAGTGGTTTTTGCTTGATCCTCCGGAGCTATTGCCACTTGATAGTAACCTGAAAGTCCATCAAGAAAACAATAGTAAGAATGTCCAGCAAGTTTATCCAACATTTAATCAATAAAGGGTAAGGGAAAGTGATCCTTCTTGGTGGCATTGTTCAATTTCCTATAATCTATGCACATTCGCCATCCAGTAACAGTCCTGGTGGGGATTAACTCATTGTTTGCATTTTTCACAACTGTGATTCCTGATTTCTTAGGAACCACATTAACAGGACTCACCCAATCACTATCCGCAATAGGATAGATCACTCCCTCATCTAGCAATTTCAGCACTTCCTTCTTCACTACCTCTCTCATATGGGGGTTCAACCTTCTTTGCATCTCCCTCTTAGGCTTAACTCCCTCTTCTAATGTTATCCTATGCATGCACATAGAGGGACTGATTCCCTTGATGTCACTTAACCCCTAACCTATTGCCTTCTTTAACCTTTTCAATTCACTCACTAATCTTTCCTCTTCTTTTTCACTCAATAAAGCAGAAATTATCACAGGTGAATTCTCTCCCTTACTTAAGAACACATATTTCAAGTGCTTAGGCAGCTCTTTAAGTTCCAAGGTTTGTGAAGGTTTTTTCTCTCCCTTTTGAAGCAAAGGCAGCTCCACAATCTCCATATTTCCTACCTCTCCCACTTCCACAGCATGTAAATCCTCAATGTAGTTCACTATTTCAAGAATATAGATTTCAACTCCTTTGTTAAGTGTGATTGCTAGTTCCAGCCTATCCTCGAAGGCATCCTGCAAGAAAACTTGTTGAACAGCAGCATCAATACAGTCAATAAAGGAACATTCTTCATGCAATGATGTGCTCAACACAGTAAGATTATTAAAAATAGAAAACTCAACAGTTTGACCCAAAACAGTCATGGTTAACTTTCCATTTTTAACATCAATCAAGGTATTCGTTGTTGCCATGAAAGGGCGCCCTAACAAAATATGCAATTCTGGCCCGTTTGACAACTCATCCCCCATGTCCAATACAACAAAGTCAACAGGCACAATTAACCCTCCAACTTGCACTAGCACATCCTTTATAATTCCCTTAGGGAATCTCAAAGACCTATCAGCTAGTTGCAGACACATTTTAGTGGGCCTTAATTCTCCTAAATTCAATTGCAAAAACAAAGCATAGGGCATTAAGTTGATACTTGCACCTAAGTCTAGCATGCCTTTAGCCTCTTCCCCATTACCCATACTAATGTCAATCAAAAAACTACCAGGGTCTTTAGCTTTGGGAGGTAACTTATGCTGGAGTACAGCATTAGCCACCTCAGACACAATAATTTTTCTTCCATTTCCAACCTCCTTTTCTTAGAATTCAGTTCTTTGAAAAATTTAGCATAAGAAGGCACATTCTTTATCACATCAAGCAAAGGCAAATTAACACTTACCTTGGATAGCATTTTGAATAGCTCATCAAATTGCTTATTTTGCATACCCTTTTTCAGTCGACTAGGAAATGGAATGGGTGGTCTGTAAGGATTATCCGCCTTGTGCAATTGAGGGGGGGCAGCTGGCGTCTCCATAGTTGTCTCCTTCTCTCCAGGCTTTTTATCGCTCTTTTCCCCTTTGGGTTGATCAAGATCAACTCCTGCATTATCAGAGTTATCACCAACAGTCTTATTAATTACCTTTCCACTCCTAAGGACCGAGATCACCTTAGCTTGCTCCGGTTGGCTAGGAAGTTTCCCTTGTTGGTGTGCTTGCATATGATTTACAATTTGCCCAACTTGAGTCTCCACCTTTCTTACTGAAGCTTCCAGAGAATCAAATCTCCTATTGTTGGCCTCCTGATTTTGAGTACTAACTTGAATGAAGGCATTCAAGCTATCCTCTAAAGAAAGCTTCCTTTGTTGTTGGCCCGATGCTTCTCCTTGGTGGTTGCCTCTTTGCATCATTTGGAATTGAGGCTGCTGTTGCTGTTGGTTGTTGTTTCTCTAGGAAAAATTTGGATGGTTTCTCCAACCTTGGTTATAAGTATTGGAGTAGGGGTCATTCCTTGCCCTAAGTTGGAAACCATCCAAAGCCTGTGCTTGCTCTGGCTCACCTGCATAGACATCAAAACTAGAGGGACAAATATTAGCACCATGGCCAAAAATTCCATAAACACCACATACCTCTTGTTGTTGAGCTGATGTGCTTCCCTTCATGGATAGGAGCTTGACTTGTTTAGTAAGCTCGGCTAATTGCATGGCCACATCTTTTACAGGGGCTCCTTCTTGTGTTCCAACTCTTCTTCCTCTCACACTTTTCTGCTGAGAATTGGCCCCAAGCATCTCATATAAGTCATATGTCTCCTCAACAGTTTTCTCCCCTATTGCCCCTCCAGCTGCATTGTCAACTATACTTTGGCTCTGATATGTAAGCCCATCATAAAAGAATTGGTTGAGCAAGTACAGTGGATAGTGATGGTGGGGGCACTGGATTTGCAACATCTTGAACCTCTCCCATGCTTCATGAAAAGGTTCTCCTTCCATTTGTGTGAAGGTTACAATCTTCGATCTCAGTTCAGCTGTCTTTTGGTGAGAGTAGAACTTCCCCATAAATTTGTTGTACACCTCTTCCCAGGTAGTCAAGGAGTTGGGAGTAAGTGTCATCAACCATGATTTAGCTATGTCCTTCAAAGCATAGGGAAAACATCTCATCCGCAGCTGATCTTCAGTTAGCCCATGTAAAGGAAAAGTCTGAATGGTGGCACAGAAATCTCTGATGAAATTCAGGGGGTCTTCATTTGCCACTCCCTAGAAGGATGGGAGCATGCTATAATGTATGTTCTTCAGCTCATAATTTCGGGCAGCCGCATCAAGCCTGATACATGATGTCACGGTGCCTATGATTGGCCGGGCATACTCCTTCATGGTTCGGCGTTCTTGTGCCATTATGTCTTGTTGATCGACTTGTTCTTCTTGTTCTTCTTGATTCACCTTCTCTTCTTGATCAACTTCTTTAAATTAGATCCAGCTCTCTTCTTTCTCTGCCGACCCTGTGAATGTTATCAATAAAAGGGACAATCTCTCCTTCCAGAGATCTTTTCCCTTGCATAAAATTTCTGAAAACAAATAAAAGCAAAAACTAGGAACAAAAATAATTACAATGAAATAAACAAATTCGCCTTGCAATTCCCCGGCAACGGCGCCAAAAACTTGTTCACTTCAAAATATACTATCCAAAAGCGACCCACAAGTATACAGGGCAATTGTAGTATATAGGAAGGACCCAAGGTCATATTCTCTCAAGGAATTGCAAATGGAAATTACTTGTTTCTTTTCGAAAGCAAATCAAATATAAAAAGATTTGTTTGATTTTTGAATTTTAAAAGAACTAAAAGCAAATAATAAATTAAAAGAAAATGCAAATGTAAATATATGAAAATTTAATGAATAAAGATAGTCCAGGGTTTGTAATCAATTTATCAATCCTCTATGTTCAAGAATAGTCTCAATTAATTATGCTAAAGCCCTAATTTCTAATAAATCAATGGATAAAAATCAATCTATTAGCACTCGCATTCATAGAAATCATTCTATCAGTTCATACATTAAGAACAAGGACTTAATCTTAAAACTTATATTTCTAATTCATTTTAAGATCTTAAAAGAGTGAAATCGGGAATCGAACTTCAACTCTCGTTCCTTCGTTCAAAACCTAAGTAAAACAATTGGTAGCTAAGCAATTGTTCTTAAACAATTAACCAACTCAATTAAGAATAAAAAGAATAATTGATTGGGATTTAATTCAATTCCATATCATGAACACATCATACAAACCCTAGACTAAAATGAAATTAGCTCATGGAAAATAAAGAAATCATCTCATTCTTAATATAATTAATTGAATTCATCAAAACAATACTATTGAATTAATTAACCCAGAATAATTAAATTGGAGAAATAAGAATCAATCCTCACCTTACAACTGAATTGATTAAATTCAATCTCTTGAACTTTCCCAAATAAACTTCCAAGAACAAAATTTGGAAGCCTAATCTCGAAATAAAATTTGGAAATTTTAACTAAGAAAATCAACTGAAGTTTTATGCCAATTACAATTCGTGAATCCAAAAACTCCAGACCCCTTTCAACCTCTATTTCAGATCTATTTATAGCCTCTAAAACAAAAAAACCTAATGGAAAAGGAAACTAAAACTTCGGATCAACATTCCTAAAACTGATCAGATCTTCGCGGCGGGCGCTGGGACTGTGCAGCTGGGCGCTGGGGCTAAAATCTTCATTGGCAGCGGACGCTGGGACTGGGCAGCTGGAGCTGTTGAGGGTGCTGCTGCTGCTGCCTGTTGCTTGGCATGCGCTGACCTTTTGGCAGCTGGCGCTGCTGAACATGGTCTGCTGGAGACAGCCCGTTGCGTGCGTTGGACGACCGTCGCAGACGCTGCTGGGAGTGCTGCTGCTGCTGCCTGCGCTGGCCCTTTGGCAGCTAGCGCTGGGGGGCTGGGATAACTGGGCAGTTGCCCTACATGCGCTAGCTAGGTTAATTCCTGATTTTTTGGGCCCCTTGCATATGCTTCTACCCAAATCTCCTTCTTTTGCTCCATTTAATGCTCAATTCCTGCAAAATGAACTAAAACCTTCCTCAAACTAAAAAAAATAAAATAACACATTCTAACCTACATAAACATGAATTAATCACAAAAAGCCTAAATTAACACACACAAAAACCATATAAATATGCCACAAACACATACAAGAGGTAATATGATTACTCTTCCTTCTTCTTTCTATGCATATGTGTTTTACACACAAATTAATTAATTACTTGAATAAATTTTAGACCAAAATTAGGTGAAGTGAAATTTTAAAATATTTGAAATTTCACCTCACCACCTTCCTTCCACTGTGTTTAGCTCCATCATTCCTTCACCGGGTTGGCAGCACTGGTCAGCGTACCACCGCCAGAATCTAACGGCGCCCTTCATATGTCCTCTATAAATAGAGCTTCCTTTCAGCTCTCTTAAGATGGATTTTGAGATGAAAATTCACCAAGATGCTTTTCTTTCTATGTTAAAATTCTGCTAAATGAAAATTAAAAATTAATACTAAAATCTATCACTCCAAATTCTTTTAATTTGCAATTATAATTTTGTTTTGCTAAGCTTTTTTGTTTAAGGTTTAATTTTAAGGTTCCCTAATCCAATGTGGAGCTTAGATCCAGTGCCAAGCTTACCCCATTCATTCAAAAGTTAAGAAAAACAAAGGTAAGTTCCTTTTCTTCTTTCCATTTCTAAAATTCTAAATTCAAATCTAGAATTATCTCTCTTCTACCTTTCTTTAGGTCTAAAACAGAAAAGATCTAAAATTTATTAATTTAAAAGTCATAATTAAATTAATAAATTAAACCAACATTTTTTCCAGAACCCCCTCCTTCGCAAGAAGAAAGAACTGCATAGAGTTTGATTCCTATTCAATAGGATACATAGGCATGCCATTCTATAGGGCATTAACTCCAAAATCTTTTTCATTAACATTTTCTCCTTCATATTTACAGTTTAAGTTTCATTTTACTTTGTTATTTATTTATATATGCACTTTATTTTTTATTCTTTATGTTCATTTCTTTAATTTAGTTGGAGAGTGTGTGCCTTTCCTATAATCCCATAAGGGCGCGAAAGGATCCCCTTTTCAAAAGGAACATGTGCTTTTCCTAATACCCATAAGGGCTAGATGAAATATCCTCTTTATTTCATTCATTTTGGTTTTGTAATAATTAAGTAGGATTTATTTTTGCTTATTTATTTACAACTGTCATTTCATTTTATCATCTATAACTGTTTCATTCATCATTTGTACTCCTCTTCATGCATACACTAAAATTGCCTTTTTTAGAGTTATTTTGCAACTTTTAGTCAAACTGAAGAAAATTGTATTTTCTCAATTTGTTTAAATACCAAAACCTAATCCCTGAGCCTTCTTTGGTCACTCACGAATTAGTGCTTTTCCATTGAGATAAATCAAACATTTTGGAGTCAATCAATTTGGATTTTTCTTTAATTTTCCTAATTAAAATAAGGAAATTAAATTGGCAACTCCCTTTTACGAATAACAAATTGCAAAACCCAATTTTTTTGAACTCATAGTGAGTTATAATCATGGAGTTTCTCCCGAAGAGCATTTCAACTCCCCTTAGCGGATCGAATCGATGCTCGAGTGAGGCCTTATAGCAAGGTAAATTTTTAGCAAGGTAAATTTTGAGTTATGCTTCTCTGCTTAGGACTTGCTTTGCTAAATTGCTATGTTTTGAGTTTTGCCTGTGCTACTATGAAGATAATCGATCTACAGCTCCATGTTATTGGAAAGCTTAGTATTAAAATGTATTGCATTGGAGAGTATTGTAAACAAATGATAGTAATTGTTATATATACATATTTATGATAGTAAGTAAGAATTTACGGATAATATTTATCAATACTTAAGAATGATGTTCCAATCAATGCTTATGAAATGGCATTGAAGTGTAATGGCTATAAATGATTAAATAAAATGATAATGGAAATGGTAAAGAGTGAATAGGGTTTCAATCTTGGAATAGGTTATAAAATGGAATATGCTAAATGATAATAAGTTCAATGGGGTTTTACAGGTTTAGGTGACTTTGTGTCTCCCTAAACTCTAGGGCCATCATAGCCTAGAAATTGGGTCATGATAGATTCACTCTTATATCTTTAGTCCTTCTAGAACTCACATAATATTTCCATAAGATGCATTTCAAGCCTTTCTTCAAATGTCATACTAATCAAATAATAGAATGTGATTATTTCCATAATAAGAGAATTAGTTTTCTCATAGCTAATGATAAGGTGAGTCTACCTCTACTTTAATTACATTTTTCTATGATGATTAATTATGTTTATGCTAATATTTAGTTATACTTATAGATTTTGGATCCATATTTTCTCTTGAAATAGCAAGAGCCACTGTTAAAGCAAATTTATCATTGATAATAATCAAATTTCTATCAACTCTTTCTCCTATATCATAAAATTAATTAAGATATCATAGTTTTTATTTATATAATCATCAACTCTAGAAGCAATATCTAAAGGATCTAATTATTCCATTATCTTAGTCTGTATCTCATTATTGGCTATATATCTTTAACTAAGATCTTCTTCTTCAAGAGGCTTCTTTTCAAGAGATTTTATGAATGGCGCTGCTTTTTTTTTCCACAAATTCTTATCTTTAGGTCATCTACACTTCTGGCATTTGTTGAGCTCAATTTTTGATTTTTATTTTCGATTAGAATCAAGACTATACTATAGTATTAGCAGTTAGAATATGGACTATTATCACTTTTTGGCATATATTAATGCATTTGGAAGTTGAGTTGCGATTTGTTATAACTGTATTATTTTTATGAACTTCTAATTCATTCTGACTTATACATGGATAAAAATATAGTTTTCCTTCTAGAAAATTTCTCAACATTCTTGAACACTATAAGTGCTTGTTCTCTCCTTAATGTCGAGAAATGTGTCATATCAAAATAAATCTTAAGTCTCCTTTATAGACCTATTTTCAAATATTAAGGCGGTGCTATTAATGCATAAATGTGTGAACCTTCAATTTTGCACCCTCATTATCCAACTCCAGTTTAGCACCTGCTAAGTTTAGTGCACTACACAGAGCTAGTACGACAATCCCGCTTACCGGTTAGTGGGTGGAGGTTAGGGGGCAACACTCCTGAAAGAAAAATTTTTTTATCCTTCAAATATATTGCTACCCGGACACCTAAATTTTCTAAACCCTAATCAACATCAATCTCTAAAAAAAAATAAAAAAAGGCTGAGCCCCGCCAGCCTGGGGAAGGATTAGCACCTTGCTTGTGCGGCAGCCGCACCAGCATGGCTCGGATCCATGCCGGTGTCCCCCTTTCTGTGCAAAAATGTTTATTTTACTCTTTTCAGCCCATTTTGACTCTACTCTTTTGGGTCTTTTCACCTTTTCAATCTCTAAACTACCCTCACCCACTTTTCTTATAAATACTCCCCTTCATTTTTTCATTTTCCTCACTCCTTAAATTTGAGTAGATTGCTATCCTCAAATTCCTTTCTTTTTCTCCCTCCAACCACTCTCTAATTAATTAATTAATCTTTTTAATTAACTAATTATCTCTCTCTAACCAAGCTAATTAATTTTTTTAATTGACTAAAACTCTTTTTTTAAAATTAAAATTAATCACTCAATCAATTAATTAATTAATCTTTTTAATTAATTAATTAATCTTTTTTTTTCAAAATCAAATTAATCCTTTTTTTTCAAATCACCTTTTATCAAAATTAATTAATTAATCTTTTTAATTAATTAATCCATCCATTCATTTTATCATATTAATTAGCAAATTAATCAATTTAGTTAATTAATTAACCCCAATTAATTTAATCACCTAGTCCCAATAAAATGAAATGTTGGCCTAGTAAAATGCTCTGCCCGCCAAAAACAAAGGTATTAGCCTTTTTCTCTCTCCCACAAACTCAAATCAAATCAATCCAGTCAACCCCTAAACCCCACCACTTAATTATGGAATGAATTACATAGGTTTTGATCCCCATTCAATAGGGTATGTAGGCATATTTGGAATTTAAATCCAAACCACAAATCTAAATCCAATGAATCCCTATTCTCACTTTTAATTAAATTATGTAATTAGTTTAATTTGAAATTAAGGAGCGACTATGTGGTTCCCCTAGAATCCATAAGGACTAGAAGGAACACTCTCCTTAATTTGTGGATGTTTTATTTTACTTTTCTCCATGCACTCATGCCATGCTTATGCATTAATCATGATATTATAATTGTCATATAATATTTGTCATCCATGAAATTAATTTTCAAAGTCAAATTAAACTTAAGAGCCAAATTTAGATTATTTAAGCAAAAACCTAGTCCTCGAGTTTAACTTAGTTTGAAGATTAGTGATTTTTTATCCTTGGGTAAATTAATTGCAAAATTAATAAATTGGAGTCACAAATTAGATTTTTCCTTAATTTTTCTATTTAAAAATAAATTAGGGTGGCGACTCTCGAAATCATTTTTCAAATTATAAATCAATTTTCTGAATGATAGTCATTCCAATTGTGAGCACTGAAACTTATTTCATGACCTTCTTAAAAATTGCTCAGCCTTTCCTTAAGACAAAATTCCTCCAAGCGAGGGAGGGGCTTTCAGGCGAAGTCTCACAACATGGCACAACTAAAAGCTAGCAAATGAGATATATTAGACTTACATCCATGTACAGGTTGTAAAGAGGGTATGTGATAAGTGTTAACAACTCTATATTTTGGCCCTTATTCTTAATGTATTTTATGCCTTCAATTGAGTTTAATCTGTTTGTTTTAGTGCTTTCACAGTTCTTTTAGTTAATCCAGTATCCTAGGATACCATGATCCGAATGTGACCCAGGATGGTGAAAGATCCAAGCCAAAATGCTGATTTTTGGAAGAATATGGGCTACCACGGGTTGAGCCACGGCTGAGATTCCAGTTGTGTGATAAGAGCAAAGTGGCAAATTATCTAGTAGCCTCCCACGGGTAGAGGCACGGCTGAGGTCTCACCTGTGGGAAGTTACATTTTTTTTTTTATTCTTCCGTTGCCATGGCTGGAACCCCAGCCATGGGTCCAGTGGTGTGCATTAGAAATTTAAGAAATATAAAACCATATCTGATAGCATTTTGAGGAGAGTCACCTAGGGATTAGAGAGAGAATAGTAAGGGAAAGAAGACATTAAAGATCACGGATCAAAGAACAGGATTTCTCTACACTTAATTCATGAATTGTTTGGGATTTCTTACTTCTTTAATTCTTTCTTTGGTTTCAATATGTGATATGAACTAATTCTTTCTAATTTGGGTATTAATGAACCCTAGAACCTTTTGTATAGATTGAATTACTTTTTATTCAATTAAATCATTCCTTGAGTTATTTTATCTTTATGATCATTATTGCTTAAATATCAATTGACAATTGCATGCTTATTAATTGGGGATTGTTTTCATATAATTGACTAGAGATAGTTTTATGTGAATTGATCACTCATAGAGATTGAGGGTTGATTGGGTCACCAGAGATAGGCTTACAAGACTTCTTTGGTAGATAGTTTCTTGAATCTAAATCATGACCTAATTGAGTTTGCTTGAGAAGAGATTCCTTGCATTCCTCTTGGGAAATAGGGATTAAATTACTCGAGAGAGATTTTTATCTAATTTAGTGAAATACTAATTCAACTTATGGAATAATTTTGATTGATTTGTAGTTCATGATATACAATTAGGGGTTAGGAGGATTCAATACCTGAATGGGCCTTTATCCCTGATTTCATCTCCTTTTTTCTTCTTGTTATTTTACTTAAATTAGATTTTTAGTTTAGTTTGAATATAATTATAATCATTCTCATCAACACCAATTTGATTAACTAGACATTAGCAGACATTTGAGCTAGTACTTACCTAAAGTCTCCAGTGGAACGATAACTCACTCACTACTGTATTGCTTGTGCGATATGTATACTTGCAAAATATGCATCAGTATGTATGATATAATGGCATGTCATGCCAAATTTTTTATTACTTCAAGTTCAATGCTTGAACTATAGGTTCAAGTAACATGTTGTGCATGCACACTAGGGACAATAAAATTGCACAACTTATTGTTAAAATATAAAACAATTAAAATGTAAAACATTTGGAATAAAATCCACCGAAACAATAATGACAATAGTAATAATTCAAGATTTTAGCAAATTAATTACTCCTTCAAGGAGTCTCCATAAAAATTATTGATATTAAGCTAAGTTGTGTCCTCTATATAGGTTATTTCCCTTTCAAAGTTTCCATGATAAACTAAATGTAATTCCCTCTTGAGTTTAACTATGATTTATGCACATTATTCATGGGATTATTTATAACATTCGCTTCATGGAATGCTACTACACCATTGGCCCTAGCTTGATGATTTCTCATTAGTAATTTATTATTCTTTTTCAGTTATAAGTTCAAATATTGTAAATTTTCACTCTCTTAAATGCTACTGCAAGAGCATATTAGAGGCATAAAAAATAGTATATATCTTCTCTTAGCATATCATATTTTATAATTTTATTGCCACACAATTTCAGCTGTGAAGTAAATCTAAACATAGCTAACTTGTATTATGAAATAGACTTAAAATCTTATAGATGAATTTAGCCAATCATATTAAACTTGTGGTAAGACCACAATTTTCAAGTGTACCAATCGTTAAAATTCTTCTAGAAAATATAAAAATTTTTCATAGTAAGATTTTCAATTTTTAAATCCTTATTTAAATGAGATATGAGTAGGATCATAGCCTTTATTTTAATTTCAATTACAAATTTAAATTGAACATTGCAAAGATTTATCTTAAAAATTCATTTTGATATTTTAGTATCAATAATTCACATCAAATAACTAATATCATAAAATTCAAATTTAGCTAAATTGGACGTTAACTATATTATTACTACTAATTCTAGTGGTGAAATATAATTACCCTCATCGAATAAATAAAGCAATTCATAATACAAAAATAATGTCCAAAATTAATAAAGGTGTGGTTTAATAATAAGATAATAGATATTCATATGATAATCACACAAATTTTGGTAAAAATAACGAATGAGTATATCTCCATTTCAAATCAAATTCACATTTATCATTGCAACTATCTATAAATATCATAATTAAATTTCTCTTCATTACAATCACATGGTACTCATATATGCATTCAACATATGTGCAGATATCACAACACAATGTATTTTAGGCATACCTGACTTGTAGTTTTTGAATCTTTATTACCCATCTTATATTTTCTTTCTGAAGATAGATATTTAGTTTCAAAATGTTGCAGATTGACATATACTCTCAAATTAAATTAAGATAAAAACTCGATGCTTTGTAAATAAGTAGCCCAAAACAATAAAGAATACAAAAAAATTTACTTGGCTAAATTTAAATAAAAAAATTGATAATTAATTAATACAAACAAGTAGTTCAAAACATGAATCAAATGTAAGAAAATTAATGCAAATATTAATCTTATCTCAGATGCAATGAACTATATTCAATTCAATTAACCATCATTTAATATATGTATAAATTTCCTTTTGCTTACTATTATTGAAGTCCAATAAATCAATCTATTTTGCAAAATTATTTTGATTTCAATCATAAATTATGATTAAAAACCATAAACAAATTCTTCACAAAAATAATCAAACAGCTCATCAACCATAATAACACCTAGTTGAATAGTTATTGATTAGCAAACCATTACTAAAATCCATTAATCATAATTTTGCCTCGTAACCAATTCATTGTAAAATATTAATAGTAAGAACAATAGTCAGGATATGAAACAAGGGTATTGGATAACAAAAACAATCTAGAGAGAAATCATATGAAAAAACTCTTTTTTTGGGTTTCTCCAGTCCAAGTCTTTATTGCTCGAGGATTAGAGTACTAATTTTTTAGGAACTGATAGAATATCAATTCAAATACTAGTTTTTCAAAAACTATAAAAAGTGTTAGTTTTTCAAAAACTATTTCTGAAATTATAGAGAGTATTAGTTTTTTAGAAACTATAGATAAATTTAGTTTTTCAAGAATTTAGGATAACGATTCAAGAATTTTATATTTTATTTATTTATTTATTTAGTTCTTCAGTAACATAGGATATTAATTCTTCGACAAATTGGAATATTAGATTTTAAAGAATTTAGAATACTTTAACTCAAAGGGTCAATTTTTCAAAAATTTATACTTTACTTATTTATTTAATTAGTTTTTCAAGAATTATAAATAATATTAGTTATTTAGGAACTAAAATTTAAAATATAAGTTTTTTAGAAATTATGTATAATACTAATTTTTTATGAACTAGAATTTAATTAATTAATATCAAATAATATCTCTATAAAAGCCCAAAATCACTACATCTAATTAGTTAGGATCAATTTTAGTTTAAAATTGCATGTGGTAATTTAAATGATTAACAACAAATAACAAATTAAAACTCCATGGAATCAGCTGTCTCAAGCTTCAAATCAAGTAAATCAATAGTTATAGGAAAATATGCAGTCAACTACAATTCCCAGATTAACAAACAACAGTGATAATAACGCAAACGATTATTATTATAACTATTATTATAAAATAGTAATTATTCTAAAAAAAAAAACTTTAGAATGTCGTGCTTTTGTTAGAAAATAGCAATAATGTTAATGGTGTCAAGCAAATAACAACGGTAACATATACTAAAAATTTTAATGAAGTTCTACAACGATTAGGAACTTCCTTTTTGTTTTGAAAATTGAAGCTACAGAATTTACCTTTTTTACTTTAAAAATAAGGGCACCGTTGATTGATGAAGATTGTGGCCAAGACAAGCAATAATTCAAAAAAAAAAAAAATAGAATAAATTCATACTAGTAACGTATTATAAAATATAGAGAAAAAAATAAAAAAAAAGTAAAGAAAAAATAAAAAAGATAATAAATTTCTGTGTATTTTTTCATTAATCATAATACCTATTTATAAATATAAAAAATATAAATATAAAAACAAAAATAAAAATAAAATTCTAATTATATAAAAATATATATTTATAAAAATAAAATAAATATGCGTTATGATCATATCATTTACATATTATCACAATAAAAATTATTTATATTTATAATTTTTTATAAAACTTCTGTCTAGCTACGGAGCTGTGCATTATTGAGTGGGTCACGTGAGCCCACTCAAAATTTAAAATACTTCATAATTTTTAAATATTTTAATAAGTGAGACCACTCAAAATACTTAAATGTTCCCCTGTTAAAATTACTAAAGTGACCTCCCTCAACTCTAATTTTTCTTTCTTTGTCTTGCGAAATAAATAATGGGCGGCTCCAATAAAAACTGACAGCTTTTTCCATGTTTTGTTAATGAATGGCTTAGATTAATTTCTGATAATCCAACGGCTAAAATTCTTAAGTATGATTGATGGTCCCTTCTTTTAACCATTGCTCCAAAACATAAGCCTTTGTTTTTCTTTTTTCTTATAATAATATAGTCATCCATTAAAAGTCTCGATCCTTTTATTTCTTTTTCAACTTATTGATCGGATTCTTCTTCATTTATATAATTAATCAGTTCTCAATTATCAATTGGTAAGTTTTATTATTGTTAAAATTAATTCACAAAATATATTTGTTAGATTTTATAAATCATGTCTGTCCATAATAAAAAATCCGACCCAATTGATGTTTAGATAATTTAATTAGTTTAAATTATCTAACCAATATCTAATATATAAATAATATGATAAATATAAGATAATATTTATTATTTAAATCTAAAGATAATATTTATTAGTTAAATATTATCAGAACTCTTTATATGATAGATTTTTTATAATAAAAAATTATCAACACGTTAAATGAAATTAACATGAATGAAACAAAAAACTATAGTGAGTATCTCTGCAATAAAAAGTGAGGAATTAGGCTATAAAAAAAAATGAATTTTTCATTTGTAATCATGTTCTGTGATCAGTAACCTTAGTTTGATCTTAATCGTTTCCGCATCACAACTAGTAAGTATTGTTATGATTTGTTTGATTATTTTTCCTTCATTAGTATCAAAGCCTGCATACTAAGGATTCTGGTTTGTTATTTTTTTTCTCGTATAATTGATTATGAAAATTGTTGTTATTGAAATAATTATATTTCTTCAATTTTGAATTATATGTTATAATTTCATATCACATCAAAATAATTTGATTATATTATTTTTTGATAAAAAAAAAACATGCTATATAAATTAATTCAGTTTAGAATACTTGTTTGTTGTATAAATAAATTTTTTCTGGACAAATTTTTGTTGTTATGTTTGTGATCATCATCACCTATTGTAACATTGTTTTCTCGTTACTCGAAGCATGTTGTTTAATGTTTTTGATATCATTAGAAAGTATATTTAACAAGCTTGGAATCGATATATTATATGCATGATTCGAATTATTAGAGAGTGAGATATAGGCTTTCAAAGTAGGCTATTTGATCATGCAAGTCTATTATGTTTGTTGGAAATTAAAAAGATGATGAATAGTTCTTGTTTAACTAATCTCAATCTCTATAAATATGCATGTAATTCAAACATTTTATTAAAGGTCTTTTCTGATGAAAAAATTGAACCATTGAATTCAATGATCCCAAAAACCTCATCTGGAAAAATTTGGAAATCCAGAACAATCTCTGTGGTGATGCGTGGACTGCACACACCACTGTCAGTGCGTGACACGTAGAAGGGGCAGCTAGGAAACAAATCAAACGACGTGTCATTCAGATTAGCTGGCATGGACGTCATTTACTTGAAACGACATGTCGTTTCAAGTACGACATGCCATTTCAACAAATGACTTATCGTTTTGATATCTAGAAAAAAAAAAAAAGTTGGATAGCCAATCATATAGCGCATGGGAGCATGTGTTGGACCCCCTGAACCCAATCTTTTTCTAAAATTTTCTAAATTTTTTATTTTTAATTATCCTAATTTTTCCGGGTTAAATAAAATTAATTTCTAATAGTGAAAATTAATTTTTGGGTTATGAAAAATAATTTTAATTAAATTTTAAACATTAAAAATTCAGAAAAATTATTTCTAACCTCAGAGAAATCAAAAATTTTTCCTATGAATATTTTATGGTCTAATGAGTCATATAAGCATATAATTTGATTAAATTTTTTTTAATCACGGTAATTAGTATTTCTTGATTGCATTTTTAATGAAATTATTTTCTGTATTTGGTATAAAAAATTATGGTAGTCATGGTTAGGACTCCTAAGATTATTAGGACTGTAAATAAATGAAGAATAGTGAAAAGGATAATTAAAAATCTAAAAAATTTAGTAACTGAGCCTTCTGGTGACTGAGTGAAGCATATGGTTAATCAGATCATTATCGTTAATGATAGAATCCAAGAGATTATTTGGGAAGATAGTTTGCTCACCTTGTTTGAGAGGTATGAAGCTCTAAAGTCAGCACTACCTCGACGCTACAAAGATATCTTAGACTTGTTATGGTCAAATGTCAGGATTTGTGAGTCTTATGCAAGACTTGTAAAATTTTTTGTGAGGGATTTTGCAAAGACGATTGCGATAGTGGAGTCAAGTTTTGGTTCATCTAAAATTTTGTCATTCTTCCTTGCTTTTCCTTAGAAAGATTATAAGAAGCTTATGAATTCCATACCTGTTAAATACTTATATCATTAAATCAGAATTTGTTTCTAATTTTAATATTGGTTTTAGGAATTTTTTGTTTGGTATATTGTTTATATGAATTTTGTTTTTGATATGCATTTATTTTAATTCAATTGATTATATTCGTAGTAATCGATTGATGTATTTAATTTGCATAATTAAATATAAATAAACTGCATTTGACATTCATAAGATATATGAAAATTTTCTAAAAGTTTTAGTAACTTTAAGAATAATACCTTGCATAAATTAATTAATAATTATTTTTCATTAAGATCTTAGATGATGATTGGAAACTATGTGACTTCTTGATTCAAAACCTATTGAAAATAATTATTAGTATGATTAATAGATGGCAAAGTAGATGTAGTATTGCCAGACATTAATTATTATGTGTATGTCTTTTATAGAACTTTGTGTTCTATGATATGGCTACTGCTTCAAAAAAATATTGTTATTGAGCTCAATAAGGGTGAGAAACTAAATGGCGATAGTTATGAGATTTGAAGCATTAAAATACAATATGTGCTGGAAAAGTAAGAGGCTCTTGAGGCTCTAACACTATCATGGAAGAGCCTAAACAAAGCAACACAACCCAACACAGAAGGGATCGTGAAGCTTATGAAGCTTGGAAAAGGAAGAACTCTCTGGCTTGCATTACATTACTGAGCATCATGGACAATGATGTCATGTGTGAGTTCCAAAAGTATGACAATGCTATGGACATGGGGTTTGCATTAACGGTGAAGTTTGGAGGTACGTCCGTCACCAAACTCCGATCATTGACTATCAATGAGAAAACATTTGAGACAAATGTTAAATATGATAACTGAATTAAAAGATGATGGTCATACTTTGACAGACGAGCAACAAGTCTAAGCTGTCATCAGATCCTTACCTCATAACTGGAAACATATGAAGATGCATCTAACCCACAATGAGACTATTAAGACTTTAAAAGATGTTATGCACCACCTTGAGTTAAAAAAAGATCACCTTGAAGCTGCCAAGTCAAGTACTGAGGTGTACATTATTGGTTCAAGCTCAAAAGGCAGTTTGGGGCATAAGCGTAAGCATTAAGCTAGGCCTTAGTCAAACAAAGGGAAGGGTGAGGCTTAGTCAAACAAGAAGCCTAAACAAAGCCAACATGGCAAGAAAATGCATAACAAAAAGAGGAATATAGCAAAAGTGAGACACTATAATTGCAACAAACGTGGTCGCATTGCTTGTGATTGTGCTAAACCTAAAAAGGTACCTCATTGCGCATATGTTAGCGAACTTTGTGTTTCTAGCTCTATTTTCCTAACTGATTCACATCCTTTATGGATTGCAGATTTAGGAGCCATAAAACATGTACGGAAGGATCGAGAAGCCTTTGTACATTTCTAATGAGTCTCACATGAAGCGAGGTGGTTATTCATAGGGAACAACGCAAGATTTGAAGTTAAAGGGATTGGCACATGTAAGTTAGTCATGCATGGCAGTCGAACCTTGTTCCTTCATGATGTGCTATTTGCCCCTTAGATTCACCGAAATTTAATTTTAGTGTTGGTGTTACTTAAACTAGGTTTCTCTCAGAACTTCCATGATATGTGTGTTAAGTTGTCTTTAGGAACAACTTTTTATAATTCTGGATGGTTTTATAATAATGGATTTGGATTATGACTTTAGTAGTTATAATGTCAGTTTTTCTATGTTTACAACTTCACATGATTATGAGCATGATGTGAATGTTTGGCATGCTAGACTTGGCAATATAGGTCAACAAAGAATGAATAGACTAGCCAAAGAAGGATTATTGGCTGATATTGACAAAGTAGAATTATCAACTTGTAAACATTGTCTAGCTAGAAAAACTGCACAAAAACCATTTGAAAAATGAACTAGAGCTAATTTTCCATTATAATTAATTCATTCCGATGTGTGTAGTCCTATGAATGTGAGAGCTAGGCATGGAGCTTATTATTTCATCACATTTATTGATAACTTCACTCAATTTGGTTATGTCTACTTGATTTCTCATAAATTTGAAGCATTGAGTTGTTTTGGAAGTTATATAAACTTAGTTGAAAATCAATTAGATAGAAAAATAAAAGCACTAAAAATCGATCGAGGTCATGAATATCTCTCTGATCAATTTAGAGAATTATGTGATGAAAAAGGAATACAACATCAGTTGAGTATTCCCAGAACTCCGTAATAAAATGGTATTGCAGAAAGGAGAAATAGAACACTCTTTGAGATGGTTAGGTCTATGATGGCACAAGCTCACTTGCCAATCTCTTTTTAGGGAGATGCGCTATTGACTGTCACATATGTACTTAACTGAGTGCCTATAAAATCAGTTACCACCACTCCATATGAGTTATGGACTAGTAGAAAACCTTACCTGAGCATTATGAAATCTTAGGGTTGTGCCGCTTATGTTTATGATTCTTCCTATATATATGGAAAACTTAGGCCAAGAGAAAAGAAAAGTATCTTTATAAGGTACTCTGAAACCTTAAAAGGTTGTGTGTTCACAGGTGAGCAAGATAGTGGAAGTGTAATTGAATTTGGATCATGTAATGTCACTTTTTGAGAAAATGAGTTTCCCAAACAAAGTGAAGTGGTTCAAGACCTTTCACTATTTGAAACTTTGGACCAACACATGTTAGAATCACCTCATTTGAGTGGGAGAATTTTAACATAAGATGAATTAGTTTCAACAACTGTTTCGATACAATCAGCTCATGCAAATGAAGGTCATCCTAGTTCGAGTGGGAGCAATTTGAGAATTGATGAATCTTAGTTGCGTCAAAGTAATCGTGGAAGCATTCCTCACTGTCAATTTGAGATTGAAGGTGGTGAAGCTTTTCTTATTACTCTAGAAGAAGAGGATGAGCCAAAGAATGTAAAAGAGGCTCTTTCTTGTCCTGCTAAAAATAAATGGATTAAAGCAATGGAAGGAGAAATGGAGTCTATGAGGTCCAACCATGTTTGGGAATTGGTTGATCTCATGAAAGGATGAAAAGCTATTAGGAACAAATGGGTTCTTAAGATAAAGCGAAAGGCTGATTGAACCATTGAGAGGTACAAAGCCTGCCTAGTTGCAAAAGGATACACACAATAGGAAGGAATTGATTATGAGGAAACTTTTTCACCTATTATGCATTTTACCTCAGTTCATTTAATTCTAGTTATTGTTGCAATTTGGACCTTGAATTACATCAAATTGATGTAAAGACTGCTTTTCTCAATGGAGAATTAGACGAATAAATTTATATGGAACAACAAGTGGGTTTTGTCAAAGAAGGCCATGAACACCAAGTTTGTAGACTTCAGAAGTCTATTTATGGCCTTAAGCAGTTGTTTAGGCAATGGTATATTTGCTTTCATAATGTGATCATTTGTTATGAATTTATTATGATTGATAAGGATCATTGCGTATATAGTAGGAGGTCCAAAGAAAAATTTGTGATATTATCATCGTATATTGATGATATCCTAATAGTTAGAAATGATAAGCAGTATGTTTATGACATCAAAGCATGGTTGTCATTAAACTTTGAAATGAAGGATATGGGTGAAGCTGCATATAATCTTGGAGTTAAGATTTTAAGAGATCGTCCAAGAAAAATATTGTCTCTCTCGCAGGAGACATATATCCAAAAAATACTTGAATGATTCAGGATGTAAGATTGCAAACCCACAGATACTCCGATTGTTAAAGGCGAAGGCTTAAACCAAAGGTTATGTCCCAAGACTCAAGAGGAAAAGGAAAAAATGAGCAAAGTTCCTTATGCCAGTGCGGCTGGTTGTCTGATGTTTGCTATGATATGTACAAGACTAGATATCTGTTATGTTCTTGGCATGGTAAGCAGATACCAATCCAACCCTGACCCAACACACCAGAAAGCTATAAAGAGGATTTTAAGGTATCTACAGGGAATTACTGACTACTCATTATGCTATCAAGGCTATGATCTGCATTTGAGATGCTATACCGATGCTGATTGGGGAGGAGACTTGGATGAGAGAAAGTCTACCTCTGGATTTATCTTCTTACTCAATGATGGCGCAATATCTTAAAGTAGCAAGAAACAGTCATGTATAGCTTTATCCATGATAGAAGCCAAATTCGTGGTATTCTCTTCAGCAGTACAAGAAGTTGTGTGGCTTAAAAGGTTTTTGGATCATCTGGGGATCACTAAAGATTGCATTGAACCAATGATAATTAACTGTGATAGTCAAGCAGCTATTGCTTATACAAAAGACCCTAAATTCCATTGTAAAACCAGGCACATATATACCAAATATAATTTCATCAAAGACATGGTTTCACGTAAGGAAGTAAGCATGAAGTACATTTCTATGCGAGAAATGGTAGCAGATCTGTTAACGAAACCTGTTCCTAGAGATGTATTTATTAAGCATACTAAATCTCAAGGATTATGTAGATGTTGATGTACTTAAATTGTTAAATTTTTCCCAATGTTTACGAATATGTCATTAATGTCTAAATGATAATACTATTTATTAGCATACATACATATGAATGTTACTTGTTACATTCTTCATTCTAAAAGTGTGTCGGATAGATAAAAGATTGATTTTCTCACATGAGTAATCGCCTCTATCATTTAAGCGATATATAAAGATGAGATAAAATTTAAGTTTATTATCTAAATGATAATAGAGAGCTCAAATTAAAATTCAGTATATCAACCTTTGTAATGACTAAAGGTCATTACAACAAGGTTAAGTGATTAGAGATTTCACTATATCTATCTTCACTGCCAAATGTGAGTTCCAGAGAGATAAGTTTAAAGAGTAGTTATGTGAACTCAAGTTAGATACTAAGTGGATCTAAACTATCATATATACAGCATTATTTTGAGAAAGACACGCTCCATGGGAAAGGAGAAACGATTTAATGATTGCTATCTTAGAATGTTACCTAAGGACTATTAATGATACGGTCTAATGGGATATGTCACGTCCCGAACCCGAGGGCATGTGACCGGCACTAGGACACGGGAACTGCACATGGCTACTAGTGCCCGTAGTAAGCCTGACCACACACTAGATGACAAAATACCACATAATAGGGCTATGGGCCCAAATACTAAGCAGATCCAGTTAAACTATCAACACAAATCAAAATCAAAGCCACTTTGGGCTATTATCTCAATCATTTCAATATACAAATATCATATTACTAGACTCTGCTTAACAAATAATTTTTAACTCGGAATATACATAATAATTGATGATACATAAAATACATATTCCAAATGTAACATTGCGGAGTTCTAAAGTACTAATACAATTATATACATATTAATTACAAAACTCAACACTTATAATACAAATTACTACTGAAGGGAAATTGGTAGTTCTACTCAATTATAATCCCTTCACAAGCTCATTCCTCGACCTGAAAAACATAATTGAATAGGAATGAGCATTCAACTTAATGAATGATACTAGCTAATATATTAAACTGGTGCCCTACATGTAGAACTCTAACGCTCGTGCTATGCATTATGATATAGAGATAGACAAATCACACAACAAACAAGGATGAGATACGATCCACAGTACCACACTAATACTTAATATGGGGAGCCGATCCCCCTATCCTGGCTCTCTGAATCTAATAATCTGTCTCTTACGTCCAATGGGCTCGGCCAGCACTGGTCTGTACCATACAGCCTTGACCCGATTGATAGTGGCCTTGGCGATGAGCAGGCCCGGCCAGCATCTACCAGTCATAGCTCATCTTCTCAATCTCATCAGAATCATAATCATAATAGTAACCATAACCATATCCATATCAAAATGCCTAGGTGGTACTATATCCTCCCGATCTCCATCCGTCAACCACAATCACAATGTAACATAGAATACCAATTCATCAACCACAATAAAATGTTAACATGCATTTATGCAATAATAATGCATAATATACATATATATACACATAATAGATGCAAATGCATATAAAGACGGAGTAATATATTAGAGAGTATCACTCACCTAACTAACAATGCGTCTTACTGGCTTCCCTCGGAAGTGTAACCTTTGGAACCAGGAAGATGCCAGAATACTAACATTAGACAACAAAGAATATCATCAAGATATGAATGACTCACATAACCAGATATAACTTGAAAAACATTGAGACTCTTATCGAAATCTTGACAGAACCTCACTAAACTCGGATACTACCCAAAACAATAGAAAATATAATACTTCTAAAATAACCTTAACAAACAATACAATCTTACAACAACTATAAACTAGAATCCGTTAAACATAATGTAACTTAATTGACAACTAAGATATAAAAGTTTCGGGTTAACCTTCACAAATTTTGATCATCGAACGTCGAGAGTTGTGCCAAAATGAAGAAACAGAGCTGTTGGACTGCCCCACGCGCCATACGCCACAGCTGGAGCATCACTGGTCGGCCACGCGCATCGCTGCCAATGGCAGATCTGGGTGATCTTCACACTAGCAGGTTCACCTCGAAACCAGGATCACGAAAATCACCTCCACTCGCCTTCAGTCACTGCCATCTCGCCAAAAAATGCCTCAAAAACTTCAGCCTCCATAGCTCTGATCTCTACATTTGGTAGTCGATCAGAGGCATAGCAGGTATAAAAAGAAAGCTCTTGACACCAGGAGTCGAACGGGACTGGCCTTACTTGATTTGGCAGCCAGAATTGGCTGAAAATTGGTGTTGAAGATTCGACGCTGGTGAGACTTCTTTCTTCTCGTGTGCCGTCGTCCGCCACCCGAAGGAGGTGCAACTGCTTCCTCTGAGATTGTCGAATGGTGGGCTAGCATTTGGTGGTGGCGGTGCAGCCCACCGCTGACCGGATGGTGGCTTTCTAGCTTTCAGCAAGCCTGCTGTCTCTGTCTCTGTCTCTCTCCTTCCTCCTCTTCTCTTTCCCTGTTTATGCTCCTTCCAAATCTTGACCCATATTTGTGAGGCCTTGCCTGAGCACCGATCTAATCCGCCGAGAAATTGAAATGCTCTTCAAGAGAAACTCCACGATTGGAACTCGCTGTAAGTTCTGAAAATTGATTTTTGTGATTTGAAAGTTGTGAAAGGGAGTCGTCACTTTAATTTACTTATTTTAATTGGGAAAATTAAAGAAAACCTAAAATTGATTGACTCCAAAAATGATTTGATTTTATCCCAATGGAAAATGCACTAATCCGCGAGTGACTAAGGAGGGCTCGGGGATTAAGTTTTGGTAATTAACAATTAAGAAAATATATTTTCTTTAATTTGGCTAAAATTGCAAAATAACTCTTAAAAAAGAAATTTTTGTGTATGCATGAACAGGAATATAATGATGAATGAAACAGATATATATATGATGAGATGGAATGACAATTATAGACAAACAAGAAAAATAGATCTTACTTAACTATTACAAGATCAAAATAATTGAAATAAAGAGGATCTTTCCTCTAGCCCTTATGGGTACTTGGAAAAGCACACATTTCCAAAACTAAACTAATATAAAATCATAAATAAAAGGTTAATATAAATAAATCAAAATAAAAGAGAAACAAATATTAAAAAAAGATTTTGGAGTTGATGCCCTTCAAAATGGCAGCCTACGTATCTTATTGAATAGAATTCAAACCCCATGCAGTTCTTCCTTCTTGCGAAGGAGGGGTTTTAAAAATGTGTTGGTTTGCTTATTAATTTAATTATGATTCTTAAATTAATAAGTTTTTAGATCTTTTCAGTTTTAGACCTAAAGAGAATTCTAGATCAGAATTTAGAATTTTGAAAATAGGAAAGGGATTATACCTTTGCTTTTCTTGACTTTCGAACGAATGGAACAAGCCTTGCTCCGGGTCTCAACTCCACTTTGAATTCAAAAGAAACTTGAAATATGGATCTAAAAGCAACAAGTATGTTAGTATAAGAGAGAATTTCTGCCTTGGAATGTGTGTCAACTGAGCTTGAAGGAAGATCTATTTATAGAGCTGCCAGAGGGGGATGTCGGCAATACAGATGGCGGTGCCAGCACATCACCGGTGGCATAGGTGGCAAGGGCAACGTGCCAGCGTTCGGGCGGCACGTTAAGCGTACCGCCTGGCTGCCGGTACCAATTCAGTGCCACCTATGGCGGCACGGTAGGAGTGCCATCATGCCACCCAGACGGCGGCATGTCAAACGTGCCGTCCAGATGGCAGCATGGAAGGCGTGCCACCCAGACGGCGACGCGCCTCTCATGCGCCGGCCAACTGGTTCGACCTATTTCGGCTTTTTCATCTGTTTTAACTTCGATTCGAGCTCGGTTTGATCTTGTGGATTCGTAACTGAAAGACAGTCGACTTGAGGTATAATTTTGAGGGTTCACAATATTCTTCACATCCAATCAAATTACTCCATTTCTTTCTCTTCTTTTAATTTACTTTAAACATACTTTTATATATATATATATATATATATATATATATATATATATATATATATATATATATATATATATATATATATATATATATATATACACTAAAACAACAACAACAACAACAACAATAATAATAATAATAATACTGATGATAATACTAATAACAATAATAATCATAGTAATAATAATACTGATAATAATAATAACAAACCATAATTACATAATAATAATTCAATTTATAAAACTTATTCATAATAATAGTAATTATAATGAAATCCCAAACTTCTAGTAATTTATATAATTAATAATATAATTTAGATTAATCGAACATAATATTAATTTCTGATATCAAAATATAAATTCTCTAAATAACCATTACAATATTTTCATAACTAAATATATATAATATTCAAATAAAACTTCAAATAGTATGAATATATATAATTTAATAAAATATAACTTTAATATTTGTTTAAATAAATAAAATAATAGAATAATACCTTTCTGTACAAAAAATAGGATTTTATAAAAATAATTGAAAATTCATGATATTTCAGGACATTTCTAGAAAAGCAAGTTAACATTGAGAGAATCGTGAGAAGAGGAAGATCGTTGAAGTATCACATGAGCTTATATTCACTAGTCAACCAATTATATTTTATCTATAAGATGAAATATAATTGTAAATACAAAATACAACTATAAATGAGATCATGAGAGATGATGAAATGTGATAATATGATCTAGGGCATTGCATACTAAAGACTACTCTAAATTATTTATTTAATCGAGATGCTATATATTTCTAACAGATGTATAGCACTAAACTCTTGAAGTATGCTGGTTTCACGTCCTATTTTCTAAGTATGGATTGTTGCAGAGTATAGAGAATATGTCCTCTTGAGTTTGTTGTGATTCCCATTAAGTGCGAGTGGGAGATGTTGGATTTTATGGATCGGGTTTGCCCGTAATAGGAAGCCTGACCCAATTAATGTTTAGATAATTTAATTAGTTTAAATTATCTAACTAATATCCAATATATAAATAATCTGATAAATATAAGATAATATTTATTAGATAAATCTAAAGATAATATTTATTAGTTAAATATTATTAGAACTCTTTAGATAATAGATTTTGGTAATCAAAAATCATCAATACATTAAATGAAATTAACGTGAGTGAAACAAAAAACTAGAGTGAGTATCTTTGCAACAAAAAGTGAGAAATTTAGGCTGTGAAAAAAAAAAAGAGTTTTTCATATATAATCACTCTCTGTGACCAGTAATCTTAATTTGATCTTAATCATTTGGGCATCATAACTAGTAAGTATTGTTGTGGTTTGTTTGATTATTTTTCCTTCAATATTTTGTCTAGATTTTATTTTTAGCCTACTTAAACCTAAATATGAATTTAGATGGCTTTGCTTGTTGATCTCTCATTTTTGTTTTTTAGATGGCTTTGCTTGTTGATTTCCCATTTTTGTCTCAACAGTTTTGATGCTTTTAATTAATTTTATTACTCAATTTATTTTTTGCATCTATAAATACCAATGCAGACTTTTAATTTTTGTAATAGACTAACAAGATGGAAAAGTTTTTGATTAAAATGAAATCACCATGTAACAATCTAACTATCAAGAAACACGGCAAGCTGGCACTAGATCAAAGCAAACTCATGTTCTTTTTGATTTAGAAAATCTCCCTGCTGATCCTTGTTTAAGAATTAAAATGTCTAAATATCATCCTAGTGATAAAGACAAAATAAGAAGAGCCTATTTGTAAAAAGGACCTTATCAACCTCTTAATCATAATTTTAAACAACAAAAATTTGGGAATAAAATGCGTCATTTTAATCCCAAATGATATCAAGAATATGGTAATTAGTTATCTATATCTATCTATCTATATATATATATATATATATATATATATATATATATATATATATATATATATATAGTTTCAATGATTACTATAATATTTACCCTATATAGTTACTGTTCTTTTAGAAATCTAATAGTTCTATTTAATTTTGTACTTTAATAATTGTATTTATTAGCTTTAAGATTATAAATCTAATTAAATTTATTTTTAATGGCAACTTATATTGTAACTAAATGACATGGCATAAATAATTTAATTTTTTAAAAGAACCTTTATTTAAGATTTTTTCTTAATTCTATCTATTACCTAAATTACACAATTTACTAGAATAGTTATGAACCATATTATTTAATTATTTAATAAAAGATCTTGCTAAATGGATCAATAGCAAAATAGATCAACATGATTTATTTGAAATTTTAAATATTTAAGGAACTATTATTTTTTAATAAATTTGGAGGCAAAATTCTTTACTTCAATACCGTTAACTTTTTCATATTAAAGCGCCAAAAATCAGAGTCCCGGGAATAATTTAGAGCTATGAGCGCTATTGGCAATTTTTGATGTAAGGAATTACCATAATTAAAATTTGCAATAATGTGATTTTTTTATTAAAATTGCCAAAATGGGAGTGTTGGTAATTTTTTGATTTAAAGAATTTGGCGGCAAAATTTTTTATATCAATAGCGCTAATTTTCATATTAAAGAGTTAAAAATTTTCATAACCAGTAATTTTTTAATATTTTGTTCCTCTCTCATTTGAACATTAAATTATTTTTTTTTTAACTTGTTGACTTAAAAATATTTTTTTAATAATAAACTTAGATATCGTAGTAATCAAAATTATCAATGTCATTCGAAAAAATATTTATCAATAAAATCCTATTGATCTATATCAATTGATTTTCAACCATTTTCTTTAATAAAAGCCTCATTGTGTGCCATAATCATTCATTAAAATTTCAATGCATATTAATATTATACAATAATAAAGTTTTTATTTTTATTTTGGATTGAATCATCTAACAAATCAAAATTAATAATCCAACTAAGTGATATTTCATATAAGAGGCTTAGTTAAATATATTGTATGCATATTAATATTATAAAATATTAATATAACAGTGTGCTAATGGAAATAACACTACTTGAAATAGCTTTTTTTTTTTCCTCAAAATTAAGTAACGTAATCCATATAAATAAGCATTTAAAGTTAAGAAAGAGAAAATTTAGAAAAAAAAAATTAAGCTTCTATTTGTAGAAAATATATGCATTACTTCGAATATTAGGATAATTTCACCAATCCAAACTTGAATAATAACATATTTGAATTTGTTTGGCTTATTTTTACCTTTACTTGTAATCACAATTATTAAATGGGAAACTGAATATAAAAAATTTCATTATTAAAAAGCTTAAGTATTGCAAAAGCTTTTATATATTCAATTTAATTGAACATCTCAACAAAAGATAAATATATTCATTATATTTACACGTCAGTTATTCTAAATAATGAAAATTAAATGAAATCCACTGAGCACCCAATAATCATATTAGATCTCTTGACTATGAGCAATATCATTAATGCAATCTCCACCATTGATCAAGATAATTAAATAAAAAAATTCAATTGTATAAGCATTTTCAAATCAATTTTATTGATTTCCAATGCTTCAATTCTGGTTATTCCTTCATTGATACAATAATTAGCAAATTGTAATATTTTTGTTTTGAGCTCATAAATTTTCTTTTTAATAACTATTTTCAATATTTTATTTTAATTTTTTTTACAGTTCATATAAATTAAACAACATTGATATTAAATTTATTTTTAATAAAATAATATTCAGAAGTTATTAAAGAAAATGGTTTATGAGTACTAGTTATTTAGTTCTTTAAAGGTTTTACAATTACCAAGTATAAAATTTACTATAACATAAATTTTAACAATATTTAATTAATATTTCCAATATATTTTTTCATAACACTTCAAATAATAATATTAAACACACTGTAAATCATATTTACTTTTATAACAAGGCTTTGGTGCATCAAATTGGATAATAGATATAACAAACACGACCCCTACTTAAGCTAGCTTGGTAATTTTTTTTTTTAATCAAGTTTGAGAAAGTGGATTTATATGGGAATTATAATTGGTGCATAAGGAGATTTCACAATTGCATTAATTATTATTTTTATATAAATGAAACATAAATGAAACACTTAATTCTACTTAACATTGGGAAATGTAAAAAAAATTTTATAATTAAATGTTACTGTTATAAATATAATGGAGAAAAATAAAAATAAAGAATATAGAGAAAAGAATAGTTTTCTAGTTTTTCCATTCAACAGTATTAAGCCCTTTATATAGAGTACACAAGGAAGAGAAATAGGAAACTTTTCTAATAAAGAAAATACAATCAATACTAATATGAAAACTATAATATTCATGTATATGGAAAGACATCAATCAAATTTTATAATATATTATAACACTCCCCTTGATGTTTTTTACAAAGAATATGATTCGTCAAAACCTTACTAAGAAAAAAAAAACCCTATGAGAAAAAATCTTAGTGAAGGAAAAAGAGTACATTAATTTTATAAAAATTTGTACTATAACACTGTCTCGTAAAAACCTTGCTAGGAAAATCTAATAGGACAATACCTAGGTTAAGAGAAAAAGAGTACAGTGTATCAAAATCTCCTCCTCATAAAAACATGATTTCTATCAAATATCTCTTAATCGGCACATGCCAATTTTATTGACTACCTTTTCAAATGTAGTTGTAAGGAGTGCCTTTGTAAACAAATCTGTCAAATTGTCAAACCGTATATTTAATAATGTTTAAGTAATATCCACATATAATAATCTATTTATAGTACTCTTTTAGGATATTATTTGCGCTATGAATATGCCTTGTTAAGAACCTTGCTAGAAAACCCAGTGGGAAAAAAGATAGCTAAGAAAAAGAGTACATTTTATGCATTATTTTGTCATTACACATATTGCCTCATTAAAACCTTTGTACAAGAAAACCTTGTGGGATAAAAACTTGACTAAGGAAAAAGAGTACAATCATATACTAATTCGCTCATCCTAATGATGACAGATTTTAACATGGCATATACTAATTGATAAAACAATGCCGTTTAAATACCACATTAGGTAAAAACTTAGTACATAAGTCTGTTAAATTGTCACTTAAGCGAATTTGGTAGATATCTCTTCTGGAGTTTATATATACAAAAATTTGGGTGAAATTTATGTCTACTTCGTTACCCTTGATATAACCACCTTTAATTTATGCAATGCAAATTGCATTATTTTCAAAATACAATGGGAGTATCTTTTAGTGAAGTACTTCAGGACCATAAAAACTGTTATAAAATTGCAGTACCACCATAAGTGAATACATAGCCAGTCTAAAATCTACCATCATGGAGACTAAGCAAATAACCAATATTCACATATAGACCAATTTCAAATATGAATTATAATATTAATAGTATATTGAAGATAACTTTTTACATCGCTTTAATATCTCTTTGTAGGTGCAAAGCTATACCTAGTTAGGAATTTTTTTTTCTTGCAAATGCAATATCAGGCTTGATACAATTTGCAAGATACAAGAGTGCCCTATAGCACTTATATATGGTATTTCAAGACTAAATAGCTCTTTATTATCTTCGTTAGGTCTAAAAGGGTCTCTCTTCACTTTTAGTGAGTGGACCACCTATTGGTGTGCTTGAGAGAGAAGATTTATCCATGCAAAAATTGCTTAAATATCTTTTCCACATAAGTATACTGGTGTATTATGACTCTTTAATAATCGGTCTACAGGCCGATACAAAATTTCATTTCCTTTAAATTTTTCATCTCAAACTCACTTTTCAAATAGGTACATACTTATTTGAGTTCACTAAGAGTCACATTGATATTTAAATCAACTTATACTACAATAATAACATATACCATTCTATGGTCTTTTATGAATAAAAATGGACATAGTGTATTATTCACATATCTTTCTTTCAATAAGAATTTACTCAAACAATCATACCACATGTCTATATTGCTTTAATCCATACATAGATTTTTGCAATTTGATGAAATATATGTCACATGTTTAATGTGTATTCATTTATGATATACTTAGTCCTTCTGGAACTCTTATTGCTTTCATAAGGCTTACAATAAGCCTTTCATTATAGGCTTACAATAAGCCTTTCATTAACTGTCATATTAATTAAGTATCAGAAAATGATCATTTCCATAATAAGAGAATTATTTTTCTCATAGTTAATGACAGAACGAGTCTAGCTCTACTTTAATTGCCTCATTTCATGATGATCAATCATGTTTATGCTAATATTCAATTATACTTATAGATTCTGGATCCATATTTTCTTTTGTAACAACAGGAGCTACTATTGAGGCAAATTTATTGTCCACGATAATTAAATTTCTATCAACTCTTTCTTATATCATAAAAATAATTGAGATCTCATAGTTTTTATTTATATGTTCATCAACTCCAGAAGTCATATCTGGAGGATCTAATTGTTATGTTGTCTTAGTCTATGTCTCATAATTGGTTATAGCTCTTTGATTGAGATCTTTCTCTTTAGGAGGTTTCTCTTCAGGAGATTTTATGAGTGGCACTGCTTTTCTTTTCTGCGGATTTTTATCTTTATTTCCAATTTACTATCCACGCTTCTAGCGTGTAGTGAGATTGATTGATTTTCTATTTGCAATTAGAATCACAACCCTTGCTAGGGTATTAGCAATTGTAATATGAGACTTTGTCACTCTTTTAGCATCTATAAATGCATTTGGCAGTTAAGTTGCAATTTGTTGCAACTGTATTATTTTATGAACTTTTAGTTCACTCTAACTTATACATGGACCAAAATTATTTAAAGGGTTTTCATTTCAATAAATTTCTCGACATTCTTTAGTACTGCAGGTGCTTTTCCTCCCCTAATGTTGAGAAATATGCCTCATGAAAATAAATTTTTAGTCTCTTTTGTGGACCCATTATCGCACATTGAGATAGTGATATTAATATATTCATGGCACAAAAAAAATTTATGGCTCATGTCCTTATACAAGTTTCAAGGGAAAGTATATATGATGTACACAATGGCATTCATGCCAAACTTTTAAGGTTTAATTATTAAACTATAAGTTCAATGCTTGAACTGCAGGTTCAACGCAATATATTGTGCATATATACTAGGGATAAGACAGTAATGAAATAACTCATTATAATACATAACTTGTAAAACCCTTACAAATTACTCCTTCAAGGAGTTTACATAAAATCATCAATATTGAATTGAGTTGTGTCCTTTATATGGGCGGTTCCTCTTTCAGAATCTCATGATTTACCAAATGATTTATAGCATTCACTTCAGGGAATACAATTATACTAGTGGACATTATTTGATGATTTTTCATTAGTAATTATTTTTTCAAAATTCTCATTATCTACTAAATAATTTATAGCATTCACTTCAGGGAATGCAGTTGTACTAGTGGGCATTATTTGATGATTTCTTATTAACAATTATTCTTTGAAACCACTAGAAAAATAACATTTGTAAATTTTTACTTTTTATACTGCTACTATAGGAATATGTAACTTTATTACCACACAATTTCAGCTATGAAGTAATTTTAAACATGGTTAAATTATATTCTCAAATAGACTTCAAGTCTTGTAGGTGTAGATTTAGCCAATCATATTGAGCTTGTGGTAGTATCACATATTTCAAGTGATTATATCTATCTTTAAAACTCTTCTAGAAAATATAAAAATCATTAATAGTGAGATATTCAACTTTTAAATCCTCACTTAAATGAGGTTTAAATAGATAATAGCTTTTGCTTTTGCTAGCTTCTAAATGCATTTCATTATCAACAACTCATGTAAAAAATTATCAACAACTCATTAAAAAATTATTTCCATTGAATTCAAGAGCATATAAAAATTATCAACCAAAGTTTAATTTACTATACTTCACTTTATTTAAATAACTTAATTTGCATATATTTAAAATATATCTAAATAGACCAATTAGAAAATAAAGTAATGTTAATTTTAACAAACATTAAATTCATAATTTATCCTACTAAGGAAACGTAAGCACTAATTATGCTTCTCTATACCAACATAAATCCAATAATATATGCAATCCAGAAATAAATTCATCAATTCACAAATTAACAAAAACATATTACTTATATAATTTATATTTATCTCATCTCACATTTAAATCTCTAATTGCTTTCACATCTAATGCATATTGACATAAGTAAATTCAAAACATGTATAACACACACAACATTCTTGTAGGCTATTCAACTAACAAATATATATATATATATATATATATATATATATATATATATATATATATATATATATATATATATATATATATATATATATATATATATATATGAGACGTGTATTGTCTATAAAATAAATTTTGAGTTGAGATTCTAAAACCGAAGGATATGTAATAATACGTACACTAGTAGAATCGATCTCAATTTAATAAATCAAGTAAATCTATTAATATGAATGCAAGATCACCTTTTATCCACAAAGCAAGTCAATCAATAAATGAATAATTTAGGATCGAATTTTATGCCAAAAAAAAAAATTGTAAGCTATGACTTTAAAACTATGCATAAAATGTGTTGTTATAATTGATAACCAATTAAAAGTTGCAATTTGGTTGATTAATCAAATAGGCCATACCCATCATTCCAATACATATAAACAACAATGAAACACCCAAAATAGAAAAATCAAAGCAAAAGGGTTTATCTTAATATTATGGCCATACGTAAGTACTTTATTGACATCCAATTTATTCAACGCGTGTAGCTTAAATTAAATTTATTAGTTATTCAAGAACATAAAATATCAATTTTTTAGAGATGTCTATTTTATTTATTTGATTAGTTATTCGAGAAGTATAGAGATTATCAGTTCTTTTAGGAACTGTAGAGATTATCGTTTTTTTAGGAACTATAAAAATTATTGGTTATTCAAGAACTAGAATTTAAAATATAGTTCTAGTTCAGAAACTAAAATTTAAAATATAGTTCTAGTTATTTAGGAACTTAGGCCAAAAATTCTTCAATAATTTATACATTAGTTGTTTATTTAATTAGTTTTTTAAGAACTATAAATAATACTAGTTTTTTCAGGAGTTAGAATTTGAAATATAGTGCTAGTTCTTCACTAGAATTTAAAATATAATGCTAGTTCTTCAGGAATTAGAATTTGATTAATATGATATTAGTTTTTTGGGAACTATAAATAATACTAATTTCTTCAAGAATTAGAATTTAGAATATTGTACTAGTTTTTTAAGAACTATAAATAATACTATTTTCTTCAGGAATTAGAATTTAGAATATAGTACTAGTTCTTCAGGAACTATAATTTACTTAATGAAAATTAAATAACATCAAATAATAATTTTTTTTTTATAAAAATGATAATCAAATTATTATTAAAATAATAACAATATAAAACAAGAAACGAAAACATATATATAAAACAAAAAAAAAACGTTTATTTAATATGATAACATTTGTTTTATATGGTAACAAAACAAAAATCGATTCATAATAATAATAAAAAAAAAGTTTTGCATGTTAACATAAAAAAAAATTCATATCAAATAATAAAAAAAAAACGATTTCATTGTTGAGAGAAAAATGTATATGCAAATTTTTTATGCCCACATCAAAAAGCATAAAAAAAAATTTAATTTCATTGATACAATAAGATAAATACATCTCGAACATATATACGTATTAAGCCATAGGCATATGTCTTTTTGAGAACATATATGATTCATATGTTATTCGAGATGAGGAAAAAAAATACCTTAAAAAAATTTTTTTTTTTTTTTAAAAATGGTAGAACAAATTTATATTGATAACGTGTTATAAATATAATAGAGAAGAATAAAAACAAAGAATATAGAGAAAAAAAATAGTTTTTTAATTTTTCCATTCAATAGTATTAAACCCTTTATATAGAGTATAGAAGTGAGAGAAATAATAAACTTTTCTAATAAGAAAAATATAATTAATACTAATATGAAAACTAAAATAGAAACGTATATGGAAAGACATCAATCAAATCCTATAATATATTATAACAATTACAACATATTCTCTCTATTCTGAAAAAAGTGGCGATTAAAAAAAAATCACTATTTTTAAGGTAGTAATAAATTCATCATAAGTTGTTAAAAAAATTCCTATTAATTGCAGTATAAATTAGGAAAATATCTCTTATACTTGAGAAATTAAAGGGCAAATTAACCATTTTATCATTTTTTTATTAGGTTACTAAATGACCATTTATTTAAGAATAAAACTAACTTTTTCAATGGCCACTTTTTTTCATAATGGAGAGAGTATTAATTTATTATAGTAAATCACCTATAATTAATATTTATTTCAATATACATAATTATTTAATATTTGCACTAATATTTATGATGGTTATTATGGAGTCATAACCATTGAAAACTCATTATATATATATATATATATATATATATATATATATATATATATATATATATATATATATATATATATATATATATATATATATATATATATATATACACGCCAAATTAAAGAAAAATATAATATAGAGAAAGATATATTTAGTGAGTTAATTTTGGAGCGTTCTCAAAATATGAAACCACATTGAGGACAATTATAAAATGATGCAAATAAATATTTATAATTTATTTTTATTTATGGGAAATATTTTTGTACAAGTAAAATTTTAGCTATATATATATATGTGTGACCCCGCTAGATGTATTTTCTGATTTCGCCGCTGCTTTTGTCGTAATATATTTAAAGGACGAAATTAAATTTTTGCTGTCCTAATATTTATACATGGATCACTCAATAAAAAAAAATAGAAATTTGCTAGTGTACATTACAATACATAAAATTAGATAATGATATTTAAAAATGGTAAAATGACATATTTTTTTTTTCCCAATTTGGCAAAATTTGTCTAATAAAGTGTTTGAAATTGAAAAAGTTTAAATTAAATGTTGCTACCTAGAAAAATTTTCAATCAAGTGTTATTAATATGTTAGCAATTAGAAACCTTATATAAATTATAAAAAGGTCTTTAAAAATTTATAAAATGATCCAAAATTTTTTGTAACTAAATCATCTTCTTAAAATTTTAAAATTTTGAAATTCTTACTAAGGTTATTACATGCATATTATAAATGAAGTCTCACTCTGCCTCTGATTTAGCCTCTAAGGTATCAATATTTCAAAATATCATTTCAAAGCAAAATTTTCAAATCAATTATATTTGTATCAAAGTATCAAATTATGCTATGACAATGATATTCTAAATTAAAATAACAATTTTGCAAAAAATTCTAATCTATATAACTACACATGCTTTTTTCATAAGCGATATGAAATTCTAAAGAGGCACTAATTAATTATTAAACATCTTCAAATATTGAAATCTTAGCTTAGAGTTCATAAAAATATTTTTCTCATTTGTCAATTCTTAATTACTCTAAATTTAGATTGTTTATCATTTTTAATCCTGCGTGAGAAATAATTTATTATAATATCTAAATTAAAAAATTAAATTCTTAAACAATTTAATCTATTTTCTATCATTATTTTCTTTATAAACTAAGATTCCTTGATAATATAATATATAAAATAATAAATTAACAATCATCTTATGTGTCATCATGCTATTAATTTAATAATACCATAAATATTAAATACTTTAACAAATGATTCCCACTTGAAAAGGCAAAAAAAAAAAAAAAAAAAAAAAAATTCTCTTTTCACAACAAAATGGTAAATACAATTTCAAAATTAAAATTTTTGTATTACATCAGAAATTCAAAATTCAAATCTTATTAATTTTTTTTTACTTTTTAAATATTTTTGTATGAATAAAAAAATTATATGATATAGATTTATAATTTTGAAATTTTAATAAGATGATTTAGTTGTAAAAATTTTAAAAATTTTATATCATTTTATAATTTTTTAAGAACTTTTTTGTAATTTATACAAAGTTACTTATTGTAACATTTAATTGAAATTTTTTTAGAAATTATAATACTTAATTAAAATTTTTATAAATTCAAACTTTCAACTAATAAATTTTACCAAATTGAGATACTAAATGTCATTTCACTATTTAAAAATTAATAATTTTCTCATATTATTTAATATCCCATATTCACCTTAAAGTTTTAAACAATATAGAAGATATTTTAGTCAAATAGTAATCAATGGTAGATATTATATCGCTTGACATGGTACCCATCAAATTTTACACAATTACATGGGTTGATATCTTGATATTAAAAAAAAAAAAAAGTACAGGTTAATTGTCAATGGTCCAGACTCGATCAATCAGATTATATTGCAAATATTCCTTGGAACACTTGTGTATCCTTAGGACACCACAATCTTTCCCTAATTACCTGGAATTGCAAAGTTGAAGAGAGTAGAATTATTTTATTGAACTAACAATGGTAAAAAACATAGAGCAATAATGATCTCCGATAAGGCACATGTTGTTGATTAATGAAAGAAACAAATTCCTTCATAAGAAGCAAAGCTTGCTTGCACTTGGGCTTAAACAAATGAAACACGTGACCTACACCTTCATGCACTATAATATCTGCTTTTCTTTCCATCCACAATTCTTTAGTTCCTTATCTATACAGTATATAAATATATAAAAGGGGATAAATACATTTACGTAACAGTTTATTATTAATTTTTTTTTAATTGTGTATTTATGATTGGCAATGTAATTATTTATTAATTAAATAATCTAATAATCTAATTATATTTAATTTAAATAATAAATGATGAATTCAATTAGAATAAAAAAATAATAAAACAATTATATTTAATATCTAATTATATCTAATTTAAATAAAAAATAAAAAATTCAATTAAAATAAATAAAGAATAAAAGAATTATTAATTCAATTAGAATAAGAAAATAAGAAAATAATTATATTTAATATCTAATTATAATTAATTTAAATAAGAAAACATAAATTCAATTATAAGGAAAGAATAAAATAATTATTATTTAATATATAATTAATTATATTACAAATTTATAATTATATAGTTATTATAATTTAATTATCTAATTTAATTTAAATAAAGAAAGAATGAATTCATTTAGAATAAAAAAAGAATAAAATAATTATTATTTAATATATAGTTAATTATATATAATTCAAATAAAAAAGTATTCAATTAGAATAATTTACATTTTTAAAATTTTTTCAAATATTTTGAAGCTAGAGATATTCTTTTGAATTTAATTATTTGAATATTAACAAGTCAGAGAAATTCTAATTTGACTTTCATTTTGCAAATTATTACTTTGTCTTATTATAAATTTTAAAATTAATTATTTTAATTATTAGTAATAATTTGTATATTACAAAAATTACTTTTGGTTCTATAAGAAGGAGCAGTAGAAAAAGAAAACACACTAATTAAGAGTTTATTTAACAATAATGAGCAAAATCATTTTTTCAAATATTTAGAAGCTAGAGAAATTCTTTTGACTTTGATTATTTGAATATTAATAAATTAGAGAAATTCAAATTTGATTTTCATTTTGTAAATTATTACTTTGTCTCATTATAAATTTTAAAATTAGTTATTTTAACCATCAATAATAATTTGTACATTAGAAAAATTACTTTTGATTATATAAGAAGACTCAGTATAAAAGAAGATATACTAATTGAAAATTTATTTAACAATAATAAGTAAAATCATATTATTTTATTATCAAATGTAAAAAGTTCTATTTATAATGGTATATTCTTTTGAAAAAAAAAAATTTGTTTGTGATTCTATAAACATTTAAATTTATTTAAAATTTTCATTACGAAAGATATTAATTAATCATTCTTAAAAATTAATTAAATGGGAAATTAAAAATACAAAATTTTTAATTTAATGATTATATGTTTATGTTATTATTTGCAATATCAAATTTAAAATATTCACAAGTATTCATGTGATATAACAATTAAATAGATATTTTTTGTGTTTATGGTATAATATTATATCACATGATAAATCAATTGCATATAATTAATATTGAATTAAGATTGATATTAAATTTATAAAAGCATATTTGAAAGATTGTTATTGATTTTCTGAGTGAACAGAAATTAAACTATAATGTGTCAAAGATATCAAAGTTTATAAAAATTAATAAAAATATATAACTTACATTGAAATTATGAGAAAACAATAGATGTATCAAATATAAACATGAAAATCGACCTATAATTAATAATTAGTTAACATAATAATAACGAAATAAATTAAAAATTATAATAAAACATATCTATCAATTCATTTACTTTCTTTTTTCTAATATATTGTTAAATATAAAAATATTATTTAAAATTTTAAGAAATAATTTATTTAGATATGCTTGAGTCTTCTTTCAATATTGTGTATGTATTACTTTTTAAAATACATTCATATATTTATATGAAATCTATAATTATTTTATGTTATTATTCTAATTGTATTAAATATGTATGATTATAAAACTTAGATAATATTTGTCATGTATGATTATATTTTTGTTGAATTTTTATGTTTTTCATATGAAAATTTAACTTAACTTGGATTTAACAACTAAAGTGAATTTAATAATAAAGTTATATAAATATTGCTTCATAATAATTTTAAAAGTCGACTAATAAGATTTCAACCTCATGATATTTATTTGAGAAATTTTGTATCATTTTATACTTAAGTAACAAAACACTAGTCATTAAGACTTTAATAAGGAAAAAGTAAAGGTTTAGAATAAATATTTATATTTCTAATGAGTACTAACAAGTCATAATAGAGATCAACATACGAAACACATTATAAAAAATCTAGTAGTAAGAAATACCAGTTTTTCTTAATTGGTCCTTTCTAACCGCCAACACTAACACCCTTTCATACCCTGTTTTGGTTAAATCCTTCAAAGCTGGTCTTATCCTATGATCTTCCAAACCCTTATTTGTAAGGCACATGTACAACATACCCTATCAAGTTTTGTACCCATAAAAAAAGGGTGTACCAAAATTATCCCTTCGAATTTAACCCATCTAGTACAAATGATCCAATTTTCACTGCCAGATTGTAAGATATGTTTGCTTCTGCACTATCACCTCCCATAAAATCTCCTAAAATCTCCATGATTATTTAACTATGGTTCTGACCCATTTCCATTTGCATGGAAACCCAACCATTGTAGGGCTGCCCAAGAATCATCATAGCATGCTGGTATTGGGTCTTCTGGGGCTAGCATGTACTCGATGGAGACAATAATTACATTAGCCCCATGAACAAGAGAAGTTACATAATTATGGTAAAGTGGATCAAAAGTTGATCTTAGTGAAAATCAACCTCTATGAAAGTAAGCAAGAACTGGGAGTTTGATAGCATGATTTGGCATTTGGGTATAAAATACGAGCAAATATGTTAGATTTGAGAGAGATAATTACATCTTTGGATCTAACACCAGTGTTTGGATCATCATAAGGTGGAATTTTCTAAATGGGCACATATCTTTCTATGTAACTAATTTTATGGACTTTCAAAAAAGGAAACAAATCATGGGCTATCTCGCTGCTGCAATTATACGCTTTACTAATTGATTACTAATAGACCGTAAATAAGAAGTTAGGCACGAAACTTTAGATGGCATTAAAATTTATCGACTGATTTAACTACTAACTGCCATGTGTCAAAATCAAACAATCGGTAAAATGATTGGTAAATTTAATAAAAATATATGGAAATTTTAAAGATTTGCTGATCGATTATAGACTATTTGTTTTTGACAAGTGGCTTTTCAGTGGCTAATTTGGCCGGTAAATGTTTGATGCAATTTAAATTCAATGGGTAAATGGTTGGTGATTTGTCGGTAAATTTCTCTATAAAAACTCATTTGTTCTTTCTTCTTCCTCTCTTCTCTTCTTCTCTCATTCTCTCTTTCTTTGGTTCCCCACTTCTTTGCTGCTCTAGTGTTCTCATTGTCGGCTGTTGTCTATCAATCCATCAGTTCTATCACCGTTTGTCCTTCATGTAAGTGTTCTTAATTTAATTTTTGCAAATTTTTTTTGTTCATATATATAGTTTTTCTTTTGAATATTGATTTTGATTTTCTTAGTTTCTCTTTTGTCATTGTAATTTTTTAATTTTTTAATTGTGTTTGTTTGAAAAATTTTAAATTCAAAATATAATTTTTGGGATTCTGAATTCTAAAAATTAAAAAATCAAAATGTAATTTTTTATTATGAAATTTTTGAGTTTTTTTTTTGAATTTTTATTGGAAATTTTTGGAATTTTTATTTGAAATTCTGTTGTAAATTCTGTGTATAATAAAATGTAAATTCTATATATAATAAATTCTGTATATGATTTTTGTATGTAAATTGTTTGGAATTTTTATAATTTTTGTATTTTCTTGAAAATTTTGTATTTTAATTTTTGTCATAAATGATGTAATTTGTTGAAAATTTTGCATGTAAATTCAGATTTATGGAATTTTGAGAGTATGTAATTTGTTGGAATTTTTGTATATATGTAATTTGTTAGAATTTTTGTATTTTTGTGTGTATTGAGAATATTTGAGAATTTTATAATTTAATTTTTTGAGAATATTTTATCGTTGGAATTTCTATGATTTTTTTTTATGTAATTGTTTATAGTTTTGTAATTTGTTATTTTTTTTTATAATTTTTGGCCTGTAATTTTTTAGTTTCTTTAGATTTTTTCATAGTGTTCTTCAATTACTACACTTCAAGAGGTAGGTATATATTTTGTATGTATTTTTTAATAGGCATGTATTTTATATGTATTTTATTAAAGTCAGTACATGTAATTAAATTTAACAATCGTGAGCATATCCGAAAAAAGAATCTAAAAATGCTATAAAATTGCTTGTAAATGAAAAACCAATTAAGTTAGTTAATTTCTTGTAAATTAAAAAAAAAAAAAAAAACAAGCCAAGTTATTGATATGGAAAATGAAAGTAAAAAAAGCCATAAAATAAAATAAAAAATGTGAGTTGTTATATCATGGATCTGGGTCTATGTTGCATAATGGACCCATGGTTGAAAATATTAATTATTATATATGTAATGAAATGATAAAAAATTTTAATCGATGTAGCTGATTAACACATTAACTTCATATTCTTGAGGTGGCAAGGTTGAATATCATACAACAATTTTCTTTGTCTTTTTTAGATATTCTTTTTTTTTTTCTTCCTTTTTTAGTTATTCTTTTTTTCTTTTTGCTTTTTTTTTTATTTATAATATTTTCAATTAAAATCATATTAATGGTTGATTTTTTTAATTATTCTAATTAAATTGATATTAATTTCTATAAGAAAAATTTACATTGATGATTGATTTTTTTTATAAATATTTATTTATTCATTGCTATGAAATTATCAGTTTGATTTTTTATTTATATTGAATTTGATAAAACTAATAGAGTTATTAAATATTATTTTATATTTATTTAGGTTAATTATTTATTGCATCAAATAAAATTCACTTTCTATAAATTTATATAAAATTAATAATAAAATCATAGAGAATAAATTCATCAGTTATAAAGCATAAGTTCATAATATGTAAAGTATAAATTCATGAATTTTCAAAATTATAGTTTATTCTCTTACTAGTATAATTGATAGATTTACAACTTACAAATGATGAGCCTACACTAATATGTGAGATCTCACTCGAATGCCCCTCCTTCACTCAGAGAATTTGTCTTAAGAAAAGGTGAGCGATTTTTAAGGAGGTTATGCAATGAACTTCGGCACTCACGATTGGAATGGCTATTATTCCGAAAATTAATTTTTGATTTTGGAAAGGAATCAAGAGTCACCACCAAAATTTATTTTACATGAGAAAATTAAGGAAAAACTCGATTTGTGTAATTTTGCAATTAATTTATTTAAGGATAAAAATTACTAATCTTCGAATCTAGTTGAACTTGAGGATTAGGGTTTTTATTAAATAATATAAATTTGGCTCGAAAAATTAATTTCATGTATATGACAATTATAATATTATGATTAATGCAAGAGCATGGCATGAGTGCATAGAGAAAATTAAAATAAAACATCCATAAATTAAGAGAGTGTTTCTTCTAGTCCTTATGGATTCTAGGAGAATCACATTTCAATTCAATTTAACTTACAACTTGGTACACTTAATACTTTTCATATATATCAACTTAACAAGTAAACCTTAAAAGTGTCTTACTTGTCTCCTTTGACCAAATCATACAATCAATCTTATAGTCAATTTAAGATCATTAATTCACAATTAACACATCATAAGGCCTAATTCACATGTCACTTAATCATGTATACATGTTAATCAAATATGGTAGTTAGGGTTTGGAAACCCTAGTGTAGGCCGAACCTCTCTAGGCTTTGTCTAGAGTTACTCCTTCAACCATCATGCAATTAAATCATGTATCATCTATATACACATGTCAAGAATTATTAAAATATATCATACAAAAATTATAGGCCTTGGGATCAAAATCCCAAGGTAGGCCGAATGCTCACACCATGGATTTTCTTGCTTTTCGTACTTTCCGATCATTATAGTAATATGCAAACATATGATTTAAACCAATAATTTTTTTATGTAAACATAACAAAAATCATTTTAGGATACAAAGTTGTATAAATTGGCACCCCCCTATTCCACTGCATGAAAATTCCAACTTTTAGGTTTTAGGGTCACCTTTGATGGATTTGCAAAGAAAGAGTTATGTTTACGGTTGGAAATTAGTTTCTCCTTCAAATAAAACACCTAGGCCAAATTCAACATCAAGAAAAATAGTAAATATATAGCCCCATATGGATTTCTCATGGTTAGTTCCATAAAAATCAAATAGTAGCTTGGAAGAAGAGAAAAAAAAAAAAACTTATGGAAATGTCCACAAAATCTCAAGGTTTGGAGGCTCCTTGTGAATTTCAGTTGAGAGGGAATTTTTGAGAGAATTTTCTATAAAAATCTGATAGGAAAATAGAATGGAGGCTGCCATACTATGGGGAGGTTGAATATTATATGTAATTTAGGGTTTTAGGGCAAAAAACTACAAATTTGCCATTAATGAGCTAGGTTAGAAGTGTTTTGGTGAGTTGGGCTTTTGGTGAGTTGGACTTTTAATTTAATTTATGGGCTAATTATAAATAATTAAAAATAAAATATTTTTTTCTTATTTTCATTAAAATCCCCCAAAAATATTTAATTAAAAATATTTTAAAAATACTCATAAAATTATTTTATGCTTAAAAATCGCTTTGTGCATGAAAATTCATTTTATATGCAATAAATTAATTAATGCATATGCACTTCACATAAATCACTTATTTCACATTAAAAATTCATATTAGACATATTGGAACTAACCTAACATGCCACATACTCATCAATTGCACAACACATGAATTTTTATAAGAGCACACATTTTATCATAAGAGCTCTAAATTCAAGTGAATTGTCATGAAACTTTTAGGGTGGTGTGGGTTGTTACATTCTTCTCCCTTAAAAGAAATTCATCCTTGAATTAGATACATATGTTCTTGAAAAATTGGGGGGGGGGGGGGGGGGGGGGGGGGGGGGGGGGGAGGTGCTTCTGTCGCATCCCTTCCTTGGTTTCCCAAGTACACTCGTCTATTATATGATTTTGCTATTGGACCTTGATCATAGGTATCTCCTTGTTTCTCAATCTTTTCACTTGCCAACCCACTATGGCTATTGGTAATTCTTCATAAGACAGTTGCTCATCTATTGCAACATTTGGAGGCAACAACATATACGATGGATTTGGTACATACTTCCTCAACATCGAGATGTGAAATATTGGGTGCACATGTGCCATAGTTAGGGGTAAGGAAAGCCTATATGACACTTTCCCAACCTTATCTAAGATCTCAAAAGGACTAATGAAGCGAGGCGATAACTTTCCTTTCTTACAAAATCTCATGACACCTTTCATTGGGGAAACCTTCAAGAAGACATGATCTCCCACAACAAAATAGACGTCCTTTCTCTTGGGATCTGCATAGCTCTTTTATCGACTAAAGGTCATCTTTAGCCAATCTTGTATCAATGGTACTGTCTCAGTAGTCTCCTTGAGCAATTTTGGCATCTCCAGAGATTTATCTCCAGGCTTAATCCAACAAACTCGAGAATGACATTTCCTTCCATACAATGCTTCGTATGGTGCCATGCTGATAGATGAATAGTAAATATTGTTATAGGCAAACTCAATCAGAGGTAGGTACTTATCCTAGCTACCACCGAAATCTAGAACACACATCCTTAACATGTCCTCAAGTGTCTAAATTGTCCTTTCAGACTATCCATTCGTCTGAGGGTGAAACATAGTACTGAAGTCCAATTGTGTTCCCAATGCTTCTTGTAACTTTTGCTAGAACCTCGAGGTGAACTGAGTAACTCGGTCCGAGATGATAGAAACCAGTACTCCAAGCAGTCTCACGATCTCATCTATGTATAATTACGCATACTGGGCTGCAGAGTACATGGTCTTAACTTTTAGGAAATAGGTAGATTTTGTTAGTTAGTCTACTAGAACTCATACAGAGTCATATGCTTTGGAGGTTCTAGTTGACCCAACTATAAAGTCCATCATGATACGCTTCCACTTCCACTTAAGTAGCTTAATCTCCTGTAGCAGTCCAGAGGGTCGTTGATGCTCATACTTGACTTGTTGACAAGTTAGGCATGATGCCACAAACTTAGCCACATCCTTCTTTAGTCCAGGTCACCAATAGTTTGCTTTCACATCATAATACATTTTGGTAGTTCTAGGATGAGCACAATAAGGTGTTTGATGTACTTCCTTCAATATCTTCTCCCTTAGTCCATTTACATCAGGCACATATACTTTTTTACCACACTTTAGAATCCTATTAATTACTTTGAATTCAGGGTTCTTTCCTTTTTCGTCCTCATCCTTTAACTTAACTAAGTGTGGATCCTTATCTTGTAAGTCTTTATCTTCTTCACTAACTTAAACTTCACTTGGAAATGGGCCACTAGAGCTTGCGATTCTCCAATCTCCAGTGTCAAGCCCTGACTAAATAATCCTTTTAACTCCTTGGCCTCTTATGCATGGTCATATGGGCTAGGCTTCCCATGGATTTTCAACTCAAAGCATCCGCCATAATGTTAGCCTTTCCGGGATGGTAGAGAATCTGGCAGTCATAGTCCTTAAGCAGTTCAACCCGTCTCCTCTGCCTCAGGTTGAGGTTTTTTTGGCTCAAAATGTATTAAAGACTCTTATGATCCATATGGATCTTGCACTTTATTCCATACATGTAGTGTCTCTAGATCTTTAGAGCGAACACTACTGCAGCCAATTCTAAGTCATGAGTAGGGTAATTCACTTCATGCTTTTTGAGTTGTCATGATGAATAGGCAATGACCTTACCATTTTGCATCAGGATGCATCCAAGTCCTATTCTTGAGGCATTGCAGTAGACCGTGAACCCTTCCTTACCTTCTAGCAAAGCTAAAACCAGAGTTGATATCAAGCACTTCTTGAGCCTTTAGAAACTCTCTTCAGAGGACTCCTCCCAATTAAACATAACTTGTTTTCTAGTCAACTTGGTCAATGATGATTCTATCTTAGAGAAGTCCTATATAAACTTGCGATAATAGTCGGCCATACCCAAGAAACTTTGAACTTCAGAAACTATTATAGGTCATGGCAAATTGGCTACCACTTCAACTTGCTTAGGATCAACTTGAATTCCTTCTTTATTTACTACATGCTCAAGAAAGTTGACAGACTCCATCGAAAACTCACACTTAGATAACTTCGCATAAAGATGGTGATCACGTAGTGTTTGCAGCACGATCCCCAGATCCTTTTCATACTCCTCTTTACTTTTAGAGTAAATCAGGATGTCATCAATGAAAATGATCACAAACTTGTTGAGAAATGGCTTGAACACTTAGTTCATCATGTCCATGAAAGCAGTCGGAGCATTCGTCAGACCAAACAGTAGAACCATGAATTCATAGTAACCGTATCTCTTATAGAAAGCAGTCTTACAGATGTCTTCTCTATGGATCTTTCGTTGTTGATAACTGGGCCTCAAGTCAATTTTGGAGAAGTACCCAGTTCTTAGTAGTTGATCAAATAGATCATTTATCCTTGGCAACGGATACTTGTTCTTTACAGTGACCTTATTTAGTTGATGATAATCGATGCACATCCAAGACGAGTCGTCTTCTTTTTCACGAATAGCAGTGGAGCACCCCATGATGAACTACTCGATTGAATGAAACCCTTATCTAGTAGATCGTGCAGTTGTGTCTTTAATTCTTTCAACTCTGCTACTGCTATATGATATGGCGGTATTAATATGGGCTGCAGGCCTTGTAGCAGCTCAATGTTAAACTCGATCTCATGATTTGGTGGTATTCCAAATGGATCTTCTTGAAAGACATCCATGAACTTGTTTACCATTGGTATGCTCTTGCCATGAATAATGGCTTCCTTGTTGGTATCGACGACATGAGCTAAGTATGCTTGGCACCCTCTCCTTAACATCCTTCTCACTCTCAAAGCTGATATCAAACTTGGAGGGTTCTCATTTCTATCTCCTTAATACATAAATTTCTCCCCATCCTTGGTTCAATATTCTACTTGCTTCTCTCTACAATCAATACAAGCTCCATGCTCATAGAACCAATCCATTCCTAAAATCAAATCAAATTCTAGCACATCAAGTTCTAATAACTCCACTAGAAGTTTTCGTCCATTAATATTTACCTCACAATCCTTAAATACATATTTCATTTCCATCATCTCTCTTAAAGGAGTTGACACTAGTAGGGGTTCACTCATTAATTCCTTATCTCTATATAGACTCTTAGCAAAACATAAAGATACAAATGAATGCACCATAATCTATTAAGCATCTTGCACTAAAAGTTTGAATGGAAATGATACCTATGATGGCAGTATGCAAAGCACAGACCTCTTATTGATTTAGGGCGAAGACATGACCTTTGCCTTTGTTGTCCACTATTGGTGCATTTTTTGCTACTAGTCCTTTGTTTTTGGCTTCTTACCTTTGAGGTTGATACAATTTAGATGGTGGAGGTGCCGAGGTCACATTTCCCAAACTCCTTTTCTGTGGGCAATCGTTGATGAAAGTGACCCATCTATCCACACTTTAGACATGCGCCAGAGACCTTCCAGCAAACTCTAGAATGCTTCTTACCACAATGGCCACAAGTAGGGAGCTGCTTCGATTGACCATTACTCTTTCTAAGTGTTGCAGTTATTGGTGATGATTCCTTTCCTAGACCTCTTCCTCCCCCTTTATGCTAGCCTTCATGACCCTTGCTCTTATGCTTACCCTTCTGCCCACGTTCAGCTCGTTCGGCTCTCTTGGCCTTATGCCTCTTTTTCACTATCTTAGCTTTATCTATTAGCTTGGCCAAGGTCAAGAACTCAATTGTTGCCAACGAAGAGGTGCAACCAACCCTCTTAAGAAATGGTTGATGTGCCTAGCTTTAGTAGGAATGATGTTAGCAGCAAACTTGTTAAGTCAGTTAAACTCCTTGGCATACTTTGACATTGACATTCCAGGTTTTTGCCTCAACTGTTCAAACTATAGTGCCTTATCCTACCTTTCACCTTCTGGCAAGAATTGATCTATCATCTCTTACTTAAACTCCACCCAGGTAGGTGGGTCTGCTTTATACAATCATTCTTCAACATTCCTTTCATACCAGGACCATGCCTTCTTCTTGAGTTGGAGTCCTATCAACTCAATCACCCGAGCGTCAGAGCAGGATAGCCAACAGACTAGCTTATCCATCTTGTCACCTTCCTTACCATAGAAAGTAGGTGGTTATAACTTCTTGAATTCTGAGATGGTCATTCCCTCATCAGGTAGCCACTTCCTTTCCCTTCGTGTAGGTGCTACTACTGCAGGAGGTGGAACTCCATTCTCCTTTTGTGTTAGCGGCACTTCCCGCCTTTGAGCTTATAGCTCATCTAATTTTTTGCATAAGTCCCTCATCTCCTCACGCATGGCTTGCAACTCTTATGAAGAGGCTTGTTCACTAGAGCCCATGGTTTGTACTCTCAAGTTAGACCTTTCACTTGATCTAACCAGTGCAAAGGCAGCATTCAAAGCAATGTTTGATATTGCATCCTCACTAGTCCTAGCAGGTTGGGCAGCTATGCAGACCTTCTTCTTGGGAGGCATTCTGCTATAACTGTAAGGATTTTAGTGCTAACTCCCTTTTAACCCATATAACCACACTATCATATTATCATTCCTACCATGAATTTATCATAAGCACACATCATATAGTATCACATATATCACATATCATGGCATATATCATGTATCATAATCATATAACTTATGGCATAAAGAACTCTCCTATCATATAAAAGTCAATCATCTCATAAGCAATAAAAGAAATTAATCCACACTAAGTAGCTAAATAGTCAAACAATATCATTTATATCATATAAGTCTTATGCCACTAGGCTAAGAGTTACCAACTACCAATTCGTGTTTCAACTATGCCCCTCATCAGGATGAACATTAGGTAACTTCTAGGGTGGATAATCAATAAGAGGGAAATTAAGAGAAATGTGACCAATGCCCCCACATTGATAGTAGAGGAAGTCTCTATCCAGCATGTGACCCGTTGAAGATAAAGTCCTAGATGGCTAGTAGCAAGAATCTCCCAGTCCATGGTCTCCCATTTGCTCAACATTTTCTATCTTAAGCTACTCCACGTCCTCCCTCAAAGCATGCACTAAGGACCTAAGACATCGATTTTATTCCATCAGGTTCGAATAGTCTCCCTCTAACTTCTGAATCTTACTATAAACCAGTCATAGTCTAAATACTCCTTGGGGTCCTCCTCCTTTTGAATCTTTTCTTCTTTGCGGTGAATCACAGGCATGACTTTCTCGAACTTCTCTCACTAGGTCCTTTTGCACGTCACATTAGTTGCTTTAGGTCGAGGTCCTCTAACAGGGTACTCTTCTTGGTTATCTGATAAAAGAATCATAAGGCACACAAACTATAACAAATAATGCTATAGCTTATCGGGATTTTGCGGAACTATACTAGTGATAGATTGTAAGTGACATGACAGGAAAATTCCTATACTCTAGGATTATACTTAATCAACCTAATAAAGAGACAAATCTAAACTAGACTTAAAAACTACAGCTTTGATATCAACTTTGTCACATCCTTATTTTGAGATATGATGGGCCTAGAACATGGGGAGACATAAGGTCACCCACACTCGTAGAACCTACTCATATATATATAAACATTGCCTAGGATCATACCAAAACCTTATACATTATCTTAAATATCCAATAATAAAGAAATCTTTAACTAGTGGAAGAATAGTTTTAAAAATACTTTGATTACAACCCATAAGAAAAAGAGTATTTAAAAATCCAATTAAATCATCAAATGAACAATGTCCCAAAAAAAAAAAAAAAATCCTAGAGCATCTAAGAGTGACTCTTCATATCATAGTACGATGAAAAACTTAGACAAGGAAATCCCCCAAGTGGAGTAGATTGTTTGAGTTATCACCTTGTCTCCTCATAATGCTCACGTGGAAACCATACAAGAAAAAGAGTGAGCTAGATGATCTCAATGAGTAAACAATATAGCTTATACAATAATATGTATCCCTTAGAAAGGGCTCATAGCTCTTAACTCATAGATCATGATTCATAATTCATGATTCATAGTTCATGGTTCATTGTTTATCACACTTATCACTAGTTAGTGAAGGCTATTGCCATACTCACTCGAATACACTGAGGAGAGGTGGCATCAAACCAAATTCCAACTCCTATCACTAAAGAAGTGTGAAGCTAATTACGTCCCATGGCTAGAACTACCCCTTCTAGCTGAGGTGGATACATTACTCCTATCCATCAGTTAAGACCAGGTGTACAAGTTTCGATGATTTCCTGTATCTGCATGAGGATTTCTGCAATTTCTGCATAAAAGGGTTCATGGGTACTATAGCCAAAGCTAATGGCAATCACTTATAACAATAGCGTTGAAGAATGCAATCATATATAACATAATAGTAATAGATGTTTAGCTTATTGAACAAAAGATAAATAAAAGTATGGTTCCAGAAAGAAAGTAAGGTAAGGTAACAATCACAAAGGTTCTTTAGTAAGGTAAGGTAACAATCACAAAGGTTCTTTCTTATCATTGAATAATCAATAATAGTTTTGGACCAATTGTCCTTTGGTAACCCAAGCTTGACAAAGAAATCAAAAAGTCATAATTGAAAATAGAAAGGAACTTGGGTTTCATGAATCTCAAAGGTTCACATATCATGATAACTTGTACTTGTAATATTAATATAATGTTTACTCACCTTGTGGTTCCTTAGCTCCTAGTGCTTGTAGCCCTTGAACTTCTATTAATCCTCAAGCTCTAACATACATTACAATTCAATACTTAGCATTTACTTTCATCATGCTATGCTATCCCATAACTACCCTATGCACATAACATGTTGACTTTTAAGTCTTACACACTTTGCCTTCTCAGGCTCACATGAAATTATATAATAACTCATACCAAGACTTTTCTAAAGCCAAACACAATAATTCATGATCTTAATATCAATTTAATTTAACTTTCAACTTGGTACACTTAATACTTTCCATATATATCAACTTAACAAGTAAACCTTAAAAGTGTCTTACTTGTCTCCTTTGACCAAATCATACAATCAATCTCATAGTCAATTTAAGGTCATTAATTGAAAATTAACACATCATAAGGCCTAATTCACATGTTACTTAATCATGTACACATATTAATCAAACATGCTAGTTAGGGTATGGAAACCTTAGTCTAGGCTGAACCTCTCTAGGCTTTGTCTAGAGTTACTCCTTTAACCATCATGCAATTAAATCATGTATCATCCATATACACATGTCAATAATCATTAAATATATCATATAAAAATTATAGGCCTTAGGATTTTTAGGCCGAATGCACACACCATGGAAAACTATGGATTTTCTTGCTTTTCGTACTTTTCGATTATTATGTAATATGTAAACACATGATTTAAACTAATATTTTTTTTTATGTAAACATAACTAAAATCATTTTAGGACACAAAATTGTACAAATTGGCACCCCCCTTATTCATATGCATGAAAATTTCAACTTTTAAGTTTTAGAGTTCACTTTTAATGGATTTGAGAAGAAAGAGTTATATTTACGGTTGGAAATCGGTTTCTCCTTCAAATAAAACACCTAGGTCAAATTCAACATCAAGAAAAATAGTAAATATATAGCCCCATATAGATTTCTCATGGTTAGTTTCATAGAAATCAAATAGTAGCTTGAAATAAAAGAAAAAAAAAACTTACGAAAATGATCACAAAATTGCAAGGTTTGGAGGCTCCTTATGAATTTCGCTTGAGAGGGAATTTTTGAGAGAATTTTCTGTAAAAATCTGATGGGAAAATAGAATGGAGGCTGCCATACTATGGAGAGGCTGAATATTGTGTGTAATTTAGGGTTTTAGGGCAAAAATTACAAGTTTGCCATTAATGAGCTAGGTTAGGAGTGTTTTGGTGTGTTGGGCTTTTGATGAGTTGGGCTTTTAATTTAATTTATGGGCTAATTATAAATAATTAAAAATAAAATATTTTATTTCTTATTTTCATTAAAATCCCCCAAAAAATATTTAATTAAAAATATTTTAAAAATACTCATAAAAATTATTTTATGCTTAAAAATCGCTTTGTGCTTGAAAATTCACCTTATATGCAATAAATTAATTTATGCATATGCACTTCACATAAATCAATTATTACATATTAAAAATTCATATTATACATATTGAACTAATCTATCATGCCACATAATCATCAATCGCACAATACATGAATTTTCATAAGAGCACACATTTTGTCATAATAGCTCTAAATTCAAGTGAATCGTCATGAAACTCCTAAGGTAGGTGTGGGTTGTTACAGATGGCTTGATGATTTTAAAGTTGATGCCTCTTAACAAGGGATGAAGGCAACTTAGTTGAAAAAATTGGCAGAAAATGATGATTTGATAGTATGCCCTTTATGAGATCTTCCTTTTGGCTTTCAAAAATGATCCTTGTTGAAAATGGAGGTGATGCCTTCTAATGGGATCTACTTTTTTACTTTCAAAAATGATCCTTAATAAAAATAATTTTTTCTTTCTCCCATAGATTCATTTAGGATTATGCTCGACAAACTCATAGGGTGGTCCATTAGATAGAGTGTGATTATTTGTTGGATGGAGGTGACCATCTTTAGTTTCTTGATTTAGCTTGATATTGCTTGGCAAATGACATTTAGATATAAAGGAGGAGAGTCATTAGCTTGGTGTATGCATGAAGATGCATCATTACAGATGGTTGTGTTGGGACCATATTTGTAGTAGGTTGAGAATTATTGGGTTAAATAATAATTAATCAATTTGGGCCCTTAAAAGAAGGATTTAAAGCCCATGGAAAATAGTACTTAGCAGACCTTTAGGAGGATGGGTTAAATTTTCAATTGAATATGGAGACTTCTAAAAGGAAAGTTGAATTGTGAAGTGCTAAATATGGGACTAACAGACTGGGAGAGAAAGTAGTAGCCACTAGCACGTAACACAGGAGCTAAGTCCAGCTTGAGGAGAAAGAAAAGGAAAGTGGCTTAGCAGAGGAAAAGGAGCTAAAATTTAGGAGCCAACTACCTGCCAACACTATAAATGCAAGAAGACTCTACAGATGAACAATGAACAATAATTAATCATGAACAACACAATAATCAAATTTCAAGCTTCTACAACTTCCCTTTTATTTACTTTCAAATTTTCCAAGCTTCTGTGACTTTTATTTGCTTTTACACTACTTGCAAATTATATTACAAAATCCTTGTAATCAATATACTCTAAAGTGTAGTAATACAAACCTAGAAAGTTATATTTGTATTTAGTGTACTCTACAGTGTAGTAATATAAATAAAAAGTCAAAATTCTTGTATTTAATATACTCTATAGTGCAATAATACAAACAAAAACTTACAAATTCATATTTTCTCTTAGTCTTTTGCGTGAGAATTGGTGAAGCTGCATAAGTGAATCTAAGTTCTTTAAGAGGACATTGTCCCTTTATCTCTTGCACAGTCATTTAGATTAGAAGTCAGGTATGGGTGAGACCCCCACGAGTCTTTGGCATGCTCAGCATAAATTTCAATAAGAAGGGCAACCGTCGATAATAATTATTTTTTCAATAATATTTTTTAGCACGCCCAGTGGCATACATCACGCAATGGTGCCAAGAAAGAGTAGTAAGGATAAAGAAAATGCTAAACTAACTGTATCTCAAGATGTAGAGAAAGTGGCTGCAATAGTCGCGCTTGGATACGTACCTCAAATAATTGAACAAATTGAGAAGAGTCACAGTCCTCTATGGGCTAGTGATATCCCAGAGAAAACAATTAATCCAGCACCTCATGCTTTTCAAGGTATTGATGAATGCCTAGATTCCATGGACAAGAACATGTCTCTCATAGAAAAAATCATAGTTGATATCAAGACTCTTTTGGAGCAAACGGCGTCTAGACAAACTCCAACCTTTGGTGGGGTTGCTTCTAGTCTCAACCAGTCTACCTGATAAGATTCTGAAGAATCCCTAGATTTGGTGGAGTCTAATGGTATACCTCTAGTGGAATTCCAACTTGTAGCACAACCAATCAAGGAGACTCAAGGTTTGTCAAAAACCACCATCAACACCAGCCACTTTTTTAATGGCAAGCCCACTCAACCAACACTACAACCATTGCATCTATAATAAGTACCATAACAATTCCAAGGGCGTGCCACCCTAAGGACCAATCCTGTAGCATACACTAGGGATGAAACAACATATGCACAAGCCTAAGGCTTAACAGCAACCAAAGGGTGGGTGCAGGAATTCACATACCTGGTATGGTGACTGCTCAATATCCTTTAGCTTCTTTTGCTCCTCTAGCACTTTAGGTGAATTTAGAGGCTATTAGAGATGTTGTATAGGAGTTGTATGGTCCAGGTCTTCATCAAATTGGTAGGCTAGAATTCCACAAGCCATATCCTTAAACCATTAACAGGAAAAAACCCATATCCAAAGGGATACTGGATCCCAGACTTCACTTTGTTCTCTGGGGAAGATGGACAATCCATATTAGAACATGTTGTAAGATTCACAATTCATGTGGAAAGTTATCAAATTATGAAAACTTTGGTTTTTATAAACTAAGGTTATTCCCAAATTCCTTGATGGGCCAAGCATTTACTTAGTACTCAACATTACCAAGGGACTCAATCTATTCCTGGCAAGAAATGGAAAAGAAATTTCATACCTAATTTTTCAAAGCTGAGCCTGAGGTTTGCATTGCTGAACTATCAAGAATGACTCAAACGAGTGGAGAGTCTGCCGATCTCTTCATAGCTTGCTTCAAGAAAATAAGAAGTAGGTGTAAAGTCTTTTTACCGAAAACTTAATTCGTGAAGATGGCATAAAAGGGACTTGACATCGAATTCAAAAAGAAATTCCAGGGGATGGAATTTAGAGACTTCTATGAGCTGGCTGTAAGCAGAGTGTGAGGAATTACTAAGGGAGGACAATAAAATGATAAATAAGGCTATGGGGAATTACTTTCAAGAAGTTGGTACCCAAGAGATTGCTATCGCTAAACTTATTAATTATAGATCCCAAGTTTGTCCAATACTAATTCAACTACCACTAAAGCCTGAGGATGCTTAGAAGAAGAATTAGAATTCCTTAATATAGTACACTTATGATTTGAGCAAAATGAATGAAATCTTTGACTTCCTGTTTAAAGAGGATTTCATCACTTTTCTTGTGGGCCATCATATTCCTGTAAAAGAAGAAATCAAAGGAAAAGAGTACTGTAAGTATCATAATTCATAGAACCATACAACTAATGCATGCTGGTCTTTTAAAAATGTAATCCAGGATAGAATCAATAAGGGGATACTCATAGTCCCTAAGAAAAAGAAATAGACTATGTTGATTGATGAAGATCCATTCCCTCCCATGAACTTTGTGAATGCTATTAGAGTGGATCTTTGTGCCTTGATTAATGAGAAAGAGAAAAGTCAGCAAAGAGCTCCAAGGGAGAAAATAAAGCATGTATGAGTTCCTAAGGGTTTGCATTAAAGTCAGTCTAAGAGTCTAAACAAGAGTCTATGAGAGGCTGAGCTAGACTTTAACATGAAAAAGGGAAGTCTACCTCAGACTTTCCAATCCACGATGATTCCTAAAGAAGACAGCCTAGTTTCACTAAGGGCCTACAGTAGAGTCTACCTAAGGAGCTACCACATATTCGGTTAGGTTATAACAGGAGGAATGAGAAGCAACCTAGTACTCATTACTTGCACTTTGGTACCCAAAAGCATTGTCCAAGTATTGCTAAGGATTTGCTTAAGGGTTTACCACCAGATCTGCGTAAGAGTCCTCTTAACGGATTACTAGATACTGGGCCATATTTGAGCTCAAAAAGGGAAGGTCAGTTTAAGACTTACCATCATTAAGCTAGTATTCAAAAAGGGCAGCCTAAGATTATCAAGAGACTACCTAGGAGTTTGCACCAGCATCCTTTAAGGGGTCTCCTAAAGACTTTGTCAAATTCTAAGATGAAGAGGAAGAGTCCACCTTAGACTTTTTGCCCACCAACTGCCACTCAAAGAAGATAGCCTAAGTTTATGCTATCACCAGTGGAAGTCAAAGAAAATCACTGGTACCTTGTTTACCATAGAAAGTTTCCATAGCCTTTTACTAAAACCCAAAAAATGAGGCTCCAAAAGAAAAGGTTTGTAACAACCCACACCCATCCTAGGAGTTTCATGACAATTTACTTGAATTTAGAGTTATTATGACTAAATGTGTGCTTTTATGGAAATTTATGTGATTGATCAGCATGTGGCATGTTAGATTGGCTCTAATATGCATAATATGAGTTATTATTGTGAAAAAAGTAATTTATATGGATGTATAAGCATAAAATAATTTATTGCACATAAATTGAATTTTCATGCACAAAGCAATGTTAAGCGTAAAATAATTTTTACCTTTGACATTCTTGAAACCCAAGTTCTTTTCCATTTTCAAATACAATTATATGATTTCTTTGTAAAGCTTAGGTTGCCAAAGGACAATTAGTCCAAAACTATTTTTGATTATTGCCCTAACTTATATTCTTTCTAGAACTACACTGTTATTTATCTTTTTTTTTTTTATAAGCTAAACATATATTGTTATTATGTTACATGTGATTGCATTTTTTCAATGCTATTATTATAAGTGATTGCCATTAGCTCTAACTATGGTACCTATAAACCCTTTTATATGGAAATTCTCATGCCGATGCTGTTAATCATCGAAACTTGTGCACACTGTCTTAACCCAATCAATAGGGGTAGTATATCTGCCTTAGCTAGAAAGGGCAATTCTAGTCATGGAGCCTAATCAGTTTCACACTTTTCTATGTGTTAGGAGTTGGAATTTGGTTTATGCCACCTCTCTTTTATATGTTCGACTGAATATAGCAATAGCCCTTGCTCTCCACGTGCTATGTGTGATTTCTGCGAACCTTGTTAAATTGCAAACTTTAAACTATGAGCTATGAATCATGAATTATGAATCATGAACTATGAGTTATAAGCTATGAGCCCTTTCTAAGGGATATATGTTATTGTATATACTATATTGTTTACTCATTGAGATTATCTATCTCACCCCTTTTCCTTGTGTGGTTCTAAGTGAGCATTAGGAGGAGGCAAGATGATGGCTCAAGCAATCTACTTTGCTTAGGGGATTTTCTTGTCCAAGTCTTTTACCATATTATGATGCGAAGTGCCATTCTTAGATGCTCTGGGGGTCTCATTTTTAGAATATTATTCATTTGATAATTTACTTGGAGACTTAAATATTCTTTTCATATGGATTGTATTTAAAAGTATTTTTAAACTATTCTTCCACTGGTTAAAGTTTTCCTTATTATTAGATAATTAAGTTAATGCATGAGATTTTAGTAAGATCCTATGCAGTATTATATGTGCATGAATGGGTTCTACGGGGTGTAGGTGACCTTATGTCTCCCCATATTCTAGGACCGTCATATCTCTGAAATTGGGATGTGACAAGGTTAATAGTAAAAATGGGTGGATCTAGCATAAAAGAAGGACAAAAAGAAGATTAGATGAAGGAGAATGAACATACATGCATGAAGTCTATGGGTAGCAATATAGAGGATATGAAATGCAAGAAATCAAAGTGGGCCAAATTACTGTACCTTTGAAATGTTCCATGGCAACCATCATGTTGTCAGCCTCATTTAAAAAGTTTGGAGATGAAAAGTCTAAAGAAGAACCTTAAAAAGAACCAGAGACTCAGGGGGCAATTTATGAGAATGTAATAATCCACACCCACCTAGGAGTTTCATGACAAATTACTTGAATTTATAATTATTATGACCAAATATGTGCTTTGTGAAAATTCATGTGCTACATGACTAATGAGTATGTGGCATGTTAGATTAGTTCTAATATGCATAATATAAATTTCTAATGAGAAATAAGTGATTTATGTGAAGTGCATATGTATAAATTAATTTATTGCATATATAGTAAATTTTCAGGCACAAAGCGATTTTTAAGCATAAAATAATTTTTTAAGAGTATTTTAAAAATATTTTTAATTAAATATTTTGGGGAGATTTTAATGAAAATAAGAGGCAAAATATTTTATTTTTAATTATCTTTAATCAGCCCATAAATTAAATTAAAATGCTCAACTCACCAAAAGCCCAACACATCAAAATACTTCTAACCTAGCTCATCAATGGCAAACATGTAATTTTGCCCAAAACCCTAAAATGCATCTAAAATTCGGCTCCCCATCATTGTGGCAGCCTCCATTATATTTTCCATCAGATTTTTATAGAAAAATTCTCTCAAAAATGCTCTTTCAACCGAAATTCATAAGGTGATTTTAAACCTTGAGATTTTGTGATCGTTTTCATAAGTTTTTCTCTTTTTTTAAGCTACTATTTGATTTTTATGAAACTAACCATGGGAAATCCATATGAGGCTATATATTTACTATTTGAATTTGGTCTAGGTGTTTTATTTGAAGGAGAAACTGATTTTCAACTGTAAACACAACTCTTTCTTCGCAAATCTACTAAAGGTGAACCCTAAAACCTAATATTAGAATTTTCATGCATATATTCTATAAGTTAGATGGGAAATAATGATTTAAAACATGTGTTCACATATTACTATAATGAAAAGCAAGAAAAACTCATGATTTTCACTCTAGACCCTAAACTTAGAATTTTCATGCATGAGAAATACCTATGGCTATTGATTTGTGTCTATTGATGTTCTAAACTGATATTTGTTGTGATTAAATAAAAAATAATGGTTTAAAACACTTGTTTACATATTACTGTAATGACTGGAAAGTACCATAAATTAGAAAACGCATGGTTTTGCATCCTGAAACCAAAAATTGGAATTTTTATGTATATGTTGTACCTATTGCTACCGATTCCTATGGATTAATATTCTAAAATGATTTTTGTTATGTTTACATGAAAAATCTTGGTTCAAACCATATTTCTGCATGTTACTGTAATAGACAAAAAGTGCAAAAAGTATGAAAATTCAGGTTTTCTCCTTGATGATGTGTTCGGCCTACATTGGGATTTTTATCCAAATGTCTATAATTTTTATATGATGTATTTTGTTGATTATTGGTATATATGAATGAATAATAAATGGTTAAATTGCATGTTGGTTGAACGAATGACTCTAGATAAGGCTAGAGACAATTTGGTATACTTAAGGTATCTTAACCTTATGTTGTGATTGCGATGTGAATGTGATTGGATAATATGGAAGTAGGTTATATGATGACTTGGTAATGAATTAATAATCTTGAATTAATGAAGAGATTGATTGAATGAATTGGTCATAAGAGATAAGTATGACACTTGAAAGGTTATTTGTTAAGTTGACATATATGGAAGTGTTAAGTGTACTAAGATGATTGTTAAAGTGAATTGATATTAAGATAATGATATTGTGTTGACCTTAGAAAGGTATTGACATGAATTATAATGTGTTTTTAGAAGGGCCTATAAAGGCTAAGTGTACAGGACTTTTAAAGTCAATATGTTATGTGCAAGTAATGAAGTACACTTATATGTGCAACTTTAAGTGTATATGAATGTTATATATGCATAGGGTAGTTATGGGATAGGATAGCATCATGATTAAATAAATACTAAGTATTGAATTAAATATTATGTTATAGCTTGAAGAGTTTTAGAGGTTCAAAAGGGCTACGTTTACTAGGAGCGAAAGAACCACAAGGTGAGTAAACATTATATTATTATTACAAGTACAAGCTATCATACTATGTGAACCCTTGATATTCTTGAAACCCAAGTTCTTCCATACTTTTTGTGAACCCTCAAATTTGCACCCTTAGGATCTGATCGCAGCTTGACACTTGCTAAGATTCATGCGCTATGCATATGATAGTCCCGCTAGCCGGTTAGTAGGCAGGGGTCAAGAGGGCACTTGATTACGAACCCATAGAATTACATTGGGCTCAAATCGGATCAAAGACGGATGAGAACAGGCTGAAAGATGAATTGCGACAGCCCACGGGCCTGCTGTAATAACTCGTAGCTAGCTACAGTTACCACAGTCGCCTTTGCTGTTACCATAGAGGTCCCTATGGTAGCCAATTGGCTATTACAGTCGGCCCTGTGGTAACCACAAAGGCTTTACGGTTACCACAAGGGTCATCTCAGTTACCGTAGCGTGCCTCTTCAGAATCCTATGTGGAAACTATGAATTTTTATCCCCAAACCTCTCCTATAAATATTTGGCACCTCCTAACAACTTGGACACAATGATAAGCTTCTATACTCTCCCTAAAGCTTTCTAAACCCTATCTCTAAGCTTTCCAATCATCAAAACCCTCTTCCTAAACCTCAAAATCTCTAAAACTCCATTCCAAAACTTCTTCCATTACCTCAAACCTTATTCATAAGCTTCCTAGTCACCTCAAACCTTATTCATAAGCTTCCTAATCACCTCAAACCTTATTCATAAGCTTCCTAATCACCTCAAACCCTGTTCATAAGCCTCCTAATCACCTCAAACCCTATCTTTAAGCTTCCTATCAAGAAAAGGTACAATTCAAGTTATTTCTTTCAAAGGGAATTCATGGTACTCAAGCAAAGGTGTGATTCAAATCCCTCCAAGAAAAGTTCATGCTAATCGAGAGTTCTTCTTCCAAAAGGAGTGCTCAAGAAAGTTGATATCCCTAAGCCAAGGTGGAACTTAAATCCAGTGCAAAGCTCGCTCGCTATATTCCTCACCACCGAAAGCCAAAGGTAAAAGTTCATTCCTTTTCTTTTTCAATTCCAATTCTAAGATCTAAATCTGAAAAGATCCAATTTTTGCTAATTAAAATCCAACCTAATTAACAAATCCCTAAGCCCTTTAAAATCAATCAAAACTTGATAACAAAGGCTATAACTTAAAACCACTCCTTCGCAAGAAGGAAGAACTGCATGGGGTTTGATTCCTATTCAAAGGGATACGCATGCTTGCCGTCTCTAAGGCATTCAACTCTGCTAAAATTAACAACTTCTTCTCTTTATCACATTCTTCACATAGTTTAGGATTGAAATTACTTTTCTTAAATAAAAGTCAAAATTTTAATTCTTTTTATTATAATTGTTTTAATACTCTTTTTCATATTTTAGTTATTTAGATTGTGTTTGAGAAATGTGTGCTTTTCCTAGAGTCCATAAGGGCTAGAGGAAAGATCCCCTGATTTTGATATTTTGGCTTGTAATAGGTTTAAGTAGTTTCTCCCTTATCTTTTTGCATTTTTGTAATTTTCATTATTTCATATTACCATGCATTTCACGAGTAATATTTGTTTCATGAATCATATTATATCTACTAATGCATACATAAAAACTTCTTTTTTATAAAAGCTATTTTGTATTTAATCCAAACTAATTTTTTTGGTATTGTTTTAACTGAAACCTAGTCCCTGAGCCCTCTTTGGTTATTTGAGGACTAGTGCTTTTCCTTGGGATAAATGGTACAATTTTGGAGTCAATTAAATTGGGTTTCTCCTTTAATTTTTCCAACTAAAATAAAATTGAAGTGGCAACTCCCTTTGCAAATTACAACTTACAAAATACAATTTTCTGAACTCATAGCGGGTTTCAATCATGATGTTTCTCCTAAATGGGCATTTTCAATTCCCCTTTAACGGATCGGACCGGGTGCTTGGGTGAGGCCTTACAGCTGGCAAGTCCACTAGGGACTTCAAAATCTTTTTTCAAAATGAAAGATGAAAGTGGACTACTCTTAGTAAAACAAAAAGTTTGGTTTTTTTTTTTTCATGCATCATTACATTGGGCTCCTTGTCTAAAACCCTAGTTTCTTAGGAAAAGAAAGGATAGAAAGTAACATCGAGTGGGCAACCTTCCTTAGGTTTGCTTGCTGATAATGAAATCATCTAGCCCATGATGTATCCTTTAATCCTTTTAGAGGTGTAACAAGTATGCATGTACCGTTGGACCCACACGGGGCTCCTTGACTCACATGTGGTTAGGTATATCGCATCTCTAGTGTGATGGGTTCCTTTCCAACCAACCTTACCCTTTCATATAATGACTTATAGAACCTTCCTTTATGATTATATGAATCATAATACTAAACTTGGTATTCCATGAAGCCATTTTCAATCATTCATTCATGCATACATGCATAGATTGAACCTCATGAAGAGTCTAAAACCTATCCAAACACCTTCACACCTAAAACCCATGATCAAAACCCAAAACCTATAGTCCACCTAAACCTATGGTCAAAACCCAAAATCCATGGTCTACCTAAACTCATGGTCAAAACCCAAAACCCATGGTTCACCTAAACCAATAGTCCAGTCCTTACCAAACCCATGTTAAACTCAAGGTAAAAATAAACCTATATATGGTACCCCCATCCAAATCCACAATCCTTGTCTAAGCTAAACACTGACCTAGCTCTATTCTAGCTTCATCCTTTTTAATTCTTACCCAAGCCAAATATTGACCGAGCTTTATCCTCAACAATCCTTACCAAAGCTAAACACTAACCTAGCTTCATTGTTATCCTTAATCATTACCCAAACTAAATGCTAACTTGGCTTCATCTTTTTCATTACTATCCAAACCTATGATTCTATTTAAGCCCATGGTCTAGTCCACCATTATCCAACTATCACTAAATCCATGGTCCACCCAACCTCCAAATCCATGGTACATCCATAACTCAAGTGCAAAACCCATGGTCCCTCCATCCTTAAGCCCATACTAAACCATCCATAAATTGCAAATCCAATTACTTGAGGCTAAAATCTAACCTAGCCTTCCTAACTAAACTTTGGTTCCTCAAAAACTAAAATCCAACCTAGCTACTCAAAGCTAAAAATCTGACCTAGCTACTTAAAACTAAAATCTGACCTAGCTACTCAAAAGCTAAAATCCAACCTAGCCACTCAAAGCTAAAATCTGACCTAGCCACCCAAATCTAAAATCTAACCTAGCTCCCCTAGCTAAGTGCTTACCTAACTAAACATCACACACCTTTACCCTCCTTTTTTCCATACCCTGTCAACCTAGCCATAAGACACCATCATCCATCACTCATAAGCCTAACATCCTTAACATAATACCTTTGGCCCAACACACTACCTTAAACACAATACTTTTAGGCCTAGCACAATACCTTAAGCTCAATACCTTTAGCCTAATACACTATCTTAAGTCTAATACCTTTGGTTCAACCTAATACCTTAAGCTTACGATCATGATCTGTGTAACATTAGGAAATCATCAAAAGCCCAAATGCAATTAGATTACAACATCAATGGGAGACCTTTTTCCACAAAGTGTGCATGCCCATCTCATTGCTTCCTTTCCAAGCACTTACCTTATTCTTTGACTTGGTTTTAAAGGTACCAATGGCAAGCCTGACTGACATGGAAGCTTTAACCAACCTACTCAAGAGGCAAGAAGAGAACCTTCAAGCTATTCTCATCTCTGCCCTAGACGTTCAACGAGCCAATTTCAATCAGTCTTTAGCTAGCTAACAATCTAGTTTTAATAATGCCCTAATCCATCTTACTTCTACTTTCATTAATGCTTTGAGTTTCCAATGCTAACTTATCATCGATGAAGTGAGAGGAATGTTGAACCAAGCTAAGCCCATCAACGCTGCACCTACCATTAACATGACCCATAATTCTACATCATTAATCTCAAACACCAATGCCATTTTAGCCTTAGCCATGCCATCAGTCTTAGATACTAACCTTGCCTCTTCTTTGAATCCTTTTCAAAGGAAGGAAAACCCCACCTCTTTTGCTATCAAAAGACCTTTAAACCTCAACATTGATGCACTAGAGCAAACCCTCATAATGGAAAAAGGGTGCAAGAAGAGCAATACCTCCACTCCCCTTGCCTCTACTAAATGGAAGGATATGGACACCTACACTCGCCTTGTTGATGTCGAGCAAGAGAGTATAGAGGTAGCTGGCATGACTAGTAGGCAACCCTTGAAATCTCAATGAAGGGCTTTCACAGATTTGGGAGTTCCATTAGCAGCAATTTATAAGAAGGCTTTAGAGGCAAGAATGGTAAAACCCCTGGAACCAAGAGTCCCTCCTAATCCCTTACCAAAGAGCTACCACCCCAATGAATATTGTGAATCTCATCAAGGAGCGGGGCACCAAATCAATACATGTAAAGCTTTGAGACATAGAATCTAGGATCTGATTGATAGTGGAGATATCATCCCCCTAAAGCAAGACCCAAGATCTTAATTCAACCCTGAGTAGCATAACATGAAGGAGTTCAAGCCTAGCTAATTTGACTTGTCTGAGGTTGAATTCCAAATCTAAGTCTGAGTGTGAGCCTAAGGCTAAAAGTCTGAGTCTAAGTCCGAGTCTGAGTTTGTCATTTTATTTAATTTTGTCAACCATATCAGTCCTTTTTTTTTTTAATTTTATGATAAAGTTTCCATAGTAATGCATCTATGTTTTCTTTTCATTGTTTATGCATTAACTTTCTTATCTTCCTTGACTGAGTCTAACACAGATGAGCTTAAAAAAAAAAAAAAGAAGAAGAAAAAGAAAAAAAGAAAAGAAAAGAAAAGAAAAGAAAATGAAGAAAAAAGGGGTAAAGATTAAATCCACCACAATCAAAATATGGGGTCTCCTCATTCTCTCGAATCAATAAATGCTTCATAAGCTCCTAACCAAAGATGGACCTCTCATCAAATTGTTGAAGCATAAGGAGCAAGTAAATGTAATTACCTATTGCACGATTGGGTAATCCAATGATGCACCACAATAAGGGGCGACAAGAAGACCTCTGTCAAACCCAAAATTCAAAGATTAGAGCCTTTCGACATGAAGAAAAATAGCAAATCATGGTGGAATGCTTTCTCCCAAATTTCATTAATCCAAGCTCGCTAAGTTGAAAATTCGAAGGGCAGTTTAGACAAAAGTTAAAGCTAAAAAAAAAAAAGGAGAGAGAGAGAGAGAAAGAGAGAAAGTTCATCTAAGTCACCTTCCCTCATGTCCAAAGTTGTTAAATTATCAATCTATCTGGTCTCATGTCTCCAAAGTCATCCTTCCTCATCAAAGGCTCATTCTTTAAAGTTATGCTGTCTTCTATGCCCTTATCTTACAATTGGGCCATGTCTTTCCAAAATGTTATCATTTGTTGTTAGTCCATCCCATCACTTAGTTCAAAGAGTTAATGCATATCTTCAGTCTATCACATCCCTATCTCTCATTTGGGATAATGATCCCCAAGTTGTCTTTCCTCATTAGCCCTTTTAGCCATCATAAAGGCTATTTGTTTTAACTAGTGCAATCAGTGTGTCATTAAGTCAAAACCAATTAAGTGTCACTCCAAGAGTCTCTTCAATCTCAAACAACCAGAAAAACTTGACTCGCTCATTTTCATGATTTATGCTACAAAAAGTAAAACCATACAACCTCCATGATTCTTTTTAGAAGTTTCAGCTTACCTTCAAACCATTCCCGAACTTTTTTATCCTAAGCCTCATTTGCAAATCATACCACCATTTCAAGCTAAAGTCACGTACCACCCTTTTTTTTTTTTGGCAAAATCTAATCGTGGGCAGAACAAAAAATCCCAAGTTTTTTAAGACTTATCATCTTTGAATTCAATTTCCTTAGCAAAACCAAAACTCAAGGCATATCTCCCAAAGCCTATCATCCTCAAGTTGACTAAGAAGGGCTCGAACCAGTCAAGGCCCATCTCATGCCTTTTTGGCAAATATCTCATGATCTTTGAAAGATTAAATTGGCAAAGCAACATAATCCTTGAGAATCAAAGCCTCTTAAAGCCTGCAAACCATTCTGATGTAACCATGTCAAAGGGCAAACCCTTATCCATGAGCCTATGGTATCCTTATGACCAAAACCTATAGTACTATACTTAAGCCAAAGCCAACCATCTAAAGCACCCTCATAGAAAACTAGCCTTAAACCTAGAAGCCTTCACCTTGAAGCCCAAATTTAGAAGCCTTCACCATGAAGCCCAAAACCAAAAGCCTTTGCCATGAAGCCCAAACCAAGAAGCCTTCGCCATGAAGCCTAAACCAAGAAGCCTTCACCATGAAATCTAAACCAAAAAGCCTTCACCATAAAGCTTACTCCCAAAAATCCTTCACCATAAAGCCCACTCCCAAAAGGCCTTCATTTATGAAACCCATGATCTCCTCTAAGGCAAAATCTAACTGAGCCTTCCAAATTGATTGCCTAGCCTGACCTTTTACTCTAAGCCAAGATTAGCCTCCTAGGTTTAGCATCCTAACCTGATCTCTCTGACAAAATCTTAAAAAAAAAAAAATTCTGGCCAAGCCTTCTAAATGAACTCACTAGAAGGCCATAACTTGACCGAGTATCTAATATGATCTCTTACAAAGCCAAACATGACTGAGCTTCCAAATGAAGCTAGCCAAACCTAACTTAGCCTTCTAAACAAATCTCCCCCAAACCTAAAACCAGAAGGCCATAACTGACCAAGCCAATTGTCGGACCTGACCTTCCCCAAAACTACACCCGACCTAAACCTTATAGTCTCAAGGGACTTGACCCCCTTATTTAAGCTTTCCAATTCAGCCTTAAGCCAAACATTATTGCAAATCGAACACACCTAAACCTTGCCCGACCTCTTCCAGCCATACTTGGTTTAACCTCCCAAAGTGACTTCTTCCTAGGTCAAAATAATACCATTGACCAACTAGCCTTATATCTGACATGCCCATTTCACCTCTAAGCTAGCCAATTAGCTAAAAAAATCCAAATTGCTTTCCTTTATCATCCTAAAGTGGGGGCACCTTCCTTCTAAATATTCACCTTTCCAAAGTGGGGGCATCTTTCTCCAAGAAGCTCAGCACCGTCCTACCAAACTGACTCTTCACAGGTTCAAGGTATCCAATCATTGCATAGTCCATTGCATTTCACAATAAAACAAGTTGTAAGTCAGACTTCCGAGTCAAAATGGATCATTTCTTTCCTACCAGACAAGGTTGTCATCATTCCTACCAGACAAGAATATTATTTTTTAGCTCATATAAGAAAGGACAACCTTAGGATTCATACTTTATATTTGAATTAGGTATCCCTTTAAATCAAACCATCCTAGGATAGCCTTAGGATTTATACCTTAAATCTGAATTAGGTATCCCTTTTGATCAGACCCATCCTAGGATAGTCTTAGGATTCATACCTTAAATCTAAATTAGGTATCCCTTTTAATCAGACCATCCTAGGATAGCCTTAGGATTCATACCTTAAATCCGAATTAGGTATATCTTTTAATCCAACTCATCCTGGGATAGCCTTAGGATTCATACCTTAAATCTAAATTAGGTATCTCTTTTAATTAAACTCATCCTGGATAGCCTTAGGATCCATACCTTAAAGCTGAATTAGGTATCTCTTTTAATTTGACTCATCCTAGGATAGCCTTAGGATTCATACCTTAAATCTGAATTTGGTATCTTTTTTAATCGGACCCATCCTAGGATAGCCTTAGGATCCATAACTTAAATCTAAATTGGGTATCCCTTTTAATCGGACCCATCCAACGATAACCTTAGGATTCATACCTTAAATATGAATTTAGGTATCCCTTTTGATCAGACCCATCCTAGGATGGCCTTACGATTCATACCTTAAATCTAAATTAGGTATCCCATTTTTATCAGACCCATCCTAGGATAGCCTTAGGATTCATACCTTAAATCTAAATTAGATATCCCTTTTAATCAGACCATCCTAGGATAGCCTTAGGATCATTTCACCCATAAATGTTTAGATCCTTTAGGCAACCTAATGGTTCTATTTTTTTTCACCATTTTTTAAAAATCAACCATTTTCACCCAAACATGTCTAGATGCTAACTTACATATCCATTTGGTTCATCTTACCATCCCTCATTCCAGGGTTCACTATCATCAAAATCACTTTTAGCTCAAAGCCAATCCTAATGAGGGGGCAGCTGTGAACACTCAAATTTGCACCCTTAGGATCTAATCACAGCTTGACACTTGCTAAGATTCATGTGCTACGCATACGGCGGTCCCGCTAGCCGGTTAGCGGGCAGGAGTCAAGGGGGTAGTGCTCCATTGAAAAACAAATTTCTTGAAACTTGCACCTTCAGATGATTAGCACTTGATTACAAACCCATAGAATCAAATTGGGCTCAAATCAAATTAAAGACGGATAAGAACGGGCTGAAAGACGAACTGCAGCAGCCTACGGGCCCGCTGCGGTAACTCGCAGCCGGCTGCGGTTACCGCAGAGGTCCTCACGGTAGCCAATTGGCTACCATAGCCGGCCCTGTGGTAACTACAAAGGCTTTGTGGTTACTGCAAGGGTCATCTCAGTTACCGCAGCATGCATCTTTAGAATCCTATACGAAAACTGTGAATTTTTAGCCCCAAACTCCTCCTATAAATACCAGGCAACTCCTAACAACTTGGACAAGATATGCTGCTATACTCTCCTAAAGCTTTCTAAACCCTATCTCTAAGCTTTCCAATCACCAAAACCCTCTTCCTAAACCTCAAAATCTCTAAAAATCCATTCTAAAACTTCTTCCATCACCTCAAACCTTATTCATAAGCTTCCTAATCATCTCAAACCCTATTCATAAGCCTCCTAATCACCTCAAACCCTATCTCTAAGCTTCTTATCAAGAAAAGGTGCAATTCAAGTTATTTCTTTCAAAGGGAATTCGTGGTACTCAAGTAAAGGTGTGATTCAAATCCCTCCAAGAAGAGTTCACGCTACTTAAGAGTTCTTCTTCCAAAAAGAGTGCTTATGATATCCCTAAGCCAAGGTGGAACTTAAATCCAGTGCAAAGCTTGCTCCCTACATTCCTTGCCACCGAAAGCCAAAGGTAAAAGTTCTTTCCTTTTCCTTTCCAATTCCAATTCCAATTCTAAGATCTAAATCTGAAAAGATCCAATTTTTGCTAATTAAAATCTGACCTAATTAACAAATCCCTTAGCTCTTTAAAATCAATCAAAACATGATAACAAAGGCTATGACTTAAAACCCCTCCTTCGTAAGAAGGAAGAACTATGTGGGGTTTGATTCCCATTCAAAGGGATACGTAGGCTTACTGTCTCTAAGGCATTCAACTCTGCTAAAATTAACAACTTCTTGTCTCTATCACATTCTTCACATAGTTTAGGATTGAAATTACTTTTCTTAAATAAAAGTCAAAATTGTAATTATTTTTATTATAATTATTTTAATACTCTTTTTCGTATTTTAGTTATTTAGATTGTGTTTGGAAAATGTGTGCTTTTTCTAGAATCCATAAGGGCTAGAGGAAAGATCTCTTGATTTTGATGTTTTGGCTTGTAATAGTTTTAAGTAGTTTCTCCCTTATCTTTTTGCATTTTTGTAATTGTCATTATTTCATATTGCCATGCATTTCACGAGTAATATTTATTTCATGTGTCATATTATATCTACTCATGCATACATAAAAACTTCTTTTTTATAAAAGCTATTTTGTATTTAAGCCAAACTAATTTTTTTTGTATTGTTTTAACCAAAACCTAGTTCCCGAGCCCTCTTTGGTCATTTGAGGACTAGTGCTTTTCCTTGGGATAAATAGTACAATTTTGGAGTTAATTAAATTGGGTTTTTCTTTTAATTTTCCTAACTAAAATAAAATTAAAGTGGCGACTCTCTCTGCAAATTACAACTTACAAAATACAATTTTTTAAACTCATAGCAGGTTCCAATCTTGATATTTCTCCCAAATGGGCATTTTTTATTCCCCTTTAGAGAATCAGACTGGGTGCTCGGGCGAGGCCTCACACTTTCAAAATGAAAATCTATGATTTCTTTGTTAAGCTTGGGTTGCCAAAGGACAATTGGTCCAAAAACCATTTTTTTTATCCAATAATAATTCCTTTATGATTATTGTCCTAACTTATATTCTTTCTAGAACTACACTATTCTTGTATCTTTTGTTCAAAAAAGTTAAACTGCTATTGCTATTGTGATACATTTTATTGTTGCCTTAAATGTTATTGTTATATGTGATTACCATTAGCTCTAGTTATGGTACTTTTAAACCCTTTTTATGTAGAAATCCTCGTACCAATGCGAGTAATCATCGGCTATGTGATCCTCATACCGATGCGAGTAATCATCGGCTGTGTGTTCAAGTGATTATGGCATAGCCTTTACTCTATGTGTTCAAGTGATAATGGCAATAGCCTTCACTCTGTGTGTTCGAGTGATTATGGCAATAGCATTCACTCTATGTGTTATGTGTTATAAGTGTGATTTTTGCAAATCTTTCTAAATTGCTAACTATGAATCAGGAACCATAAGCTATGAGCTATGAGCCCTTTCTAAGGGATATGTGTTATTGTGTAAGCCCTATTGTTTACTCATTGATCATCTCTCTCACCCCTTCTTCCTTGTATGGTTCCAAGTGAGCATTATGAGGAGGCAAGGTGACCGCTCAAGCTATCTACTTTGCTTGGGAAATTCTCTTATCAAAGTTATAATAATACCATACTATGTTGAGTCCTTAGATGCTCTAAGCGTTATTGTGGGAACTTTATTTTGGAATATTGTATTGGTGACTTTATTTGGAGTCTTATTATTATTTTCCTATATATTTTTAGCTTCTGCAACTTAAGATTTTTCCTTTACAAAAAGGTTTTATTTAGTTAATGCATGAGGTTTAGTATGATCCTAGGCAATGATTGTATATTTATAAGTGGGTTCTACGGGCATAGGTGACCTTATGTCTCCCCATGTTCTAGAACCGTCATGTCTTAGAAGTTGGGATGTGACAACATCATATGAAAAATTGCATCTATACATAGAGCCAACTTATGAATCCACCCTCTTACATCCATGTAATCATTCAATACATCATTTATAGCACAGAAGTTAAAGGTCTATGAATCCAAAAAATATGCACATATAACATGTATGTACTATCATCTACAATCACAAACCATCATGCATAAGTCGAGCTAATGGCCTCTCCTCCTCCAAGATGACTGACATCTATTGAAACTAACTAGTACCTAATCAAAGCTTATTGAAATCCTATGAAACTGATTAATACCTCCTTAAAACTAATCGACAACTTTTGAAACTGACTGATATCTCCTCGAAGCTGGTAGATATCTTTTTAAAACTAATACCCCTTAGAAGAAAAATGACACCTTTTGAATATAACTAGCACCTTTTAGAAGAATTCCCCTTTTTGTATAAACAATGCGCAATCTCCTAAAGATACTAGAAGCATCTTCTTTTATCAATCAATCCACCCATAAATGTCTAGAAACGGTCACCTAGGCATCCATGTGGTTGCTTTTTCATCTCCTTTTATTTTAAATTGAGAGTGTCCTTCACTTAGAATCATCTAAATTTTCACTTAGAGATTAATCTGATTCCCATTTCCATTCTCATTTATCTTAAGACAACAGCATCTTTCACCTAGAAATGTCTTAATATTTTGGTTCCTTTCTTTCACCCTTTTTATCTAAAATCCACCTAAATTATTTACCCAAAAATGTCTAAATAGTGAAATCCCACTAGTTTCTTTTTTCCATCCCCTTTATCCAAAATTTGTCCAAATTCGTCACTCGAAAATGTCAGATCTAGACTTTCCTCTAGTTCCATTTCCCGCCTTTTCATCCAATTCAACCATATCCATCAATTCATCTTAAAAATACCTAGCCACTAACCTAGATATCCCTTTGGTTCCTCTTTACACTTTCATTTGTTAGTTAATTTTTCACCCATAAATGCCTGAGATGAATGCCTAGGCATCTCTTTAGATTATTTTTTCACTTATTTATCAAAGACATTCATCTTCTCTACCCATAAATAGCCATCTCCCTTTTTTGATCTTGTTTCTCACCCAAACATGTCCAAACAATGACCTGGCATCACTTTGACTCATTATGACATCCCTTATCTAAGGTTCACTATCATCAAAATCGCTTTATAGACAAGATGATTTTGACGAGGGGACAACTTTGAACCCTTAATTTTGCAATATTGTGATGCGGTTGCATCTTGACACTTATTAAGATTAATGCACTGTACAAAGCCGATTCGACGATTGATTAAAATGGGCTTCAGGCATACTACTATAAAGAATACTTAATTTTTCACATAGATTGACCTCTTTTTAACTCTTACTAGACTTTCTATACTAGACAATATATTTTCAAACCTAATTGACCTTTTTTCAAAACTAATAATTAATTTCGAATCTACTGACATTGATCGCTAAATTTTCAAAACTTTGGAAGCACCAAATGCACCTAAAAACCCTAAAACTCAGACTAGCTAGACTATACGAATCAAATGCTGGAGCAGCCAATGGCATTGGTGCCCTTCCGGGCCTTACCCCAATGATGTCAAATTTAACAGTCGATGAGCTAAGTGGCATTGCGTGGAGGGTTGGCAGTCACACTACTACTCTAGGCGATATCGCCAATCATGTCAATGGCAACAGTCAGAAGGATGGGCAACATATCCTAGACATGTGGCAAAACCACTGGCCCTTCTAGTGGTTAGTCCCCCAACCATTTTGCCTTTTTAGAAAATGTCCTTTTTAGCCCTATCATCAAAATCACCTTATAGATAAGATAATTTTGATGACAAGGCAGCTGTGAACACTTAATTTTCACTTTAGTGATAAAGTCACAACTTGACACTTGCTACAATTAGTGCATTACACAGAAGCAATTTGATAGTCCCGCTTTAACTAAAATGGGCTTCAGGCATAATACTATAAAGAATACTTAATTTTTAACACAAATTAACCTCTTTTTGACTCTAACTGGACTTTCTGTACCAAACAGGATTTTTTCAAACCTAATCAACCTTTTTCCAAAATTGACTGCCTAATCAACTAATAATTAATTTCGAATCCATCGACACCAATTGGTAAATTTTCAAAACTCTTGAAGCACCAAAAAAAATCCAAAAAACCCTAAAACTCAGTGTACCCAGACTATATGGACCTAACATTGGAGCAGCTGATGGCACTGCCACCCTTTTGAGTGGTACCCTTGGCCAAGCTAATGAGCCAGACGGTGCCACCCAGAGGGCTAGCAGTTGTGCTACTACTCTAGGCAATATCATTGACCACATTGATGGCAACCACCAGAAGGCCAAGCAGCACCACCCAGACGCGCAGCGGTACCACCAACCCTTTTGGTGGCTAGTCCCCCATCCACTTTGCCTTTTCTGAAAATGCCCTTTTTAGCCTTATCCTTTTAGTAATTTCACATTTTTTTTCAAATTGCCCTCATCGCTATTTGCTTATAAATAGGTCTTCATTTCTATTATTTTTCTTTATCCGTTGAGTATTTGTAAATTGGCTATCTAATTGCTCTCTCTTTCTAATTACTCTTTTTATACTCTCTTTTAAGTAGCCTGTTAATTGATTAAAATCTCATTAATTTTAATTAATCAATCACTAAATCATTAAATTAGTCAGTTAATCATTTTAATTAACTAATTCATCCACCAACTTAATAAATTAAATTAACTAATTAATCTTTTTAATTAATTAATTTATGCATATAATCAATTTAATTAATTAGTTAATTAATTCTTTTAATTAATTAATTAATTTTCCAATCAATGTAATCTATCATTCTCATCTATTTTCCTTGAGTAGGATCCCTGCTTTCTGGTATCAGTAAGACAGAACTCCATTCCAATAAAATCCTCTGCCCATCGCACTCACCAAGAAAGAAGGTATAATATCTTCTCTCACCCACCAAATATCTCAAACCAAATCAAATTAATCTAATCATCCTTACCCTCTACTTAATCATGGAATAAACTATGTAGGTTTTGATCCCCATTCAATGGGATACGTAGGCACATTTGGAGTCTAAAATTGAGTCTCAAATCCAAATCCCAACTAATCTCCTTCCCCTTTATTTCCAAATGTCTATGTTTAATTCTTGTAAAGGAACTTGTAGTCTTTTTAAAACCTATAAGGGCTAGAGAAGATATCTCACTATTTAATCAATGTAATTAATTTTAATTATCTTGAAGTTAAGGAGTGATTTGTTGTTCTCCTATAATCCATAAGGACTAGAGAGAACACTTTTCTTAACTTGTGGATGTTTTATCTTATTTTTTTTCATGTATGTTCATGCATTTTAATTGTTATCTTATAATTATCAATCATGAAATCAATTTTAAAGTCAAATTAAACTTAAGAGAAAATTTTAGAGTATTTGAAACCAAAACCTAGTTTCTAAGCTCAACTTAATTCGAAAGCTAGTGATTTTATCGTTAGGTAAATTAATTAAAATTAATGAATTCACAAATGAGTTTTTCCTTAATTTTTTCACTTTAAAATAAATTAGAATGACGACTGATGGATCTTTTTTCAAAAATCAAAACCAATTTTTTGAACAATAGTCATCTCAATCATGAGCACTGAATGGATCTTAAAACACTAAAAAGTTTTATCATCGACCATATAATTATATATAGAGATTAGCCAAAAACCCAAAACTTCTTATATTTATATGTATTGAAGATCTAATTTAATACTTACCATGAATGAAGAGTTTCTTCAAGTAATGGAGGATCCTAAAATTTCACTATAATTGTACAAAAATCATATAATGAGTTAAACAATTGCAACTTCTTAAGATAAATCAAAGGAGTTTCATGCCAAAAACACAGCATTTTGAATGCCTAATTTAGTGATGCCATAAAATAATTGATATAATTCACAAGTTAAAGGTCTGGTTGAAATGAAAGCTTTATAGTTTTTACAAAAGCACGAAAAATAATTATGTAAATGAAATCATTAATAAATCTGCGACAACAAAGATGATTGATAAAGAAAATGAAGTAATTGAAATCTATCGTATCCAAATGGTAATATTGATGTATTAAATAAAACTTTTATAAAAGGGATTTAAAAAGTACCTAAAATAATTATATGCCAATAGGTGGAAAGTTTGTTTCTAGTTATGGAATCTAATAATAGAAAGTATCAAACACAACTAAGAAAGCACAACCTTGGGAAATAGATTTCTACTTAGTTAAGCAAGTGGCAAGGATAAAACTGTCTGAATAGGCTAGTTGAAGGAATAGTGAAGCCAATCGCAATAGAAGCAAAATTGTGGGGTGAAATTTCAAACATTTTAAAATTTCAGTTCACCTAATTAGATCCAAACATTCATTCAAGCAATCAATTAATTTGTGTGTAAAACACATATGCAAAGAAAGAAAAAGGAAGAGTAATCAAATTACCTCTTGAAGATTCCTTCTTTCTTTAACTAAGAGCTCCCTAAGTGTGAAGTCTCTAAATCATCAACACCCAGCTCACCTTTAAGTTTCCCTTTGGTTTCTTTGGTATTCTTGAATCCCTCTCTTACTTGCCCAATTTTGATTCAAGATATTCCTCAAAAACCTTTAGGAAGATAAGGTTTCTCTTTAATTGTTTTGGACAAAAATCACTTTGAAATTGCAAGCAATTTTATTCTTTCACAAAGAAATAAGAAAAAGAATTGAAGACTAAAAGAAAACTTGAAGAAACTCTTTCTTCTTTTATTTTTATCTCAACTTCTTTCTCTTCAAAATTGCTTCAACTAGAAAATGATGTTCATCTTTTTTAAGAACATAAAAACTCACAGCTTTTATATCCTCTCCAAGACTTAACCTATAAGTCTTTGCACCAAAGACTCTTATACCCTTTTAGTTACACCAAATATAAAGGAGCAAAGGTGGACTTTGCTACATCAAATGGTGAAATGACCATTTTATCCTTTAGGGATAAAATGGACATTTTTATTAGCTAAAAGATGTAATTACAATTTTAACCGTAGTAAAAAATTTTTTAACCCCTAAACCCGTCACATGGGCTTATGAATAGTGAATTTCATCTAACTCCTAAATTGCCTTTTTTCCATATCACATATAGGCCAGGTCACATCTCATGTGTTTAGGGTTTTTTGCTAAGCTTAAAATTAAATTTTTGATTTAATTAGTTCAAATCATTTTTCAATTTAATCATCATTTTTCAATTTAATCTTTCTCGTTTGCATCATATACAAATTAAGATTGTAATTGAATAGAAATCTTTTTAGATTAACATCATGACATGTTAAGGTCCTTGTAAATTTATTATATGTTTAATCATTTTACCACTAATCAATTAATTAAACACTTTAATTAATTATTATGATAAATCTTTTACACTTAAAAGGTGATCACTATTAGGTGTGTAATTTTCTAAGTTCATATCTAACTAGCAATAGGAATGAGAAAATATTTTCCTCTACTAATGTGAAATCCCCACTTCACACTTAGTCCTATAAGTCGTGAGTGACAGCTAGTATTCTATATCATGACTACCTAATTAGAAATGAATGTTTATAGTTGATTACTTTAAACATTACATGTACCATCGATCTATCACATCCCAATTTCTGAGATTTGATGGTCCTAGAACATAGGGAGATATAAGGTCACCCACGCTCATAGAATCCTCTCATGCATGGTTAAACATTGCCTAGCATCATACAAAAATCTCATGTATTAACTTGTATGACTATTAATAAAGGAAATCCTTAACTAGAGAAAGAATAGCTTAAAAATACTTTGAATACAATCCATAAGAAAAAGAACAATTAAGACTCCAAATTAATCATCAAATGAATAATGTTCCAAAAAGAAACTCCCGGAGCATCTAAGAGTGACTTTGCATATCATAGTATATAAATAGACTTAGACAGGGAAATCTCCCAAGTGGAGCAGATTGCTTGAGCTATCACCTTGCCTCCTTATAATGCTTACTTGAAACCACACAAGAAAAGAGGGTGAGATAGATGATCTTAATGAGTAAACAATACAACTTGTACAATAACACATATCCCTTTAAAAGGGTTCATAGTTCATATTTTGTGATTTACCAAGTTTTGCATAAATCCAACTTATAACTTGTAACATGTAGAGTGACAACTTTTGCCTTATTCACTTAAGCATGAAAAATGAGAGGTGACATCATACCAAATTCCAACTCCTAACTAGTAAAGAAGCATAAAGCTGATTAGGCTCCACAGTTAGAACCGCCTCTTCTAGCTGAGGTGGATACATTACCCCTATCCATCGGGTTAAGACCATATGCACAAGTTCTGATGATTTCCTACATCAGCCCAAGGATTTTTGCATATAAGGGTTCATAGATACCATAGCCAAAGCTAATGACAATCACTTGCAACAATAGCATTGAAGAATACAATCGTATGTATAATAATAGTAATAGAAGTTTAGCTTATTAAATAAAAGATAAACAACATTGAATAAAAGATAAAGCAATAATCACAAAGGCTCTTTTCTTATTATTGAATGGTCAATAATAGTTTTGGACCAATTTTTCTTTGGCAATCTAAGCTTAACAAAGTAATCATATAATTATATTTTATGATAGAAAGGGACTTGGGTTTCAAGAATCTCAAAGGTTCACATATCATGATAACTTGTACTTGTAACATGAACATTATGTTTACTCACCTTGTGGTTCCTTAGCTCTTAATGCTCATAGCCCTTGCATTTCTAACAATCCCCAAGCTCAAATATAACATTACAATTCAATACTTAGCATTGGCTTAATATCATGCTATGCTATCCCATAACTACCCCATGCATATATAACATTCACATATACTTAAAGTTGCACTCATCATTTGTACATAACATATTGACTTTTAAGTCTTGCACACTTTGTCTTCTTAGGCTCACATGAATTCACATAATAGTTCATATGAAGACTTTTCTAAAGCCAAACACAATGAATCATAATCTTATTATCAATTTAATTTAACTTCCAACTTGGTACACTTAATACTTTCCATATATATCAACTTAACTAGTAAAACTAGAAGAGTCATGCTTGTCTCCTTTGGGCTGAATTACACAATCAATCCCATAGGCAAATTTAGATTATTAATTCACAATTAATACATCCTAAGATCCAATTTACATGTCACTTAACCATGTACACATATTAGCCATACAAGTCAATTAGGGTTTTGGAAACCCTAGGTATAGGCCGAACCACTTTAGGAATTTTCCAGAGTTATTCCTTCAACTAACATGCAATTAAATCATGTACTATTCATATACAAATATCAACAATCAATCAAATGAATTTTACAAAAATTATAGGCCTTGTGATCAAAATCCCAACCTTGGCCGAATCACTATAACCATGGGAAAGCATGGATTTTCTTGCTTTTCATACTTTCTGATCATTATAGTAATATGTAAATGCATGATTTAAACTAATATTTTTATGTAAACATAACTAAAATTAGTTTAGGATGATAAAACACATAAATCACCCCCCCCCAACCTAAATGCACATATGCATGAAAATTCCAACTTTTAGGTTTTAGGGTTCACCAATGACGGATTTGAGAAGAAAGAGATATGTTCACGGTTAGAAATTAGTTTCTTCCTCCAAGAACAAGCCTAGGCTAAATATAATAAAGAGAAAATTAGAAAATACATATTGCCCCATATGGACTACTCATGATTAGTTTCATAAAACTCAAAAATTAACTTGAAAGAAAGGGGAAACTTACAAGGATTATCACAAAATCACAAAGTTTGGAGGCACCTTGTGATTTTTGGCTAAGAGAGAATTTTTGAGAGAAGAATTCTATAAAACCTAATGAGAAACAGAATGGGGGCTACCAAATACAAGGGAGGCCGAATATTAGCTTAAGTTTAAGGTTTTGGGTGAAATTACAAGATTGCCATTAATGAGCTAGTTTAGGAGTGCTTAGGTGTCTTGGGCTTTTGGTAAATTGGACTTTTAATCTAATTTATGGGCTGATTAAAATGTATTAAAAATAAAATATTTTATTTCTTATTTTCATTAAAATTCTCCCAAAAATATTTAATTTAAAATATTCTAGAAATGCTCATAAAAATTGTTTTATGCTTAAAAATCACTTTATACATGAAAATTGACTTTATACGAATTAAATTAATTAATGCATATGCACTTCACATAAATCATCAATTTCATTTTCATAATTCATATTATGGATATTAGAACTAATCTAGCATGCCACTTGCTTATAAATCACATAGTACATGAAATTTCATGAAAACACACACTTTGTCATAATAGTTCTAAAATCAAGCAATTTGTCACGAAACTCCTAGCAAGGATATAGGTTGTTACACGACCATAAATTATCATGCGCTAAAATCCCTTCATTAAAGATCCCAATCTTGGCTAGGTAATGGTTTATGTCAAATCCTGATGTGCCTTGATTCTATGTCCTTATCTCAATTCTAATTCTTGATGAGATTATATTCCTACTAGAGACTCTTTCTAGTGAATCTTTCAATCTTGACCAAAAACTTCAGTATCGAGAATAATCATATAGCATAGGATCTCAACTTGTTGACTCAAGATAATGAATTCTATCTTAGTGACCACTTATCTCTATACATAACAAATTAGAACTATCACATGCCATATATTTATACATAAATAGTATGTCTATGTAAGTAGTAATAAATACTAACCACCTATGTATGAGATATAGTATCCCTCAAGTCAAAAGACTATCTGCATTATCATGGCCTAGATGATAAATATTTAACAAGTAGTAAAACCCTATATTATTATCATTTAACATCACAGTTTGACTATTCATCCTATGAATATCCACGTGTTTGTATCGACATCACATTTCAAACAGCATGAGACTCACTGCCTTTATAATCATTTATATCATATACTAATTATAAAAAACAAAGAGAGGTGATGGTCTTTTGGAATTAATGATGCCTAGTCATTAATCCTATGACCATGAACATATTTAAAATATTTGTAGAAGAGCGATCTGTCTCTCATATTCTCAATACTTGAGAATAGATCCTCTTACAAATACTTTAGGACTATATTCAATAATATAAAACCTTTTTCACATTATGAATATATTTATTATATCATTGGCAATTATTATGTACAATTACATAACTATTATATGGCTCCTAAGGTATATACTGCTATTAATCTTCCACTTGTGCTAAAGCCATTATGCTTAGTATCAAAAACTCATCTTCTCAAGATAAAGTTTAACTATTGCTAACCTTTGACTTTAGTCAATGGATTAACCAAGTTAATAGTTAACGCTATTTTCTACAAGGCTAGATTACCATATTCCAATAATTGATTTGATAATATCATAGTGCCTTTCAAAATATTATGGATTTCAGTGTGAGACTTGAGTTCCCTTGCCCTAAGCTAAGGCTTCATTATTATCATAGCAAAGAGACACTCATGATGTACTGGATAAACTCTAAAATAGTTCATAACTGTTGAATCCAAAACATCTTCTTATTTATGACATCTAATGTAGCAAATTCGAATTATGTAATGAAGTTTGTAATCAACAATTTGCTTCAAACTTTTTTAGCTAAATTATTTCTTCATCACAGTTAATAACAATCCCAATGATAGACTCTCTACCATTTATGTAGTAACATTCTTCATTTATCAAAATTAAATCTTATATACTTCTCAAGTATATTAGAATAATTTTAATTATATTTCTAATAATTTAATCTTGGATAGGATTAGAATTTATTAGTCATACTATCAACGTTCTCAAGATCTGGCCCATTATACAACTCTTGTATAATTTTCATTTTATATAGTCATACTATAAGGAATCCATGCCATACATTTTTTGGGAATCTAGGGAAGCAACTCTCAAAAAGTGGATATCGAAATCATAGGAAATAATACTTTTTCAAATTAGCATGTTAAACTTTTCAACATTTTTTCCTAAATATTGACTTAGACATATTTAACATTCTCTTCAATCTATCTCTATAGACATGAATTAACAAGAACGTAAAATATTTATCTTAAGTCTAAATGAAGAAAGTAATGGTAAATCATTCTATAAATGCAAATATATTAATACTTTTACAAACCAATGTGTTATTGTAATATCCAAGGTTTCCCTAACCAACTATAAACAGTAATGATGACACTATAATGTCAATATACCATACCATACATGGCCTTCTTAGCACATGAAGAACCATAAGATTATTATAAGAGGTTTCGATAAGCACTTTTATAATAAAATGGAAGTCAAATCGAGTTTGACATAATGGGACTATGTTAATAATTCATTTGAAATGTGAATCTAAAGTGCTGATGAAAGGGCATTGACATCTTTTAAGACATCAGAAGATGATAATAGTGACATGAGAAGTTGAATTTAATCAAAGTTGCAATGGTATAATAGAAGTCAAACTTAGTTTGACCCAATAAGTCTTCATGATGTACACATTTGAATAATGCAATTGAAAGGCTAGTAAATGTGCATTAAAATGTGCATAGAATTTATCTAGCGATGTCTAAAGTGTGTGGTGATACTTGAAGGTAGAAATATGTATACTAAAGTGAAAGAAATGAAATGAAAAATTTATTAAGTTATTGAGTTTAAAACGTGCATATATGGATTTGTTAATGGACTTTTGGATTTTAAGGCCCAAGCCCAATAGAAGATAGCCGGCCCATTGGGCCCAAGAGTTAGTGAACTTCAAAACTTATGAGCTAAAAACATTTGGCCCAAGACAATAAGAATATGTTGTAGAGAAAGAGTTACAAAATTTGACCAACTAGCCAAAAAAAATTGACCAAGTCAAAATCCTAAACCAAGTTGAATTCTCATTTTCTCTACACATGAGTCTAGGTTCATTTTAAGCATCCCAACACCACATGATGATCATCACCATTGTAGAGAGAATCCTAACTATCCAACTTGATCCAATCATAGCCATTCATTAAGATTAAATTATAACCATTGGATTTAACTTGATTAAATCCTCACCATCCAACCTATTATATATATAAGCAAAAATTATGTTATGAAATAACATTTAGCTTATCTCTACACCAAAGTTTCACCCTAAGAAAGAAAATTCTCTCTACACCACTTGCAACAAGAACCTTAACAAATCAAAGCAAATCAAGGTGAGATATTATGTTCATCTTATCTTTTCTATGTTTTAAGGTTTATTTTAGTATTTTAGTTGCATAAAATCCTTTCTACACCATAAGAAAATTCGGCCAACTATGGGAAACCTTACATAAGATGTGGTTTTGAATGATCTTAAATGAAATATGGGGATTTGGTTTAAAAAAAAAATTAAAGGATTTATGGGAAGATAGGAAAAGAAAACATAAAAATACCTAAGTACAACTAAAGGGTGAATTCGGCCCATGTTAGCGAATGATCAAGGAAGTATTCTAAATTCTAATTAAATATATCTATGGTCATTTTAGATGAAGAACAATAACTTAGAAATGTTAAAATGAATTTTGGAAATTTGGTTTAAGACTTGAACATCTTAGAGGCATAAATATGGTTTAAAAGGGGAACTTGATGTTCTAATCCTAGATTTTAAAAATTGAATGATCATATTAGTTTTATGTTATGCGAATTTCATTATTTTATGATCAATTTGAAGATTTGATGAGGAATTAATAGTTTTCCCTAAATTCTAGGATTTATGGAAAAATTAGGAATTTTAAGTATTGAACTTGAATTCATGAAATTGAAGGGGAAATTAAGTTTAAGAATGGTCTAACATAATTTATATAATGTTAATTTTGAAATTCAATTTTATAGAAATGATTTTTCCTAAATTTAATGAACTAGGTTCATTTATGAAATTTGATGGTGGGTGTAGAATTAATTCCATTGAATATTAAAAATTGTTTGAATTGATTTTACTCAAAGTTGAAATGTGAAATTGGGAGGAAATGAATTATCTTTCCTTAAATGAATACTTTTGGCTATTTGAAAGATAATTAAGGGAAAGTGTTAAAATTAGTAACAAGTATATGTATAGTGTGTCTTGACCTTAAAAGTAATAAGTTAGTACTACAATGAACAAGTTAAGCTAAATTTACACTAATGACATAACAAAGAAGTAATTAATGTATAATTGAAATGCAAATGTGTAGAACCTAAAGACAAGGAAAAGATTATTGTCTAAGACTGCAAGGAGCATGACTAACATCAAAGTTAAATGTAAATAGGAGCAAAGGAGTCTAGGGTGAGTACTTAATAATATAATATGACATGTGCCATAGTCTTTGAACTTTTATTGTTCAAACTATTACCATTGAAATACTCCAATTCCTTAGTGAGCATGAATCACCTATTGAATATTGAGCCATTCAATATGATATTTCTTGACGGCATTTGATTATTGTGAACCCATCATGTTGAATTCATAATGTGATCATTAAATTCCTTACTGCATGCCCTATATGATTCTTTCTATGGTGCCTATAATTGATAAGTAGAAATACTCTTTTGATGTGGGGTAATGTTATTTCCTTATGGATTATGTTTAAAGTGTATTTAACTATTTTTCACAACTTAAGATTTTCTTATAAATGTTTTAATTAAGTTAATGCATGAGGTTTGGTATGATCCTAGGCAATGTTATTGTATGTATGAGTGGGTTCTATGAGCGTGGGTAACCTTATGTCTCCCCGTGTTCTAGGACCATCATATCTCTAAAATTGGGATGTGCCAAAGTTGGTATCAGAGCCATGGTTTAAGTATAGTTTAGACTTGTTTATTTATTTAGTTGATTAAGTATAGTCCTAGATGATAGGCTGTCATGTCACTTATAATCTGTTGCTAGTATAGTTCCGTGAAATCCTGATAAGCTATAGTACTCCTTGTCATTGTTTGTGTGCCTTATAATTCTTTTATCAAATGACCAAGAAGATCACCCCTGCTAGAAGACCTCAACCTATAGCACCTCGTGTATCATGTAAGAGGATCTAGCTAGAGATGTTCAAGAAGGTCATACCTATAATCCACTTAAAGAGAGAAAAGACTCCTGATGAGGAGGACCCTATAGAGTGTCTAGGTTATAGATGGATTTAGAGTAAGATACAGAGGTTTGAAAACTATTCAAAACTGATGGAAGAAAATCAATGTCTTAGTTCCCTAGTGCATGCTTTGAGAAAGGATGTGGAGAAGAGGCATAAGGCCGAGAGAGCTGAGCATGCTGAATATGAATAGAAGAGTAAGCATAAGGGCAAAGGTCGTAGGGGCCAACATAGAGGGGGAGGAGGAGGTCTAGGAAAGGAATCTTCATTTACAACTTCAACACTTATAAACAATAATGGTCAATCAAAGCAGCTTCCTGCCTATAGCCATTGTGGCAATAAGCATTCTGGAGTTTGTTGGAAAGCCTCTGCTTCATGTCTCATATGTGGTCAAATGGGCCACTTCCACAAAGACTGCCCATAAAGGGGAAAATTCGAAAAATAGGACCTCGGTGCCTCCACCACCTGGACCACTCAACCTCAAGGGTAAAGAGCCAAGAATAGAAGCATAATTGAGACTCCTGCTAGTAGTTGGTAACAATTAGCTTAGGGGCATAAGACTTATATGATACGAATAATATTATTTGACTGCTTATTGACTTAGTGTGGATTGATGTCCTTCATTGCTTATAAAGTGATTGACTCTTATATGTGAGAGAATTCTTCATGCTATATGATATATGTTACATGATTATGATATATGATATATGTTAGGATATGTGATATGTGACATCTGCCTTATGATGTGATACTATATGATGGGTGCTCATGTTAAATGAATGGTTAGTATGATGATTTGATAGTGGGGTTAAGTGGATTAGAAAGAGAAGTTAACTAAGTTTTGAACCAATTTAGATTAATGATTGATAGGTATAATGCTATGAGGTATGAAATGCTTACATGTTACAATGGTTTGATATATGAATTATATGGAGTTATTAAATGATAATCTTGATTGATGCCATAAGAAGAGAAGTGATATTTAGTAATGATTAGTAGGAGAATGAAACGAATCAGTTACATTATATATACATAAGTATGCGGTAGGAAGTAAGTGAAGTACATTGAGGAATTTGTGGCTTAGATATGACCATATAGAATAGAAAAATAAGGAAGCTAGGGATTTCTCTATCACTTATGTAAATGTCAAGTTTAGTCAAAGGAAGAATATTAATTTAGTGTGATTTAAAAGAAGAAGGTATCATTCCCATTAAAAATTCTAGTGCATGATGCTTGATTGATTCCAATGCTATGCCTTCTTTTGTATCACCATCTTTTGCTAAGAGTCTTCGTAGAATTAAAGAATTATTGATTAAACCTTTAGTAGTGTCAACTCTTTTGGGAGAAGTGACGAAAGTGAATTATGTATTTAAGGACTGCGAGGTAGCCATTGATGGATGAAAACTTCATGTAGAATTACTAGAACTTAATGTGCTAGAATTTGACGTAATCTTAGGAATAGATTGGCTTTATGAGCATGGAGCTCATATTGACTATAGAAAAAAGTTAGTGGAGTTTCGAATAAAGGATGGGGAGGAGTTTAAGTATCAAGGAGATAGGAATGAGAACCCTTTGAATTTGACATCAGCCTTGGGAGTGAGAAGGATGTCAAGCATATCTAGCTCATGTAGTCGATACTGACAAAAAGGCTATAGTGCGAGGCAAAAGTATGCTAGTGGTGGATGAATTCATAGATGTCTTTCCCAAGGATCTACTTGGTATACCACCGGATCATGAGATTTAGTTCAACATCGAGCTGTTACCACATATGCAGCCCATATCGATACCACCAAATCGTATTGCACTGGTAGAGTTGAAAGAATTAAAGATGCAACTGCATAACTCACTTGATAAGGGTTTTATCTGACCAAGTAGCTCATTATGGGGCACTACAGTGCTATTCATAAAGAAGAAGGATAGCTCATTTTAGATGTGCATCGACTATCGCCAACTCAACAAAGTCACCATGAAGAATAAGTATCCTTTGCTAGGGATAGATGATCTTTTTAATCAATTGCAAGGATTTGACTATTTCTCCAAGATAGACTTGAAGTTAGGCTATCATCAACTAAAGATCTATGGAGAAGACATCTGCAAGACTGCCATCTGTACAAGATACGGCCATTATGAGTTCATAGTTCTACCATTCAGTCTGACAAATGCTCTTGCTGCTTTCATGGACTTGATGAACCGAATATTTAGACCATTCCTTGACAAGTTTGTGATTATGTTCATTAATGACATTCTGTTATAGACATTACATAATCACTAACTCTACTCAAAGTTGTCCAAGTGTGAGTTTTGGATGGAGTCTATCAACTTTTTGGGGCATGCGGTAAGTAAAGAAGAAATTCAAGTTGACCCTAAGAAAGTTGAAGCAATAGTAAACTGCCCATGACCCATAATGGTTTTTGAAGTTTAAATTGTTGTAAGAGCATTGATTGCTCAAGAAGGTTAAGTGTTAGCCTTGAAAACACAAAGTATTAGGTTAAGAGTGAGCCATTAGAAAACTCTTGTATAGGTTTAAGTGTGAGTCTAAGGGAAACACTTGTGAAGGTTGTGTGTTAACCATTAAAACACATTATAAGTTTAGAGTGAGCTTGAAACTCCTTTGTAAGTATCAACTAGTAGTAGAATACCCAATCAAGATTGGGGAGTGGATGTAGGGTTTGTTAACACCCAAATCACTATAAAATCGATTGTGTTTATTCTCCTTCCTTCTCTCCTTCTATCCAAATTTTAAATTTCCTACCAATTCAACCCCCTTCTTGGTGCATAAGGGCAAACAATTGTTAATATATATATATATATATATATATATATATATATATATATATATATATATATATATATATATATATATATATATATATATATATATATATATATATATATATATATATATATATATATATATATGAATGATATATGATTTAATTGTATGTTGGTTGAAGGAATAGCTTTAGAAAATACCTAGGGTGTTTCGGCCTACATAGGGTTTCCAAAACCCTAATTGTCATGCAAATAGTATGTGCACATGATTAAGTGACATGTGAATTAGACTTTATAATATGATTAATTGAGAATTAATGACCTTAAATTGACTATAAGATTGATTGTATGATTTGGACAAAGGAGATGAGTAAGACTTTTTTAAGGTTTACTTATTAAGTTCATGTATATGGAAAGTATTAAGTGTACCAAGTTGGAAGTTAAATTAAATTGATACTAAGATCATGTTTTATTATGTTTGGCTTTAGAAAATTCTTGGTATGAGTTATTATGTGATTTCATGTGAGCCTAAGAAGGAAAAGTGTGTAAGACTTAAAAGTCAACATGTTATGTGTAAGTGATGAGTGCACTTCTAAGTACAACTCCAAGTATATGTGAATGATATATGTACATGGGGTAGTTATGGGATAGGATAGCATGATGTTAAGCAAATGCTAAGTATTGAATTATAATGTTATTTTAGAGCTTGAGGGTTATTAAAGGTGTAAGGGCTATAGGCATTAGGAGCTAAGGAACCATAAGGTGAGTAAACATTATGTTCATGTTACAAGTACAAGTTATCATAATATGTGAACATCGAGATTCTTGAAACCTAAGTTCTTTTCTATTTTCAATTATAATTATATGAATTCTTTGTTAAACTTGGGTTGCCAAAGGACAATTGGTCTAAAACTATTGTTGATCATTCATTGACAAGAAAGAACCTTTGTGAATGTTGCCTTACCTTACATTCTTTTTGGAACCACATTGTTGTTTATCTTTTGTTCAATAAGCTAAACTTCTATTGCTACCATTTTACATGTAATTTTATTCTTCAATGCTATTGTTACCTCTCCTTTATGTTATGAGTAGACAAGGTAGCAGCCTTCACTCTATATTTATGTTATGAGCGGACAAGGCAGCAGCCTTCACTCTATATTTATGTTGTGAGCAGACAAGGCAACAACATTCACTCTATATTTATGTTATGAGCAAATAAGGTAGCAGCCTTCACTCTATATTATATTATGAGTGGACAAGACAGCTGCCTTCACTCTATATTTATGTTACGAATAGACAAGATAGCAGCCTTCATTGTATATGATACAAGTTATAAGTTTGATATCTGCGAACCTTGCTAAATTAGAAACCAAGAACCATAAGTTATGAATCATGGACTATAAGCTATGAACCCCTTTCTAAGGGTTATATGTTATTGTATAAGCTATGTTGTTTACTCATTGAGATCATCTATCTCACCCCTTTTCTTGTGTGGTTTCCACATGAGCATTATAAGGGGGCAAGGTGATAACTTAAGCATATATGCTTGGGGGATTTCCTTATCCAAGTTTATTATCATTTTGTGATGTGATAAGTCTCTTTTAAATGCTCCGAGAGTTCTTATTTGGGGAGTTTTATTGTTGGAACATTATTCATTTGATGATTTATTTGGAGTTTTAAATGTTCTATTCTTATGGATTGTATTCAAAGTTTATTAAATTATTCTTCTACTTGTTAAGGATTTCCTTTATTACTGGTTATTCAAGTTAATGCATGAGATTTTGGTATGAACCTAGGCAATGTTTAATCGTGCATGAGAGGGTTCTACAAGTGTGGGTGACCTTATATCTCCCCATGTTGTAAGACCGTCATATCTTAGAAGTAGGGATTTGACACCTAAGCCGAATATAATAAAGAGAAATCAGAAAATATATAGCCCCATAGGGATTACTCATAATTAGTTTCATAAAATTCAAAAATTAACTTAAAAGAGAAGGAAAACTTACAAAGAAGATCACAAAATCACAAAGTTTAGAAGCACCTTGTGAATTTCGACCAAGAGAAGATTTTGAGAAAAAAAATTATGTAAGACCTAATAAGAAATAGAATGGAGATTGCTTATTATAAGGGAGGTTGAATATTAGCTAAGTACTAGGGTTTTGGGTGCAAAATTATAAGATTGCCATTAATGAGCTAGGTTAGGAGTGCTTAAGTGTCTTAGGCTTTTAGTAAATTGGATTTTATCTAATTTATGAGCTAATTAAAATGTATAAAAAATAAAATATTTTGCTTCTTATTTTTATTAAAATTCTCCAAAAAATATTTAATTTAAAATATTTTTAAAATGCTCAAAAATTATTTTATACTTAAAAATCACTTTGTGCATGAAAATTCACTTTATATGCATTAAATTAATTAATACATTTGCACTTCACATAAATCATCTATTTCATGTTCATAATTCAATTATGCATATTAGAACTAATCTAGCATGCCACTTGCTCATATATCACATAGCATATGAAATTTCATGAAAACACACACTTTGTCACAATAGCTCTAAAATCAAGTAATTTGTCATGAAACTCCTAGCAAGTGTATGGGTTGTTACATTCTCCCCCCTTAAAAGAAATTCATCCTCAAATCTAGATACTTACTCATACATTCTCGAAAAGCTAAAGATGTTTCTGGTGCATCCCTTCCTCAGCTTTCCAAGTACACTTGTCCATTCTGTGATTACGCCAGTGGTCCTTGGTCATAGGTATCTCCTTGTTTCTTAATCTTTTCACTTATCGATCCATTATGGCTATTGGTATTTCTTCATAAGATAGTTGCTCATCTATTGCAATATTTGGTAGTAGCAGAACATGGGATGGATTTGACACATTTTTCCTCAACATCAAGATGTGAAATACTAGTATACTTGTGCCAGAGTTGGAGGTCAGGCAAGTCTATAAGACACTTCTCCAACCTTATCCATGATCTCAAAAGGATCGACAAAATGAGGCAATAGCTTTCCTTTCCTATTGAACCTCATGACACTTTTCAATGGGGAAACCTTCAAGAAAATGTGATCTCTCATAACAAAATGGACGTCCTTTCTCTTGGGATCCGCATAGCTCTTTTGTTAATTAAAGGCCATTTTTAGCTGGTCTTGTATTAATGGTACCATTACGGTAGTCTCCTTGAGTAATTATGGCATCTCTAAGTATTTGTCTCCAGGCTAGACCCAACAAACTAAAGAATGGCATTTCCTTCCATATAAGGCTTCGTATGGTGCCATACTAATGGATGAATGGAAGTTGTTGTTATAGGCAAACTCAATCAAAGGTAGGTACTTATCTCAACTACCACCAAAATCCAGGACACATATTCTTAACATGTCTTCTAGTGTTTGAATTGTTCGTTTAGACTGCCCATCCATCTAAGGGTGAAATGTAATATTGAAGTCCAATTGTGTTCCCAATGCTACTTATAACTTTTGCCAGAACCTTGAGGTGAACTAAGTGCCTCGATCCGATATGATGGACATCGGTATTTTGTGCAGTCTCATGATCTCAGCTACTACACATACTAGGCTGTAGAGTATGTGGTCTTAACTTCTAGGAAATGGGAAAACTTTGTTAGTGGGTCTACTATGACCCATACAGAGTCATATCCTTTAGAGGTCCTAGGTAAACCAACCACAAAATCCATCGTGATATGCTTCCACTTCCACTCAGGTAGTTTAATCTCCTATAGCAATCCAAAGGGTCATTAATGTTCATACTTGACTTGTTGGCAAGTTAGGCAAGATGCTACAAACTTATCCATGTCCTTTTTCAGTACAAGCCACCAATAATTTGCTCTTATATCATAATGCATCTTGGTAGTTCCAAGATAAGCATAGTAAGGTGTTTGATGTGCTTCTTTTAATATCTTCTCCTCTAGTCTATTCACATTAGGCACACATACTCTCTTACCACACTTTAGAACCCCATCGACTACTTTGAACTCAGGGTTCTTCCTTTCTCAGCCTCATCTTTTAACTTAACCCAGTATAGATCCTTATCTTGTGAAGTCTTTATCTCCTCTAATAACTTTGACTTCACTTGAAAATGTGCCAATAGAGCTCGTGATTCTCCAATCTCTAGCCTCATGCCCTGGCTAAATGGTCCTTTTAACTCTTTTATGATAGGTCTCTTGTGCATGGCTACATGGGCTAAGCTTCCCATCGATTTTTGGCTCAAGGCATCTGGCACAAAGTTTACCTTTTTGGGCTGGTAGAGAATCTGGCAATCATAGTCTTTAAGTAGTTCAACCAATCTCCTCTGCCTCATATTGAGGTCTCTTTGGCTCAAGATATATTAGAGACTCTTATGATTTGTAAAGATCTCACACTTTGTTCTATACATGTAGTGTCTCCAGATCTTTAGAGCAAATAATACTGTAGCCAATTCCAAATCATGAGTAGGGTAATTCACTTCATGCTTCTTGAGTTACCATGATTCATAGGCAAAGACCTTACCATTTTACATCAGGATGCATCCAAGCCCTATTCTTGAGGCATCGTAGTAGATCGAGAACCCTTTTTCACCTTCTAGTAAAGCTAGAACCAAAATAGATATTAAACACTTCTTGAGCTTTTAGAAACTCTCTTCACATGACTCCTCCCAATTAAACATAACCTATTTCTGGGTCAACTTGGTCAATGGTGATGCTATCTTAGAGAAGTTTGGTACAAAATTGCGATAGTAGCTTTTCATACCTAAGAAACTTCAAACTTCAGAAACTATTGTGGGTTGTGGCTAATCGGTTGTCACTTTAACTTTTTTAGGATCAACTTGAATTCCTTATTTAGTTACAACATGCCTAAGAAAATTGACTGATTCCATCCAAAACTCACACTTAGATAACTTCACATAGAGTTGGTGATCGCATAGCGTCTACAATACGATCCTTAGATGCTCTTCAAGTTCCTCTTTACTCTTAGAGTAAATCTGGTTGCTGTCGATGAAAATGATCATGAACTTATTGTGAAATGGCTTGAACACTTGGTTCATCAAGTTCATAAAGCAATCAGTGCATTCGTTATACTACATGGTAGGACCATGAACACATAGTGACCATATCTTGTACGGAAAGCATTTTTGCATATGTCTTCTCCACAAATCTTTAGCTGATGATAACTGAACCTCAAGTTGATCTTAAAGAAGTAACTAGCTCCTTGTAGTTGATCAAATAGATCGTCTATTCTTGGCAAAGGATACTTGTTCTTCATAGTGACTTTATTTAATTGATGGTAATTTATACACATATGGAATGAGCCATCTTTCTTTTTCACAAACAGCATTGAAGTGCCCTATGATGAAGTACTTGGTCAAATAAAACCCTTATCAAGTAGATTATGCAGTTATATATTTAAATCCTTCAACTCCACAGGTGCAATGCAATATAGTGGTATCTATATAGGTTGCGTGCTCGGTAGCAATTCAATGTTGAACTTGATCTCACGATCTGATGGTATTCCAAGTAGATCTTTCAAAAAGATGTCCATGAACTCATCTACCACTAGCATGCTTTTGCCACAAATAGTGGCTTCTTTGATGGTATCAACTACATGAGCTAAGTATGCTTGACACCCTTTCCTTAACATCCTTCTAGCTCCCAAAGCTGATATCAAACCTAGAGAGATCTCATTTTTATCTCCTTAATATACAAACTCTCCCCCATCCTTGGTTCAAAATTCTACTTACTTATTTCTATAGTTAATACAAGCTCCATGCTCATATAGCCAATCAATTCCCAAGATTACATCGAATTCTAGTACATCAAATTCTAACAATTCCACTAGAAGTTTTCATCCGTCAATGTCTACCTCATAGTCCTTAAATATGTATTTTACTTCCATCATCTCTCCCAAAGGAATCGACACTATTAGGGGTTTATTCATTAACTCCTTATCTCTACCTAAATTCTTAGCAAAACATAGAGACACAAATGAGTGTATAGCACCAGAATCTATCAAGCATCTTGCATTAGAAGTTTGAATAGGAATGATACCTATGATGGTAGCATACAAAGCATAGGCCTCTTGCTGGTTCAAAGTGAAGACGTGACCTTTGCCCCTGTTGTTTGCCATCGGTGCATTTCCAGTAACTAGTCCCTTATTCTTAGCTCTTTGCCCTTGAGGTTGAGAATGTTTAGGTGGTGGAGGTGCTGAGGTCACATTTTTTGAATTTCCCATTTGTGGGCAGCCTTTGATAAATTGGCCCATCTGACCACATTTCAGATATGCCCCAGAGACTTTCTGGAAACTCTATGATGCTTCTTGCCATACTGAACACAAGTGAGGAAACTCTGCTTAGATTGAGCATTACACTATCCAGGTGATGAAGTCATTAGCGAAGATTCCTTTCCTGGACCTCCTCCTCCTCCTTTATGCTAGCCTCCATGACCCTTGCTCTTTCTACTCACATTCAGCTAGCTCGACTCTCTTAGCCTTATGCCTCTTCTCCACTATCTTAGCCTTATCTATCAATTTAGATAAGGTCAAGAACTCAGTTGCTGCCAAAGAGTTGAACAGGGGTGTAATCAATCCCCTTAAGAAGCGATTAATGCAACTGGCTTTAGTAGGAATGATGTTAGTAGTGAATGTGCTAAGTCAGTCTAACTCCTTAGCATATTCCAACATTGACATTTCAGATTTCTACCTCATCTGCTCAAACTACAGTTACTTATCTTGCATTTCACCTTCTAGCAAGAATTGATCCATCATTTTCTGCTTAAACTCCGCCTAAGCAGGTGGATCTACTCCATAAAGCTGGTCTTCAATATTCCTCTTGTACCAGTACCATACCTCCTTTTTGAGTTAGAGTCCTACTAAGTCAATCACTCGAACATCAAAGCAAGATAGTCAATGGACTAGCTTGTCCGTCTCGTCCAAAAATTCATGAGGGTCATCACCCTCCTCACTGTAAAAGGTAGGTGGTTATAACTTATTAAATTCCAGCATGGTCATTCCCTCATCAAGTAGCCTCTTCCTTTCTTTCCATGCAGGTGCCACTACCACGGGAGGCAGAACTCTATTCTTCTCTTGCATTGGCAGCACTTCCTGCTTTTGAGCTAGCAGCTCATCTAATTCTTTGTGTAAGTCCCTCATCTCCTTGTGCATAGCTTGAACCTCTTGTGAAAAGGTTTGCTCATTAGAGCCTATGTTCAGTACTCTCAAGTTAGACCTCTCTCTCAACCTCATTGGTCCAGAGGTAACATTTGAAGCAGTGTCTGATACTATATTCTCATCAGCTTTAACAGGTCAAACAACTATGCGGACCTTCTTTTTAGGAGGCATTATGCTATAACGAGTAAGGATATTCAGTGCTAACTCCCTTCTAACCAATTTAACCTTACCATGAAAATTATCATACTTACCATGCATTAATCATGAGCATACATCATATAGTATCACATCACAAGGAACATATTACATAGTGTATATCGCACATTATGGCATGTATCATGCAACACATAACTTATAGCATAATGAACTCTCCTATCATAAAAAAGTCAATCATCTCATAAGCAATATAAAAAAATCAAACCCAAGCCAAATAATTAAGTTGTCATATAATGTCATTCACATCATATAAGTCCCATGCCACTAGGCTAATAGTTACCAACTACTAGCTCGAGTCTCAATTGTGTCCCTTATTAGGGCGAACATCAGGTAGCTTCTAAGGTCGAATAGGCAAATGATCATTAGAAGGGCAATCGAGAGCAATATGACCAATGCCACCACACCGATAGCAAAGGAGGTCTCTATTTGGCTTGCGACCAGTCGAAGACAAAGATCTAGACAATAAGTAGCGGTTAAAAGAGCATGCAGAGCTAGTATGCCCATCCTTACCATAAATCCTATAGGCATCTCTAGGTGCGTAGTCCCTTATTTGCTCAACAAATCTGGCCTTACTCTATTCCACGTCCTTTCTCAAAATATGTACTAGGGACCTCATACGTCAATTTTCCTTCATCAGGTCTGAGCAGTCTCTTTCCAACCTCTAAATCTTACTTTGAATCTAGTCATAATGTAGACACTCCATAGGGTCCTCCTCATTGGGAGTCTTCTTTTCTTGAGGTGGATCACAGGCATAGCATTCTTAAACTTCTCTAGCCAAGTCCTCTTGCACGACACGCGAGGTGCTCTAGGTCGAGGTCCTTTAATAGGGGTACTCTTCTTAGTCATCTAGAAAGAGAATTATAAGGCACACAGATTAGTAACAAGGAGTACTATAGCTTATCAGGATTTCGTAGAACTATACTAGTGATAGACTGTAATTGACATGAAAGGAAAATTCTTATGCTCCAGGATTTTACTTAATCAACCCAATAAACAAATAAGTCTAAACTAGACTTAAAACTATAGCTCTGATACTAACTTTGTCACATCCCAACTTTGGAGATTTGATGATCCTAGAATATAGGGAGACATAAGGTCACCCACGCCCGTGGAACCCTCTTATACACATATATCATTCACATATACTTGGAGTTGCACTTAGAAGTGCACTCATCACTTGCACATAACATATTGACTTTTAAGTCTTGCACACTTTGCCTTCTTAGGCTCACATGAATTCCATAATAGTTCATATTAAGACTTTTATAAAGCCAAACACAACAAATCATAATCTTAATATCAACTTAATTTAACTTCCAACTTAGTACACTTAATACTTTCCATACATGTTAACTTAACAAGCAAACCCTTAAACAGTCATGCTTGTCTCTTTTGGACCGAATCATACAATCAATCCCATAGGCAAATTAGGATCATTACTTTGTAATGAACACATCATAAAATCCAATTCACATGCCACTTAACCATGTACACATTTTAGCCAAACATGTCAATTAGGGTCTTGCAAACCCTAGGTATAGGCTAAACCACTATATGAGTTTCCTAGAGTTACTTCTTCAATCATCATGCAATTAAGTCATTTACTATTTATATACACATATCAATAATCATTAAAATGAACCTTATAAAAATTATAGGCCTTGGGATCAAAATCTCAATTTTGGCTGAACCAACATCACCATGGGAAACCATAGGTTTTTCTTGTTTTTCATACTTTTCGATCATTACAGTAATTTATAAACGTATGATTTAAACCAATATTTTTTATGTAAACATAACAAAAATTAGTTTAGGATGAATAAACACACAAATTGCTTTCCCCCACACCCCCCCTCCCCCTTAATGCACATATGCATGAAAATTCTAACTTTTAGGTTTTAGGGATCACCTTTGATAGATTTGAGAAAAAAGAGATATGTTCACGGTTGGAAATTAGTTTCTTCCCCCAAGGACAAGCCTAGGCCAAATATAGTAAAGAGAAATAAAAAAAATATATAGCCCCATATGGATTACTCATGATTAGTTTCATAAAATTCGAAAATTAACTTGAAAGAAAAGGAAAACTTACAAAGAGGATCGCAAAATCACAAAGTTTGGAGGCACCCTATGAATTTCGGCCAAGAGAGGATTTTTGAGAGAAAAATTCCGTAAAACCTAATGAGAAATAGAATGGAGGTTGTTCATTACAAAGGAGGCTGAATATTAGCTAGGTATTAGGGTTTTGGGTGCAAAATTATAATATTGCCATTAATAAGCTAGGTTATGAGTGCTTAGGTGTCTTGGACTTTTGGTAAATTAGATTTTTAATCCAATTTATGGGCTAATTAAAATATATTAAAAATAAAATATTTTACTTCTTATTTTCATCAAAATTCTCCCAAAAATAATTAATTTAAAATATTTTAAAAATGCTCATAAAAATTATTTTATGCTTAAAAATCACTTTGTGCATGAAAATTCACTTTATATGCATTAAATTAATTAATACATATGAACTTCACATAAATCACCTATTTCATATTTATAATTTATATTATGCATATTAGAACTAGTCTAGCATACCACTTGCTCATATATCACATAGCATATGAAATTTCATGAAAACACACTTTGTCACAATAGCTCTAAAATCAAGCAATTTGTCACGAAACTCCTAGCAAGGGTATGAGTTGTTACACTCGCCCCATATTGTGTTATTATGTACTAACTAAACTTTGTCTCATTCCTTAGTTGTTTAAATTTTTCAGGTATAGTTGGTGAGTCTGCAATTTAAATTCCAAGCCCTATTCTTCCACTTAGAAGTTGCTCTGCTAATTTGAAGTATTGTGAATCTTAGTTATATGACTATGAAGATCATTGTTTTAGAGCTCCATGGTTACCAAAGGTTTATTACTAAAATGTTATTGGGTTTATATATATTATGAATTGTATTGTAATTACTATTGTAATAGTGTATTAAGGAATGAACATTTGGATATTGATTTAAATATGTAAATGGTATTAGTAAGTATTTTGTAATAAGTAAGATGATAAACTAGTAGCATGCAATAAGAAAAGGGAATTAGGTTTCGATATTGGGATAAGGTTCAACATGATAAATAGTAAAGAATTAAAGTTAGGCAGGGTTCTAGAGGTTTAGGTGACTTTATGTGTCTCTATGCCCTAGGACCATCACGCCTTAATAAATGGATTATGATAAAGTTGGTATCAGAGCAAAAGTTTAAGTCTACTATAGGCTTTATAACTATTATAGTTTATAGGTTAAACCATGGAGCATATGAATTCCTTCTTATCATTTGAAGTTTACTGTTAAGTCTAGATCTACGTTACTAATAAAAGTTTAACTCTTTTAGTTTGATGTCTGATGTTTGTGTAATGACTATGGACAAAGAAATAATAATGAGATATGAATGATATATGTGACTGAACTATATGCTATGGAAATGGGATGAAAAGGGTAAAATATGTATATGAGAAAATGATTACATATGTGTAAAAAAGTATAAATGAATATGTACATGTGTTTTATTATGATTAAATTTCCTATTATACTTAACTATCAATTATCAATATGGTTTAGTGCAATTGATGTTCTGAAAAATATTTACATAATGTGAATAAGGATGAAGGTATACTAAATTCTTTGTGCATTCGATGTATGTGTGCGATAACTATTAGTTAAATGCTATTAAGAGAAAATTTAAAGGTGATTTTATGAAATGTGAATAGTGACATGAATATGTTTACCTTTGCATATACTAGAGTATGTGCAATGTTTAGGATATGAGATATGTGCAATGTTTAGGATATGAGATATCTTAAGGTAAGTTGTATAATAATAGTGAGAAGGGGCTCTAGGAATTAATGAGACTAGATTATGAATAGATAGATTTTGATTAGATTTTAAATATAGAAAATGTTACATATATGCACGTAGTAAAGAATTTAAATTTGGAAATAATTGATTCAATACCATAGTTCTTTTGTATCTATACAATATGTGACTATTGTATGAAAGTTGGAACAACTAATGTTTGAATTGCTCTTTAAAGTGATAACAAACATATTTATATGCTTAATGGTAAAACACTAATATTAGAAAAGGTTGAATAAGGCCCCATAACATAACCAAACAAAATAGCCCATAAAAGTGCATAAAAAGTTGAATGAAAAACTTTAGAATCTCTGAAACAGCTTTAAATGATTGAATTTAGGCCCAAAAGTGGCTAATGTTAAATAAACCCTCAAATATAGATCTCTAAATAAGCTTCGATTTGATATATTATAGGCCCTATAACTCATCCATAGTAAAAAGTTATGGCCTTTCAAAGTTGACATGTGCAGGAAGATGATGTCCGCTATCAATTGGAGCTGAGTTGCGGTTGCGACATCTTAATCGCAGTCACGATTCTACGTCATGCCCTAAGTCGCGGTTGCAACCCAAGTCATGAAACACAATGTGTCTCGCGGTCTAATTCAATGTTTTGTCCCTTAAATTAGTCGCGGTTGTGACCATTTAGTACTAAAATGTTATTGGGTTTATATGTATTGTAAATTGTATTGTAATTACTATTATAATAGTATATTAAGTAATGAACAATTGGACAATGACATGAAATACAAATTTAGAAATTTTATGAGTTGAGTATGTAAATCGTATAAGTATTTGGTAATAGGTAAGATGACAAACTAGTAACATGCAATAAGAAAAGGTAATCATGTTCTGATATTGGGATAAGGTTTAGCATGGTAAATAGTAAAGAGTTATAAGTTAAATAGGGTTTTATGAGTTTAGGTGACTTTATGTCTCATTATACCCTAGGACCATCATGGCTTAATAAGTGGGTTGTAACATTTGGAAATAACACTTTGTCCCTTAGATCTTTTAAAATCACTTCATCTAATCTCCATGCTTCCATTGGTTACTCTAATTATGCATAAGGCATATAAGCACCTATATCATGGATCCTAGCAATATATGAACTATATGAATCATTGGAATATAGTAACAATAGATATATTTCCCTTCACAAGGTTTATCTTTTTCTTTGGCCTTTTAGTATTCTCAATACTTAAAATAAATACTTTTCCAATATTCACAATATTAACAATATAAACATTTTCTTTTGTCAATTGCAACATTATCCATGGGTTTGTCCTTTGCAATTTATCTTTTAGGATTTATAATAGAAACTTTTTTATTACTTTAAAGTGCATTTTCAATCTAATGAAAATTTGGAATAAATTTGAAGAATTAAACTATTTGAAAATTATTATTCATCAAAACATTTAGACTCTCTAGTTATTTGATGAATTTAATCATCATATGAAAATGATTTCTAAATTTAGTTTAATTAAAAAATTAATAAGAAATAAAATAAGTTTCTCACAATTCAATTTTTTTCATAAAGAATACTATAAAGAAAAATAGAACAAGAAATTAAAGATGAAATATTTTTTTCTTTGATTTGTTTACTCTAATTTCTTATTCTAGTTGAATAGTAAGAATAAGAACAAGAAGGAAAAATATAGAGAAGACAAAGAAAAATAAAGTAATGAAAATTAAGAAGAAACACTTTCTTCTTTTTCTTCCTTTATAATTTATTTTCCTTTCCTTTTTCTTTCTTTTATTTTCCTTTTTCTTTCTTTATAATTTTCTTCATATTCAAGCAAAATAATTGTCCCAATATCTGTGCTCATCATTCAACTCTTATAGATGATGCATACTTACATGGAGCCTTGTTATTCTCATATATTATTTTTACAACCCTTAACTTATAAAACAATCACATAGCATCAACCTCGTCCAATATTTTGTTTCCATTACACTTAAAGTGATATGTTCCTTTTGAAGTAGTCCTTTCTTTAAAAGATTAAGAACAAATCAAGTTGAATACATACACTATGCACACAAATGCAAGGACCATTTTAAGATTATCAAACTAGTCCATAGATATAGGCCTTGTAAGCCTAAAAGAACTAAATATATTCGCATGTGGGTTTGTCAATTTCATATTAT
>CANTUT010000682.1:425000-687500 GCA_947687605.1 Reutealis trisperma
GCTCTCTCCGCCTTATACCTTTTCTCCATGATCTTGGCCTTGTCTATGAGCTTGGCTAAGGTTGGAAACTCTGTTGCTACCAACAAATTGAACAGACGTGTGATCAATCCTCTAAGAAAACGATTGATGTGACTTGCTTCAGTGGGAATGATGTTGACAGTGAATCGACTAAGTCGATTAAACTCCTTAGCATAATCTGACACGGACATTCCTGGCCTTTGCTTCAATTGCTCGAACTACAATGCTCTATCTTGCCTTTCTGCTTCTGGCAAGAACTGATCCATTACTTCTTGCTTAAACTCTGCCCATGTAGGTGTCTACCCCGTAAAGTCGTTCTTCAATACTTCTCTCATACCAATACCAAGCTTCTTTCTTGAGTTGGAGTCTTACCAACTCGATCACTCGAGCATCTGAGTAAGATAAATGATGAACTATCTTATCCATCTCATCTAAAAATTCATGAGGGTCATCTTCTTCCTCACCACAAAAGGTAGGCGGTTGCAGCTTCTTAAACTCTGCTACGGTCATTCCCTCGTCAGGTAGCCATGTCCTCTCTCTTTGAGCAGGTGTCACTATCGTAAGTGGCGTAACTCCATTCCTTTCTTGAGTTGGTGGTGCTTCTCGCCTTTGAGCTCGTAGCTCATCCAGTTCCTTGCGTAAGTCTCTCATTTCTTCGCGCATGGCGTGCACTTCTTACAAAGATGCTTGCTCACTAGAGCCCATAGTTGGTGCCCTCGAGTTGGATCTTTCTCTTGACCATATAGGTGTAGAGGCAGCATTCGATGCAGTGTTCGATATAACATCATCATTAGCCCTAACGAATTGGGCAACTGTGCGAACCTTCTTCTTGGGAGGCATTCTATCTATCATAATAAGGGAATTTAGTACTAATCCCCTATCCTAACCCGTTTGATCCCTCCTTATACTAGCACACATTATCATGCATTTACCATATCACATCACTAAGCACTTGTCATGTATGAATCGCATATCACATAGTTTTGCACATATCACATATCACAATCAAGTAGCATATATCTCATAATATCACACCATATCATAATAATGAAGGAAATCATCTCATACTAGGTAACTAGGCAATCAAGGAAAATCATGCATATCATATAAAGTGCTATGTCGTTAGGTCGATCATCATATCTACTCAACCTAGTTCTTTTATCCACCTCCAGAGCAATCAAGAGTGACATGGCCACTACCGCCACATTGGTAGCAAAGAAGATCTCTATCTTGACGGCAATTAGCTAAAGATGCAGACCTCACTGGCTAGTAGTCTCCTCCATGCTCAACAATCCCTGACCTGAGTTGCTTCATATCCTCTCTTAGTGTATGAATCATAACCTTAAGGCATCGGTTTTCCTCTTTCAAGTATGAATAGTTATCCTCTAATTTTTGGATCTTACTATAAACCCAATCAAGATCTAAGCGCTCCTCAGGGTCCTCCTCATCGTCAGGGGTCCCTTTTTTTATGGGGCAATTCACAGATACGACTTTTTCGAACATCTCTGGCTAAGTCCTCTTACAGGTCACACGGGGTGCTCTGGGTCGCAGTCCTCAAGCAGGCGTAATCTTTTTGGTCATCTGTCAGAAGAATCGTAAGGCAAGCAAACAATAATAAGGATTACTAAAATCTACTAGGATTTCGCGGAACTATGCTAGCGATATACTACAAGTGACAAGACAGAAAATTCCTATACTTCAAGATTTTACTTAAGCAACTCATATAGGACAAGCCTAAACTAGACTTTTAAAAACTATGACTCTGATACCACCTTTGTCACATTCCAACCTTAGAGATATGATGGTCCTAGAATATAGGGAGACATAAGGTCACCCACGCCCGTAGAACCCACTTACGTACAAACAAATCATGCCTAAGATCTTACCAAACCTCTTACAATAACTTATTAAAACATTTAAATGAATACCTTAAATTGCGCAAGTCTAAAATAAATCATTATATATAAAATCTATGAGGAAAATAATATATATCAATAAGTATCAATCAACATTCTTGGAGCATCTAATGACAAGACTTCATAAAATAGTATTATTGATAACTTGGACAAGGAATTCCCCAAGCAAAATAGAATTCTTGAGCCATCACCTTGCCTCCTCACATTTGCTCACTTGGAACCACACAAGGAAAAAGGGGGTGAGATAGATGATCTCAATGAGTAAACGATAAGGCACATACATATCACATATTCCTTTGAAAAGGAAGCACATAACTTATACACGTGGTTCATGATTTATAATTCATGAATCAAGTTGTAATTTAACAAGGGTTCAATTTGGCAAGTTTGCAGAAATTACACTTATAACTTATAAAGAGTGAAGGTTGTTGCTCTATCACTCGAACTTATAGAGGAGAGGTGGCTTTATACCAAATTCCAACTCCTATCACTTATAAGGCATAAAGCTGATTAGGCCCCACGGCTAGAACTGCCCCTTTCTAGCTGAGGTGAATACACTACTCCTATCCATTGAGTTAAGACTGTGTACACAAGTTCCGATGATTACCCGCATCGGCATGAGGATTCTACATAAAGGGTTAAAGGTACCATAGCTAGAGCTAATGGTAATCACAATTAACAATATCACATAAGACAACAATAACATGTATCTCAATAACAATAGTGGTTTAACTTTAGAACAAAAGATACAATAATAATGTAGTTCCAGAAAGAATATAAGTTAGGGTGTTAATCATAAGAAGTTCTTATTGGATAATCAAACTAGTTTTGGAACAAATGTGCTTTGGCAATCCAAGCTTGATAAAGAAATCATATAATAATATTTAGAATGGAAAGAACTTGAGTTTCAACGATCACAAAGGCTCACATAACATGGTATCACACATTTATAACATAACAAAATGCTACTTGCACTTGTAGAATGAATACGATATTTACTCACACTTGTAACATGAACATAGTGTTTACTCACACTTGTAACATGAACATAATGTTTACTCACCTTGGGGTTCCTTTGCTCCTAATATACGTAATCCCTTTGCACTTCTAAAGCTTCTCAAACTCTAACATAATATTTGATTTAATACTTAGTATTTATTAACTCATGATGCTCCTATCCCATAACTACTCCATGCACATATAGCATACACATACACTTAGAGTTAACACATAGGTGTACTCGTCACTTGCACATAATACATTGACTTTAAAAGTCTTTCACACTTAGGCCTTATAGGCTCATATGAGAACACATTACAATCATGTCAATACCTTTCTAAGGTCATCACAATATTATTTTCTCAATATCATTTCACTTTAACAATCATCTTAATACACTTTATACTTCCATACATGTCAACTTAACAATTAACTTTTCAAGTGTCATGCTTAACTCTTATGATCCTTTTTATTCAATTGTCATTTCATCAACTCAAAACCATGTATTTATTATTAAGTCATCATAATATCTAGTTCCATATTTCTCAACCACATTTGCATTCTAAACACAATATAAGTTAAGATACCTTAAGTATACCAAAATGCATCTAAGCTAATCTAGGATCATACTTTCAACTAACATGCAATTTTATCATTTATTATTCATACATACATGTCAATAATCATCAAAATATATCACATAAAATTTATAAATATTGGGACAAAAATATTTCTATAGGCCGAATGCATCACCCAAGTAAAAACTAAATTTTTCTTCTTTTCGCACTTTCTGTTTATTTCAAAAATATGTAAAAATATGGTTTGAACCAAGATTTTTCATGTAAATGCAACAAAAATCATTTTAGAATTTTAATCCATATGAATCAGCCACACTTGGTGTTGTTTATACATAAAAATTCAACTTTTGAATTATAGAGCATAAAACCATGAGTTTTCTTGTTTTCGGTATTTTCGGGTTATTTCAGAAAATGTAAACAGGTTGTTTAAATCATTATTTTTCATTCAATCACAACAAATATCAGTTTAGAACACATCCATACATGATTCGGCAGCCATAGATAAGATTTATACAAAAAAAATTATAAGTTTAAAGGCTTAAGTGAAAAATCATGTGTTTTCGCGCTTTTCGTTCGTTACGACAATAAACAGACATATGATTCAAATCATTATTTTTCATCTAAACAAAACAAATATCATATTAGAGTACTTCCTCACACAAATTGGCAGCCATATATCAATTCAATAATAGAATTTTCCAACTTCCAAGTTCTAACACAAAAACCTTGAACTCTTTTATTTTTCGAAACTTTCCAGTCATTATAGAAATATGCAGAAATATTATTTAATCCAATATTTTCCATCAAAACAAATCAAAAATCAGTTTAGAAAACAATAATACACAAGTCGCCCCCTTGTGATGTTTATGCATAAAAATTGTGATTTTAAGTTATAGAATTCACTTTTGGAGAAATCTCGCGGAAAGAATTGTGTTTTTGGTAGAAAATAGATTTTCTCTCCCAAAAACTCACCCAAACAGAATTAAATATGTAAAAATCAGTAGTCAACCAATTCAAAATAATTTTTCCATAATTTATTTTGTAAAAATCAGTTTAGAAATTGAAAGAGAATAAAAACTTACGATTATGGTCAAGCAATTGCAAAACAGAAAGGTATTTTCTTAACTTTGGTAGAGAGATATTTTGAGAGGATTTTTTTGCCAAGATACAAAAAGAATAAAGTAATGGCTGCTGAAACTTTGGTCTGGCCGAATTTTAGAATATATATTAGGGTTTGGGTGAAAATTTTACTAATACCCTTAATAAACTAGGTTACGAGAATTTTAGTATAGTTGGCTTTTGAGTATTTAGGCTTTTTATTTAAATTTCGGGCTGAGTAAAATCAAAAATAAAAAGAATATTTTTCCTATTATTTCTGTAATATTTCCCCCAAAAATATTTATTTTAAAATATTTTAAAAATACTTATAAAATTATTTTATACTTAAAAATTATTTTATGTATGAAAATTCATTTTATTTAAAATAAATTCTTTTATGCAAATGCACTTCATATAAATCATTTATTTCATAATAGCAACTCATATTATGCATATTAAAATTAATTTAATATGTCACATACTCATCAATCACTTAGATCACTAATTTTTACAAAACACACACTTAACCTTAATAGTTTTAAATCAAGCAATATATCACGAAAATTCTTAGGGTGGGTGTGGGTTGTCACAGTGAATCTTTTACACTTAAAAGGTGATCACTATTGGGTGTGTAACTTTCTAAACTCATGTCTAATTAGCAATGATAATAAAAAAATATTTTTCTCTACTAATATAAAATCTCCACTTTACACTTAGTCCCATAAGTCGTAAGTGATAGCTAACGCTCTATATCACGACTATTTAATTAGAAATAAATGTTTATAGTTGATTAATTTAAACATTACATGAATCATCGATCATAAATTATCATGCACTAAAATTCATTCATTAAATATTCCAATCTTGACTAGGGTAATGGTTTATGTCATACCCTGATGTGTCTCGATACTATGTCCTTATCCTGATTCTAATTCTTGATGAGATTAAATTCCTATTAAAAACTCTTTCTAGTGAATTTTTCTGTCTTAGCAAAGAACTCAAGAATAGCTAGATAGCATATGGTCTCAATATTGCTTATTCAAGTTAATGAATTCTATCTTAGCAATCACTTACCTCCATATATAACAAATTAGAAGTATTACATGTCATATATCTGCACATGAATAGTATGTCAATATAAATAGTAATAAATCCTAACCACCTATGTATGAGATATAGTATATGTCAAGTTAAAGGATTATATGCACTATTATGACATAAATGATAAATAATTGACAAGTAATAAAACCCCATATTATTATTATCTAACATTATAGTTTGACTATTCATCCTATGAATATTCATGTGTTTGTGTCGATATCACATATCAAGGACTATAGACTCACTGCCTCTGTAATTATCCGTATCACATACTGATTATAGAAAACAAATAGAGGTGATGGTCTTCCAAAATTAATGATGCTCAGTCATTAATCCTATGACCACGAACACATTTAAAATATTTGTAAAAAAACAATCTGTCTCCCATATTCTCAACACTTGAAAATAGATAATCTTACAAATACTTAAAGACTATATTCAATAATATGAAACCCGTTTGACATTATGAATATATTTATTATGCCATTCAGAATTATTATCTACTGTTACATAATTATTATAGGGCTCCTATGACACATATTGCTATCACTTGCTACACAACGAGAAAAATACTCAATGCCGCATTTGGAATAGAAAAGACAGTTCTACGAACTATGGACACAAAAATATTACAAATTATGGCAATTAATAACATCAGTACTGATTTTCAGCAAGAAAAAACCAGCAATTGACATTGAGCTCATATGAGAAATGAATTATAAAAACTCTCCAAGTGATAATCAACGCCTTCTATAATCAACCATTTGTATATTCAGGGCTGTACATCTTATGTCTAAAGTCAGCATTTAAATATTCATATTGTCACTTGACCAAAATAATTTGGACAACATAATGCCCTACAACAATACTCTTGCAGCTCGACACAATAGTTAGTCTTGTCTAAGCTGAATTCCATTATTGAGCAAAACAGTCAAATAATAAGGATTGTGTCCTTTAAGACCCCAAAATATTGTAGAAGGAAGAGGAACAATATTTAGTTTCACTGAACTATTGAATCACATTGATAAATTCATGAACACAAAATTTCAAAACAAATTTTTTATGGAATGAAAAAAATATTTATTTTGAATAGATTCTAAATTTACCTAAATATGTACAGAATTTCGGTACCCGTAATATACTAGGCATCGAGATCTAATCTAAATGTAAGATATTGCTAAGGCTATACCTTAAGAATTCCACATCACCATATGTCTGCTCTAGCATCGCCTGAGCTTCATCTATCTACCTTCTTCAATCCTTGTTTCTTCCTCGTTTTGGCGAGCCACATCATAAGTCGCATGGACACCAACAACCAAATAGTACAAAATCATTACTGCACTGCAAATTATAAACCTCAAGAATGCTGTATGACCCAAAGATCCAATTAGAAACAAATTCATCCCAATTGATAGGGATGGGACCCATGGTACAAGAGGAACTCCCCAAACCTTTGGAATACTTTGCTTTGGTAGCAAAGCCATCCCCAAAGTACCCAAAAACCAAAGCATACAAGTCACCACATATCCAATCCATCCCTTCCCGTTTGAATTCCAAATTAAACTTACTCCAATTGAAGAACCAATAATAACAAATAAGCACACAAGAAATTTGACCAAATCATTGTTTGAAGTAACTTCTTTAACATAATATCGCCTCACAAGCAATGCAACAGCCATTAGCATGAAAAGAAGAAGTGTACTTACAGAAAAGACACTCGACAGAACATCCAAACTAGAGAAAAATGCTACAATAGCACTAAGTGTAGTTATTGTAAGAGTGGCATTGATAGGTGTTCCAGTTTTTGGATGAACCAGTGCAAACCAAGGAGGAATCATATGGGACCTTGCAATCTGAGTGGTATATCTTCCTTGTCCAAGCGATCCAACTAGCAAACTTGTAGTCATTCCCTTAAGTGCACATATACTCACTAAATACTTAGCCCAATTCATGCCAATTTGAACAAAAGCAACAGAATATGCAGCATCTGGATCGATTTCAGTATATTTTACCATCATGGTCAGTGCCAAAGCCATCAAGCAATAGACGACAGTGATAATAGACATTGAACCAACAAGCCCAATTGGTATATCTCTTGATGGCTTCTTGGTCTCTTCGGCCAAAGTAGCAATCATATCAAATCCTGTATAAGACCAATACACAATTGCTGCAGCTTCGACAACACCCTTTGATCCATAAGGAAAAAATGGCACTAAATTTGAGGTCTTGCCATGAATAAATCCAACAACAACAATAAACACAATTATAATAGCACTAAGAATAGAACTAATCCAATTCAAAATAGAAGTCCTCTTTGTTCCAGTGATTGCTATTGCATTAGCAACCAAAAGAACAACAACAGCTATTGGATCTAGAAGATTAAACCCATTTGCGAAACACCTAACATTGATTCTCAAAAAGTTGGGATTCTTACTATTGATCATGCTAGCAAGATATGAGGACCAAGATCGTCCTAACCCAGCAGCACCAACAACCCCCTCCAAAAGAATATTCCCAGCCGCAAGAAAAGCAATGAAATCGCCCAACTCTATTCGAAGAAAGGAAAAGGAGCCACCGGCAACAGGAATCTCAACAGAAAATTCAGTGTAACAGAACACAGAAAGCAATGCAGAGAGACCAGAAATAGCATAAGAAAGAACTATAGCTGGACCAGCATTTTGATTAGCTTCTTGGCCAGTGATAACAAAGATGCCAGACCCAACAACCGATCCGAAGCCTACCCACATGAGGTCCCACCAAGTGAGGCACTTGACCATGGGATTTTCGCTTTCTTTCTGAAGAGTGACGAGCTCATTGGTGTCGGTGGAACGAGACAGGAGACGGTCCTTGAGCCGAGGACAGGTTTGAGATAGTGCGTTTTTGTAGGCAGAAAGGTTTTCAAATGAGGACTCTGGGAAAAAATCTTGCTTACTGAATCTCCAGTAACTTCTTTTCATTATTGCTGCTGCTGCTGCTGCTGAGGTGAGTAATGGCTGGTAGTGGGTAAGATCTGCCGTAGATGTCCTTCTAGACACTGTATATATAGAAGTTGGTGAAGAAAGGAGAATTGGAATTTGAGTCTTGAAACGGATACCGTAACTTCTGGAATGGTAAATTTGGATTCTACAGAATGCTTTTGTGTCGAAGTGCCGGGTATCACCAGCAAATCGGCCCCCCTTCCTTCAATTCAGTCTCAATACATGCCGAATAATCAATTGTCTCAAAAATTTTCTTTTTATATTATTATTTAAACAAAACACTTCTTTTTGTTATCTGAATCTAAAACTGAAAAAAAAAAAAATATATATATATATATATATATATATATTAACATACAAATTTAAATTTTCAATACCAATTAATTTTAAATTGCTTAACAACCCATAAAGTCTCAATCAGTATTTTAAAATCAAATTGAATCATCCGGTTTAATTAGTTAATCAATCCAATTTGAGTTACTGAAAAATTGAAACTTCAGTTTAACTGTTTTTTGATTGATTTTAATCGATCGGACTTTTTTTGACAAGAATCTTTTATAAATTATCAAAAAAAAAAAAAAGAGAAATAGAAAAGTTTTGCCTAACTAGTCGGACTATCGGTTCAACTGATGCGATCAGTTGAACTGTAAACCAATGACATGATCAATTCGATCATTGGTTTAATTTTAAAACACTATTCTCAATTAAAATAAAACTATTCGTTGTTGATTTAATTTTTTTAATATTTTGTATTTAGGACTTATTTAAAACTTTTGAATAAGACTTATATATATATATATATATATATATATATATATATATATATATATATATATATATATATATATATATATATATATATATATATATTGTAAATTTATTTATCAATAATTTTAATATATATATATATATATATATATATATTAAAATTATTGATAAATAAATTTACAATATATATATATATATATATATATATATATATATATATATATATATATATATATATATATATATATATATATATATATATATATATTAAAATTATTGATAAATAAATTTACTATTTAAAATTAACTTTTTATTTTTGCTAAAAGTATAACTTATACTATAAAGAACTTTCATTATCATTTACTTCTAAAACATTTGGATCTAGATAAATTAACTCTTTAATTTTTAATCTCTTGTATATTTTCCTTTTCAATCATTTCAATCTAAGAATATAATTTTGATTTGAAAACTGCAAGAATCCATTAAGCATCCATGAAGTCTTTCAAGTTATCAGTGAAGTAAAGATGCCTACTTTTTTCTCTCTCCTTCTATGAAGCTTTAGCTTTTCCTTTGACTTATCTTAGATTTGCTTTTGTCTTCTTTGCATTTTCTTATAGCATCGTCTATCGATAAGCATTTATTCTTTCTTTGTTTCCTTGTTTTTTGTTCTAAGTGAAGTGATTGTGCCTTTATTGTTCTAACCTTCCTCTTGGAAGTTTTGTCCAATGTGGATCCATATATGCAAAATGCTAATGATCTTCAATCTCTTATTGAGAAAACCAATCAATTACATTGTCAGGACCATATCTTGTCCCTTTCTTCTAATCCTAAAAGCATGGAACAAACCAATAGGTTTATGGTGTATGGGAAATTAATCTTAGTAAAAAATATAAACCTTATGGTTCTAAAAGTGTCCTTAATCAAGTCATGGATGCTACATAAGGAATTTGAAGTTAAGAAGGAATAGGGAAAAATTTTTGTCTCCAAGTTTTAGTGTGAAGAAGACAAACAACAAGATCTTCAAGGGGTCCCATAATATGTTGATATTTGCTTGATATTTTTAAAAGATTAGCCTTCAAGAGTCTCTATCAATCAATTAGACTTTTTTTGCTATCCCTTTTTGATACAAATCAAAGGTATCCCGTATCCCTCCAGACTAAATTAACAATGAAAATGCAGAAAGAATTGGTAGTTTGTTCAAAGGTTTGTTAGAAGTTGATGATCAGTTCTAAAATGAAGTTGGTTGCAAGACTATCTTGAGGCTTAGAGTTTTAGTTCAGGTGGAGAAGCACCTTCCTCTTGGCTTTTAGAATAAAATAGGAGAAAATGATCTGTAATGGATTAAATTTCGATATGAAAGGTTGCTAGACATTTATTACTTGTGTGGCATTTTAGGGCATACTTTGAAAACATGCTTGAATAAGGAAGATGAGATATATCAAGCCCTTTTGGAAATAGGGGCACTGAGGTATGGTCCTGCTATGCATGCCCCATATAGTGGAGAGGTTGCTCGTGTCCAGCAGCTTTTTTGGAAATTTCATTTATATGCTAAGCCTACTGGTGCTATTATAAAAGCTGGAGAAAGAAGAAAGATTGATCCAGTTCCTCAAAAGGAAATTAAGGTATTGGCAGTGGGATATATGCGTTAGGCAAGAAGCAAAGTCAATCAAGCAAAAATCTTTGTCTGAAAGAAAGTACTAGGCAAATAGCAAGTTAGAAGGCATGAAAGATGTTTTTTTTGTTGAAGGTATGCTCATTGAGATAGATGAAGTTGAAATTACAACCCTTCTAGAGAAGCTCACATGGAGGAGCCGTTGGTGATCACATCAAATATACAAAAGGTGGGTCCATTTAAGGGATCTCTATATGAGTTAGATGAAGGTAACTTTAAGCTTACAAATTCGGGTTGGAGGAAAAGGAAGCCCAGTGAGGGTAATTGGGAGTTTTCTAAAGAACAAAACATGGTAAAGCCTAGGTTATGGCCTAAAGTTATGAAAAATACCCATTTTAAATTCAATAACAATAAGTCTATTTTAATTAACCCAGGTGATTCAATGAAGAATTTATTGAAAGAGGCCTTAGAAGCCCAAATTTTAAGTTCAAAAAATCAAGGAATCGAGGGCTCTAATCAAAAAGGGGAGGGGACATCTGAATAAGACAAGGAAATATGTTTAATGAAGGGGTAGAATCTTCATAAAATATTAAAATTGAAGTAGCTAGCAAGGAAGAAGCAATCAAATGAAAATCAAGAAAGGAGAATTAAGGTTGATCTGCATGGAATTTCTAATGGTGTAAAGATTAAAGAGATCAGTGCAGACATTGTTGAAAGTGTTGGCACCATATTTGTAGTGGGCTAAGTATTTTTGGGCCAAATAATAATTAATTAATTTGAGCCCTATAAGTTGAGGATTTAGAGCCCATGACAAAGAGTACCCAGTAGATTTTTGGGAATACAAGTCAAATTCTAAACAAAATCTAAAGACTTCTAGAAGAAAAATGAAGTGTGAAGTGCTGGAACTAACAAACTTAGAGTGAAAATCGCGGCCACTTGCACATAACACAAGAGTTAAGTCCATCTTGAGGCGAAAGAAAAGGATAATGGCTTAGTGGATAAATGGAGCTAAAATTTTGGAGCCAATTACCTACCAACACTCTAAATATAAGAAGACTCTATAAAGGAACCCTAACAATCAATCAATCAAACAACGACAACAGTCAATTTTCAAGCTTCTATAATTTTTTACATTTTCAAATTGTCCAAGCCTCCGCAGCTTTCTTTTATTTTACAATACTTGCAATTTATATTTCAAAAATCCCTATATTCAGTGTACTCAATAGTACAGTAATACAAACTAAAAAGTTACAAATTCACATCTTTTTTAGTTTCTTACATAAGAATTGGTGAAGCTGCATCAGTGAATCCAAGTTCCTTAAGAGGATATTGTCCCTTTATCTCTTATACAGTCATTTTAATTAGAAGTCAGGTACAGATAAGACCCTCAAGAGTCTCTGGCATGCTCAACATCAATTTTTAACCAAAAAAGGGCAACGATAATATAATTTTTGGTCAACAATATTTTTTTGCACTCCTAGTGAGACCTATCATGGAATGGCACCAAGAAAGAATAGTAAGGATAAAGAAAATGTTGCACAGACTATATCTCAGGAGGCAGAGCAAGTGGTTGCAACAACAGCACTTGGATACGTACCTCAAATGATTGAGCAAATTGAGAAGAGTCACAATTCCCTATGGGCTAATGATATCCTAGAGAAAACAACTAACCCAACACCTTATGTTTCTTTAGGCATTGGTGGACGTTTAGATTCCATAGATAAGAACCTGTATCTCATAGGAAAAATCATGGTTGATATCAAGACCCTTTTGGAGCAAATGGCATATGGGCAAACCTCAACCTCTAGTAGGGCTGCTTCTAGTTTCAACTAGTCCACCTAACAAGCTTCTAAAGAATCCTTGGATTTGATGGAGTTTAATGGTGTACCTCTAATGGAATGCGAATTCTAAACTCTTAATTTTGTACCTTCTAGTATGCATTTGAACCTTAGAAGCACTTAGGCTTAGTGAACAAACTTTCAGAAGTCAAAAACTCTCAAAATGGAAAAATCAAAATATTTCTTTTTGACATTTGAACCCTTTCAAATCATCCGGGATTAAGTAATGAGTATAACACAATTGGAATCATATAAAACAGACGAGAAACGAGCAAGAATGAGTGAAAATAGGCAAAATGGGTGAAAGCAAGGCCCATTGCTACAGAGCTCTGTGGCACTGCCGCAAAGCCCTCTGTGAAACTGCAAAGGACTGTGCAACACTGCCACAAAGAGCACTGAGCATTGCAAAGCCCTCTGTGGCAACTTTGGTGAAAATCCAATTTTTTGCAATCCCACATTGGAAATTTGTGTTTTCTATACTTCAAACCTCCTCCTATATATAGAAGGCCTCCCCATACTTCAAAACACCAACTTCTAGAGGTTGAAAAGTAATAACTTCAAGCAAAATGCTTTGCATTTGCTCTTTGCTTCGCAAAGCGAGTTGGGAGGTTTCTCTTTGATTCCTACTCGACTAGTTTAAGACTTTTCTGTCTGTCTGTTCGAGGGATATATAGGCATGCTTGGTTCATGCATCAAATCCAATTAAAACTAACCAACTTTCCCCCTATCACCTTCTTCACTTACTATTATTTTGTTTTCTATTACTTTGTTATTAGGCTTAGTTTGGGGAATGTATGACTTCCCTAGAATCCATAAGGGCTAGAGGAGGTATCCCCTGAGTTTGGATTTCATTATAATATTAACTCTCTTTTATTTCAAATTCTAATTGTGTATAAACTTTGTGGATTGAATGATTATGCATACAATAAATTATTCATGCATTTTAATTTATTCATGAAATATATTTTAACTCACTTTTATATACTTGGCCAAACTTATTTTGGTAAATTAAACTGAAAACCTAGTCCCCAAATCCTCTTTGGTTTTGAGGCTAGTGATCCTTTTTCTTTTGGCTAATAATTAGAGTTAAATGGGTTTTTTTCCTTATATTTTCCCAAATAAAAATAAATTAAGGTGGCGACTCCAAGAAATAATTTTCAAACCCATCAAAGATAAGCCTGAGAGTTTCCTCGTGAGTTCTTTCCCAAATGAGCATTTCAATTCCCTTTAATGAATCGGACTGGTGCTTAAGTGAGGCCTCACAGCTGGCCACTCCACTAGAGACTAACTTTCTTTTAATAAAAAGAAAAAATAAGTGGACTACTAATTGGTTTAAAAAGAGTTTGGCCTTTTAATATGATTGTGACTTGTCATGCATCACTTGCATAGGCTCTTTGCCATCCAACCTAGTTTTAGGAAAACAATGGATAGTGAGCAACATCGAGTGGGTAATCCTCCTTGGGTTTATTTGCCGATAGTGAAATCATTCAGCCTATGACGAATCCTTTGATCCTTTCCAAGGTGTAACGAGTATGCATATATTGTTAGACCCATGCGAGGCTCCTTGACTCCCATGTGGTTAGGTGTATCGCTGCTCTAATGTGACAAGTACCTAAATTGACCCACCCTTCCCTTTTCATGTAATGAACTTAGATCCTAGCCTTAGGTTGTATGTAGCATAATTAAAACCTTGCATCTTTGCATTTTTATGAAATGTTTTTCTCATGCATATCATACATCCATATTGTATAATAAAATATGCATTCATCTTAAGTCTAGGTTAAACTTGAACTGAAGAAGGGTCAAACATTCTTATCTCCATTCAAACATCTCCCCCTTAAACACCTCACTCTAACCTTCATCCAAACACCTTCACCCTCACAAACTTAAAACCATCACCCTAACCTTTAACCTTAAACACCTTACCCTAGCCTTACCCTTTTACCTTAGCCTTTAATCTAAACACTAATACCCTAACCCTAAACCTTACCCCTTTACCTTAGCCTTTAACCTAAACACCAATACCCTAACCCTAAACTTCCCCTTTTACCTTAGCCTTTAATCTAAACGCTAATACCCTAACCCTAAAACCTTACCCCGTTATCTTAGCCTTTAACCTAAACTCCAATACCCTAGCCCTAAACCTAAAACCTCATTTCCCTAGCCTTGACCTCAAAAACCTCTAACCTTAAACACTATTACCTTAACCTTACCCAAAATGTCTTCACCCATATATACCCTCCTCTTACCCATACCTTACCAACCTAGCCACAATACACCATCGCTCAACATCCTTGACCCATTACTTTCAAAACCAATCTATTATCCCTAGATTGACAGATGTCTATAGCCTATACCCTAAATCATCGAGATACTACCCTAGGCTTAAAACTTTTGACCCAACACAATATCCTTAAGCCCAACACCCATGACCCATCACCTTTCAAAACCAGTCTGTTATTAAGCCTAATAACTTTGGCCCAATGCACTACTTTAAACCTAATATCCTTGGTTCAGTCTACTACCCTAAGCCTAAAACATCTACCCCATCATGCCTTAAGCCTAAAAAATGGTTGGCCCATGACACAATAAGGAAGCCTTTTCTCTTAGGATCTGCATGCCTGTACCTTTATCACTTCTTCTGTTCCATACCCATCACTTACCTTGTTGTTTTGATTTGAAGGTACTAATGGCCCACCTGCTTGATACGTCTTCCTTGACCACACCTATGACCAGAGTCCTTAAGAAGCAAGAAGAACATTTCCAAGCTATCCTAGCTGCTCAGCAAGCCCAATTCAAGGAACAAAGGCAATTCATCATTGATGAAGTTCGAGCTATGATTAACCAGGCCACCCTTAGCTATCCTAACCCAAACCTTATCTTGAACTCGACCAATCCTAGCCCAAATTCGAGCCAAACCAACCCATATCTAAACCAAGGTGAGGAAGTTTTCTCTTATCTAGACGTTAGATTGCTTATGGAGAAACTTAAAGCCATAAAAAGAATCATCAAATCCCTAAAACACCGCGATGATCTAATTGATGTGGATAGTTTAACATTATTTCCTAATGCCAAGCTCCCTCCTAAATTCAAAATGCCTGAACTTGAGATATTTGATGGAACCACTTGCCCCAAGACCCATCTAAAGATATATGTGGGGGCAATGAAACCTTTAGGAGTTAGCGATGAGCTCCTTGCACAACTGTTCCAACAATCACTAACTGGTGTTACTAGGCAATGCTTCCTTTCACTAGACAAGAGCAAGAAAAGGACATGGGATGATATCTGCTATGCCTTTGTCAAACAATATCATTATAATAGTGAAGTGGATGTCACTAGGCATGACTTGAAAACTACCAAGCAACTTCTAAAGGAGTCTTTCTCCATGTTCCTTACAAGGTGGAGGGCTAAAGTTGTCCAAATGGTAAATAGACCAACCAAGCATGAGCAAGTCGACATCCTTGTTAAGAATCTACTTCAAACCTACTAAGCCCATTTGTTAACCCAATAACTACCCACTTTTAAGGCTTTGATTGTAACTGCATCAAAAGTTAAAGATTGCATTCAAAGTGCATGATTTCAACCTAAATTCCTCACCACTGACCTGAATAGTGATGAAGAATCCGAACTTAATTCAACCCCACCTTACCTCAGCCCTAAGTGGCATGATATAGAAAAGTTCAAGTTTAGCTAATCTAACCTATCTGAGATTGAATTCCAAGTCTGAGTCTAAATCTCTAAGTTTGAGTCCAAATCCCAAAGTCTAAGTCTAAATTCAAGTATGAGTCTATCATCTTAGTTTCTTTTATTTTTCATCAATCATGTCGATTCCTTTTTTGTTATCTTGTAATAAAATTTTGCATTGTAATAAAACATTCACATCTTTTTAATTATTTATGCACTTGTCTAAACATAGATGAGCTTTGAAAAAAAAAAAGGGAGCAGGAGGAAAAGAGAAATGAACAGTCAATTAAACCCACCACAGCTAGCACATATTGGGAATTGAGGTGCCATTACTTTGCCAGCTGCTAACCAAAGTAGGTTAAGAAATAGACCTCTCATAAAATATTTAAAGCACAAAATTAAATGATACACCTTAACAAGAGAGGCAAGAAGATTCATCAAATCCAAAATTCAAAAGTTAGACCCCCTCAAAATGAAGAAAATCAGTAAATCACGGTAGAATGTTTTCTCCCAAATTTCATTAATCCAAGCTCGCTAAGCTGAAAACCCGAAAAGGCAACTTAAACAAAAGTTAGAGCTAAAAAAAAAAAGTCATCCTAGTTGTCTTCCTTCATACCATTCAAAGTTTGTCAAATCATCCTTAATCAATCCGTCTCATCTCATGTCTTCAAAGTCATCCTTCCTAATTAGCTTGCTCCTTCTCTAAAGTGATATTGTCTTTTATGCCCTTATCTCATAGTGGGGGTATATCCTTCTAGGTCATCATCATCTTTTGTTATTCCGTCTCGTCACTTAGCTCAAAGAGCTTAGACACAATCTCTCACATTGTTAGTCTGTCATGTTCCTATCTCTCATTAGGAGCATGATCCCCAAGTTATCTCTTTTCATCAGTCCTTTAGCTGCTCCTTAGGGCACTTCCTTTCATCCAGTCTATCGTCTACATTCAAGCAAATAAAGTGTCACTCTAAATGTCTCTTTAATCTCAAAATAACAAGGTTAGCTTGGCTTGTTCTTTTCCATGAATCATGTTACAGATAGCAAAATCATACAACCTTGCTGATCCTTTTCAAAATTTCCAACTCACCTTTGAACAATTCCCCAACTTCAAAATGTGCCATTCCATCTTTTTCAAGTTTCATACCATCCATTCCTGGGTAAAGTCCCATTATCTTCTAAGGGCCAAGCCTATGTGCAGAACCAAAGATCCTAAGTATTTCAAGACTCATCATCCTTAAAGCTAGCTTTCTTTGGCATAACCAAAATCAAGTCATGTCTTGTAAAGCTTAAGAAGGGCTCAAACCACTCAAGTCATCCCATGTCTAATTGGCAAAACTTCATCATTATTGAAAAGACCAAGCCTCCTTAGCAAATTACATCACCCATAAAGTCCAATAGAGTCAAAGCCTACCAATCGTATGATGGGCGAGAAAATCAGTTGCAACTATGACAAAGGGCAAATCCTTATCCATGAGCCTGCAGTATCCTTATGACCAAAGCCTGGAACACCATACCTGAGATAAAAGCAACCATCTTCCAAAGAGGTCCAAAGCACCCTTGTAGAAGAGCCCAAGCCTAGCTTTCACTATGAAGCCCAAACCAAAAAGACTTCACCATGAAGCCTAAGCCCAAAAGCTTTCACCATAAAAACCACTCCCTAAAAGCCTTAACTATGAAGCCTAAGCCTAGCTCTCACTATGAAGCCTAAACCAATAAGCCTAAGCCTAGCTTTCACCATTCACAAAACACCATAATCTCCTCCAAAACCAAATTTGACCAAACTTTCCTAACTAATTTCCTAGCCAGACCTAGCCGAAGACAGAACTTGACTAAGTCTTCTAAATAAACTTCCTAAAGGTTGCAACTTGACCAAGCCAACGTCCTGGATCTGACTAAGCCTTCCACATGAACTTCTCTAAGGACAAGCCTCATAAGTTGACCTTCCCCAAACCTTCCAATCTAATCATCTCTAAAAACCAGACCTTCCTGATCCAGCTCTCCAATTCAGCCTTAAACCAAAGTCAGACGTATCTAAACTGAACAACTTGATCTTTTCTAAGACCACACCTTGCTTCTTCCTAGGCCAAACTGATAGCCATTAACTAACCAATCTCATATATGACATGTCCATCTTCACCTCTAAGCTAGCCAATCAACCAAAAACCAAATGACCAAACCATTTTCCTCTATCATTCTAAAAGTAGGGGCATATCCCTTCCAAATATTCACTTTTTTTTTTGAAATAGGGGCATCTTTCTCCCAAAGATCAACACTTTTATACCAGAACTGACCCTTCATAGGTTTAAGGTATCATATCATTGCATAATTATCTAACATTTTTGCATTGAATAAGATCATAAATTAAGGCAAATTGTCAAAACTCTCGAAGAAAGACAAGATCATCATCATCATTCTTACTAAACACCACTTTGTCGATTCCTACCAGACAGGGTCATCTTCTTTCCTACCAGACAGAATCACCACTTTGTCTATTCCTACCAAATAGGATCATCTTCTTTCCTACTAGACAGGATCATCATCATCATTCCTACCAAACAGAATAACCACTTTGTCAATTCATACCAGGTAGGGTCATCTTCTTTCCTACTAAATAAGATCATCATCATCATTCGTACTAGACAGGACCAACACTTTGTCGATTCCTACCAGATAGGATTGTTGCCTTTAATCCTACCAGACAGGATCATCATCATCATTCCTACCAGACAGGACTATCACTTCATCGATTCCTACCAAACAGGGTCATCATCATCACCACTTTGTCAATTCCTACCAAACAGGGTCATCATCACCACCACTTCGTCGATTTCTACCAAACAGGGTCGTCATCACCACCACTTTGTCAATTCCTATCAGACAGGATCATCTTCTTTCTTACCAGACAGGACTATCACTTTGTTGATTCTTACCAGACAGGGGCGTCATCACCACCACTTCGTCGATTCCTACTAGACAAGATCACCTTCTTTCTTACCAGATAGAATCATCTTCTTTCCTACCAGACAGGACCATCATTCATTGATTCCTACCAGATAGGGTTGTCATCACCACCATTTCGTCGATTCCTACCAGATAGGATCGTCATCATCGCCACTTCATCGATTCTTACCAGACAAGGTCATCATCACCATCACTTCATCGTTTCCTACCAGATAGGGTCATCATCACCACCATTTCATCGATTCCTACTAGACAAGAACATCACTTTTAGCTCCTACTAATTATTACATACTACTAGCGGTTAGATCTCCCAAATATATTGGGGGCATCTTTCCTAAAATTCAATCACACCTCTCACCCAAATGTCTAAACTCTAACCCAGACATTAATTTGGTTCCTTTTACCATCTCCCATCCCCAAGTTCACTATCATCAAAATTGCCTTTCTGACAAAAGACAATTCTGATGAGGGGGCAATTGTGAACCCTTAATTTTGCACCTTCTAGTATACATTTGAATCTTAAAAGCACGTAGGCTCAGTGAACAAACTTTTAGAAGTCAAAAACTCTCAAAATGGAAAAATCAAAATATTTCGTTTTGATATTTGAACCCTTTTAAATCATCTAGGATTGAGTAATGAGTATAATGCAGCTGGAATCATGTAAAACGGATTAGAAACGAGTAAGAACAGGCAAAACGGGTGAAAGCGGGGCTCTTTGCTGCAGAACTTTGTAGCACTGTTGCAAACGGCTGCACGACACTACCGCAAAGGGCTGTGCGGCACTACCATAAAGGGCTCTATGGCAACTCTAGCGAAAATCCAATTTTTTGCAATCCCATATTAGAAATTTGTGTTTTCTATGCTTCAATCCTCCTCCTATATATAAAGGGCCTCTCCACACTTCAAAATACTAACTTCTAGTGCTTGAAAAGCAATAACTTCAAGCAAAACACTTTGCATTTTTCCTTGCTTTGTAAAGTGAGTTGAGGGGTTTCTCCTTGATTCCTACCCGACTAATTTAAGGCTTTTTCGCCTGCCTATTTGAGGCAAGTCTCTTGCCCAAGGCTTGTGTCTGCCGCCATCCAAGGCTAGCTGCTGCTTGCCATCCAATGCCAGCCTTCGCCCATCGTCAGAGGCTAACCACCGCCCGCCAAGGCTAGCTACCACCTGCCATCCAAAGCCAGCCGCTGCTCGCCATCCTAGATAAGTTCCCTTTTCCTTTAATTTTCCATTGTCTAAATTTCCTTGCCTCTTTTAGTTAGTTAATTAAATTGATTCATCTAGGTTGCTAGCTAATCAACTTAGTAATCAATCAAATTAATTAATTAACTCAATCCTCTTTTAATTAATCAATCAAAACATGATAAAGTGGCTATGCTAAATTAACCCCTTTACAGGAAGGGAGAATTGCATGGATTCTAATTCCCATTTAAAGGGATACGTAGGCATGCTTGGTTTAGGCATCGAATCCAATTAAAACTAATCAACTTTCCCCCTATCACCTTCTTCACTTACTATTATTTTATTTTCTGTTACTTTGTTATTAGGCTTAGTTTGGGGAATGTGTGACTTCCCTAGAATCCATAAGGGCTAGAGGAGGTATCCCCTAAGTTTAGATTTCATTGTAATATTAACTCTCTTTATTTCGAATTCTAATTGTATATAAACTTTGTGGATTGAATGATCATGTATACTATAAATTGTTCATGCATTTTAATTTATTTATGAAATATATTTTAAGTCACTTTTATATTACTTGGCCAAACTTATTTTGTTAAATTAAACCGAAAATCTAGTCCCCGAATCCTCTTTGGTTTTGAGGCTAGTGATCCTTTTTCTTTTGGCTAATAATTAGAGTCAAATGAGTTTTTTTTTTCTTATATTTTCCCAAATAAAAATAAATTAAGGTGGTGACTCCAAGAAATAATTTTCAAACCTATCAAAGATAAGCCTGAGGGCTTTCTCATGAGTTCTTTCCCAAATGAGCATTTTGATTCCCTTTGGCGGATTGGACCGGTGCTCGAGCGAGGCCTCACACCAATCTGCACCACAACAAATCAAGGAGACTCAAGATTTGTCAAAAACTATTATCAACATTGGTGGCCCTTTCAATGGCAGGCCTACCCAAATAACATTACAATCATTGCCTCTACAACAAGTACCACAACAATTCTAAGGGCATACCACCTTAAGGACCAATCCTATAACATACATTGGGGATGAAATAACATATGCACAAGCCTCAGGCTCGGGAGGCAACCAAAGTGTGGGAGCAGGAGTTCACATACCTGGTGTGTTGGCTACTTCATTCCCTTTAGCTCTTTTTGCTCCTCCTACACCCCAGGTGAATTTAAAGGTTATTAAAGATGTTGTACAAGAATTGCATGGTCCAAGCCTTTATCAAATTGGTATGTCAGAATTCCACAAGCCATTTCCCCTAGCTATTGATAGAGAGAAACCATATCCAAGGGGGTAACGGATCCTAAAATTCACTTTTTTCTCTGGGGAAGATGGACAATCCACATTAGAATATGTTACAAGATTCACAATTCAATGTGGAGAGCTAACAAATTATGAAAACTTTGGTTTTTATAAACTAAGGTTATTCCTAAATTCCTTAATGGGCCAAGCATTTACTTGGTACTCAATAATACCAAAGGATTCAATTAATTCTTGGCAAGAATGGAGAGGAAGTTTCAAACCCAATTTTTTAGAGTTAAGCCCAAGGTTTGTATTACTGAACTGTCACAGATGACCCAAATGAGCTGAGACTCTACTAATCTCTTTATAGCTCACTTCAAAAAATGAGAAGTAGGTGCAAAGTCTTCTTGCTGGAAATTGAATTTGTGAAGATGGCATAAAGGGGACTTAACATCAAACTCAGAAAGAAAGAAATTCTAGGGGATGGAATTTAGAAACGTCTATAAGATAGCTGCAAAAGGAGTAGAGTATGAGGAATTATTAATGGTGGATAACAAAATGACAATCAAGGCTATGGGAACTTACTTTTAAGAAGTTGGTGACTAAGAGACTACTATTGCTAAAATTATTAATTATGGATCCCAAGTTTGTCCAATACTAATTCAACTGCCACCAAAGCTTAGGGAGGCTTGGAAGAAGTCTCAAACTCCCTCAATGTAGAACACTTTTGATGTAAGCAAAATGGATGAGATCTTTGACTTTCTCTTAAAAGAGGATTTCATCACTCTTCTTATGGGCCATCGCATTCTTATAAAAGAAGAAATCAAAGGAAAACAGTATTGTAAGTATCATGACTCCTAAAACCATACAATTAATACATGCTTGTCTTTTAAAAATGTAATCCAAGATAGGATCAATAAGGGATACTCAAGTTCCTTGAGAAAAAGAAAGAGACAACATTGATTGATGAAGATCCCTTCCCTTCCATGGCCTTCGTGAATGCTATTAAAGTGAATCTTCATGCCTTAATCAATAAGAAAAAGAAAAGTCAGTAAAGAGCTCCAAGGGATAAAACAAAGCATGCATGGGTCCCTAAAGGTCTGCATCAAAGTTAGCTTAAAAGTCTAAACAAGAGTCTATAAGAGACTGGGCCAGACTTTAACTTGAAAAGGAGAGTCTACCTTAGATTTTCTAACCCCAAGATGGTCCCCAAAGAAGACAACCTAGGTTCACTAAGGGTCTATAGTAAATCCTATACAAAAGGTTGCCATATACTCAGTTAGGTTACAATAGGGGTGATAAGGATTAACTTGATACTCATTACTCATAATTCAGTACCCAAAAAAGTTGGCCAATGATTACTCAAGGGTTTACCACTAGATCTGCATAAGAGTCTTCTCAAGGGATTACCATATACTGGACCAAACTCTAACATAAGAAAAGAAAGTTAGCTTGAGACTTACCATCATCAAGTTGGTATTCAGAAAGGGTAGCCTAGGATTGCTAAAAGACTACCTAAAAGACTGCATCAAAGTCTACGTCAGCATCCTTTAAAGGGTTTGTCATAGACTTTGCCAAATTTTAGCATAAAGAGGAGGAGTCCACCTCAGACTTTTTACTGACCAACTACCACTTGAAGAAGATAGCCTAGGTTAATGCTACCACCTGTGGAAGTCATAGAAAATCACTAGCACATTGTTCGTCATAAAAAGTTTCCGCAGCCTCTTATTAGAACCCAAAAAAGGAGCCTCCAAAGGAAGAGGGTAGCAGCAAGGATGGGTGGGGATCTAGCACCCAAGAAGGACAAAAGCAAGATCAGACTAAGGAAAATGAACACACAGGCATGGAGTCTATAGGCAGCAATACAGAGGACATGAAACTGTAAGAAATCAAAGTGAGCAAAATTACTGTACCTTTCAAATATTCCATGGCAACCATCATATTGCCAGCCTCATTTCAAAGGTTTGGAGGTGAAGAGTTTGAAGAAGAACCTCAAGATGAACTAGAGACTTAGGGGGCAACTTCTAAAAAGCACACTGTGTAGTGGGTTCACCATCCAAGCCATAAGACCTAAGGTTCTAAAAAGGGTCATATTTGGGAAGCCTACAAAAAGGATGACAAAACACATCAAGCCATTATACATCAAAGCTCACCTCAATAGGAGGCCAACCTCTAGGGTCCTACTAGATAATAGGTCTGCTATTAACATCATTCATTAAGGATGGCTTTAGAATTGGGTAAAAATGAAGATGATCTTATAGCTATAGATGTGTTTATCTCAGCATTTAATAAGGAAGTCACAAAGACTCTAGGAGTCTTACCTGTGGAAATCCAAGTCAAAAGCAAGACCTCTCTCTTAGCTTTCTTTGTGGTAAATTTCACTACCAACTACCATGCTCTATTGGGAAGAGATTGGATTTATGCCAATTGGTGTGTGCCATCCTCACTTCACCAATTCCTCCTATTTTGGAAAAGGGATGAGGTAGAAATAGTGTGGGCTAATGGAAAGCCTTTCAAAGCCTATATAAATGTAGTAGATGCAAGATTCCATGATGGAAGCTTTGGTCCAATTCAATTTAAGGGAAAAAGCAAATATGGTGGGCCAAAGGCACTTACCATGGCAAATAGAGAGGATTGCTAACAACAGGTGAAGAATATCCTCCAAAAGTCTATGATTATGCCTTATCATGGGAGGCCGACCACTCAGCCCATCATTGAAGAGGTTAAAGATTAAGTTCACCTAAGAAGAGAAAGTGGTAGCTGCAGCCGCATTTTTAAAAGTATAAGTGTAGTAAGCTTTGGACAGGCTACTAGCTGAAGAAGTTCAAGAGACTGCAGGTGCTGAAGTAATCTTTAAAGGGGAATAGTCCAAGGAAGTAGAGAAGATCCAGCTGTATAAGTTGAAGAATGCTCCACCCAAGCTTGGTGATGCTATAACTGAAGTCCAATACTCTTTAGAGGAAGTTAACTTGGGGACTCTTAAGAAGCCCAAAATTACCTATATTATTGGCTTGCTCCAACCTATATTGAAAAGGAAGATGATTAGGTTACTATGAGGGCTCAAAGACTACTTTTCTTATAAATATGATGAAATTCCAAGATTGAGCATGGGATAAGTAAAGTACGACCTTCCTATCAAGCTAAACTTTTGTCCCTATCAACAACCCCTAGAAGGATGTCAAGGGACTGTGGGAAATATTTTCCCACCATAAGGGGGAATGAAGGAAGCAAGTCAATAGGCCAATCCCACAGTTATAATGATATGTTATCTATAAAAAAAAAAAAGTAGTTTGCAGTGACATATCCAAGGTTGATAACATGGCTAAGATCTATAGTAAGTAGGCCTTTGGCCACATTTTCAAGAAAATAATAAAGGCAAGTTGAATACCCAACTTATACAAAAGTCCTGTATCAATGTTCAAAGTCAAATTTGAAACACAAGTGTGATATAGAAAATAAATAAAATCCTCAAAGTTTAGAGTTTAAGGAGTTCATATGAAGAAGAGTGCTTTGTATTCTATAGCAAGAATCCTAAGAAGCAGCTTAGGTCAAAAAAGAGAGGTCAAAGATGATGGGAGGATTATTGAGAAGATTAGCATAAATAAGGTGAACTCTTATCATGGCTTAATCCTACAACCAGAAGGAATAAATGGAATGAGTTTCTTAGTAAGGTAGAAGTAGGAAAAGGTTGGGGATTATACCTAGGATGGAGAGGTTATCCGAGCACTTAGGTGTAATACCTGAATGTTTCATAGCTCGCTTTGATTGCAAATGATACTAAAGGATTAGATTTTTAAATGATAGTGTGGTATGGAAATGATAAGGAAATGGATAGTAATCTTATGACATAATGTATGATGTTTGCCTAGTACATGATTTTATTATGATTAACTATGTTCTGAGGATTTAGATAGAATTCATATGATAGTTAAGGATGTAAGTAAAAAGTTAGAACATGTAAGTTGAAAATTTATAGTGAAAGGTAAGGGAAAGAATTTAAAAAGAAAACTTCCAAGCTTGTTAATGGGCTTATGGGCTTATTAATAGGTCTTGATGTAGTACAGGCCCAAACCTAACGTGGGAAGGCTAATCCATTGGGCCTAAGAATGATACAACATCCAAAACTTGTGAATACAAGTGATTGGCCCAAGACAATAGACAAAGGAGGTTGTAGAGAATGAGTCATAAATGTATAACTATTTAGCCACCCAAAATTGACTAAGTCAAAATCCTAAACCAAGTAAAACTCTTGATTTTCCTACACATGAGTCAAGATTCAATTGGGACACCCTAATACTTTATGATGACCCTCACCATTGTAGAGAGAATCCTAGCCATCCATCTGTAACAATCCACACTTATCGTAGAAATTTTCATGACAATTTGTTTGACTTAGAACCATTAAGGCTAAGTGTATACTTTTATGAAAATTTATGTGCTATGTGATTGATTAGTATGTAGCATGTTAAATTAATTTTAATATGCATAATATGAGTTATTATTGTGAAAAAAAATGATTTGCATGAAGTGCATTAGCATAAAATAATTTATTTTACATAAAAGGAATTTTCATGCAAAAGGGCAATTTTTAAGCATAAAATAATTTTATGAGTATTTTAAAATAATTTTTTAATAAATATTTAGGGGGAAATTTTAATAAAAATAATAAAAAAATATTTTATTTTTAATTACCTATAATCAACTCTTAAATTAAATAAAAAGCCCAAATACCAAAAGCCCACTACACTAAAACCCTTCTAACCTAGCTTATTAAGGGTAATCTTGGAAATTATCCAAAACTCTACATTTAAATACTAAATTTTGGCCAGCCCTAGTATTTCAATAGCCACACTTTGTTATTTCAGTATTTTGACAGAAAAATTCTCCTAAAATAATTATCTCTACTGAAATTCTCAAAACACATTCAACTTTGCGATTTCTTGACTGTATTCGTAAGTTTATCACTCTTTTCAATTTGTTATTTGAATTCGATGAAACTAACTATGGGAAAATTATTTGAAACTGAGTATTTACTGATTTTTATTTATTAAATTTGGCTTAGGTGATTTCTTGAGTGAGAAATTGATCTTTCTACCGAAAACACCAACCTCTCTACATGATTTATCCAAAGGTGAATCCTACAACTCAAAATGAAAATTTTTCATGCATAAACATTATAGAGGGGGTGGATTTTTGTATGATTATATTCTAAATGGATTTTTGATATGTTTAGATGAAAAATATTGAATCAAATCATATTTTTGCATATTTCTGTAATGACCAAAAAGTTTCAAAAAATAAGAAAATTCGTGGTTTTCATCCTAGAACTTAAAAGTTGAAGATTCTCATGTGTATGAACCCTAAGGGCTACCAAATTGTATGGATTTACATTCTAAATTGATATTAGTTGTGTTTAGAAGGGAAGTAATGATTTAAATAATGTGTTTACATACTACTGTAATGATTAGAAAATACCGAAAAGTAAGAAAACTCATGATTTTCACTCTAAACCCTAAACTTGGAATTTTCATGCATGAGAAATACCTATGGCTGCCGATTTGTGTGTATTGATATTCTAAACTGATATTTGTTGTGATTGAATGAAAAATAATGGTTTAAACCACATGTTTACATGTTACTGTAATGACCAGAAAATACCAAAAACAAGAAAACTCATTATTTTTCATCCTAAAACCTAAAGTTAGAAATTTTCATGCATATGGATTTATATATGTGTCAATTCTTACATATTTATGATCTAAAATGATTTTTATTATATTTACAAGAAAAATCTTGGCTCAAACCATATTTTTACATATTACTATAATGAACGAAAAGTGCAGAAAGTAAGAAAAATGCATGTTTTCCATTAAATAGAGCATTCAGCCATTGTGGGAAATTTTATCCCAATGTCTATAATTTGTATGTGATGTATTTTTTTGATTATTGACATATATGAATGAATGATAAATGGTTAAATTGCATGTTAGTTGAAGGAATGACTCTAGACAAGGCTAGAGGCAATTTGGTATACTTAAGGTATCTTAACCTAATATTGTAAATGATAATGAATTAATGATCTTGAATTTATGAAGAGATTGATTGAATAAATTGGTCATAAGAGTTAAGCATGATACTTGAAAGGTTATTTATTAAGTTGACATATATGAAAGTGTTAAGTGTACTAGGATGATTGTTAAAGTGAATTGATATTAAGATAAGGATATTGTGTTGGCCTTAGAATGTTATGGACATGATTTGTAATGTGTTTTCATAAGAGCCTATAAAGGCTAAATGGACAAGACTTTTAAAGTCAACATGTTATGTGCAAGTGATTAAGTGCACTTATATGTGCGACTCTAAGTGTGTGTGAATGTTATATATGCTTGGGGCAGTTATGGGATAGGATAGCATCATGATTAAATAAATACTAAGTATTGAATTAAATATTATGTTAGAGCTTAAGGAGCTTTAGAGTTTCAAAAGGGCTATGTGTACTAGGACCGAAGGAACCACAAGGTAAGTAATCATTATGATATTGTTACAAATATAAGCTATCATGATATGTGTACCTTGATATTCTTGAAACCTAAGTTCTTTTCTATTTTTAAAATGAAACTCTATGATTTCTTTGTTAAGCTTAGGTTGCCAAAGGACAATTGGTCCAAAAACCATTTTTTGTTTCCCTAATGATAATTCTTTTGTGATTATTGCCCTAACTTGTATTGTTTCTGGAGCTACACTATTCTTATATCTTTTGTTCAAAAAGTTAAACTGTTATTGCTATTGTGATACAAGTTATTATTGCCTTAAATGTTATTGTTATATGTGATTACCATTAGCTCTAGCTATGGTACCTTTAACCCTTTATGCAGAAGTCCTCATGCTGATGCAGGTAATCATCGGAACCTGTGCACATGGTCTTAACTTGATGGATAAGGGTGGTGTATCCACCACAGCTAGAAGGGGTGTTTCTAATTATGGGGCCTAATAAGCTTCATGCCTTTCTACATGGTAGAGTTGGAATTTAATTTAATGCCACCTCTCCTTTATATGTCCAAGTGATCATGGCAACAACCTTCACTCTCAATGTGTTATAAGTGTGATTTCTACAAACTTGTTAAATTGAAACTTTGCTAAATTGCAACTTGATTCATGAATTGTAAATCATGAACTATGTGTATAAGCTATGAGTTTCCTTTCTAAAGGAATATATGATAATGTATGTGTTATATTGTTTACTCATTGAGATTATCTATCTCACCCCTTTTTCTTTATGTGGTTCCAGGTGAGCAAATGTGAGGAGGCAAGCTGATGGCTTAAGTATTCTACTTTGCTTGCGAATTCCTTGTCAATAATACTATGAAGAGATATTCGTAGATGCTCCGGGAGTTTATTTTGGGATATTCATCATTGATGATTTATTTTATTAAAACTTAAATGTTATTTTCTTTATAAGATGTTTCTATTCTTTCGCATATTGAATTTTCCTATATTATTGGATATTAAGTTAGTGCATGGGGTTTGGTATGAACCTAGGCATGAATTGTATATGTATAAGTGGGTTTTATGGGCATGGGTGACCTTATGTTTCCCCATGTTCTAGGACCGTCATATCTCCGAAATTAGGATGTGAAAAAGTTGGTATTAGAGCTATAGGTTTATCCTTTATTGCCACTTGACTAGTATTAAGTTAGTATCAAAGCCGTAATTTTAAAAGCCTAGTTTAGACTTGTTTATGTATTGGGTTAAATAAGTAAGATCCTGGAACATAGGAATTTTCCTGTCATGTCATTTATAATCTATCACTTGCAACTGCGAAATCCTAGTAGGTTTTAGTAATCCTTGATATTGTTTGCTTGCTTATGATTATTTTGGCAGATGACCAAGAAGATTATCCTTGCTCAAGGACCGTGACCTAGAGCACCCCATGTGCCTGCAAGAGGACTTGGTCGGAGATGTTTGAGAGAGTTGTGTCTGTGATTTGCCCTGCGAGGGAGGAGACCCCTGATGAAGAGGAGGACCCGAAGGAGTGCTTAGATCGTGATTGGGTTTATAGTAAGATTTAGAAATTAGAGGATGACTATTCATACTTAAAGGAGGAAAACCAATGTCTTAGGCTTTTGATTCATGCCTTGAGGAAGGATGTGGAGTAGCTCAAGGCAGGGATTATTGAGCATGGGGGAGATTACTCGCTAGCGAGGTCTTTGTCTTTGACTAATAGCCATCAGGATGGAGATCTCCTTTGCTACTAATGTGGTAGCAGTGGCCATGTCGCTCTCGACTACCCTGGGGGAGGACACATGAGGGCTAAGATGAGTAGTTGGTGATGATCGACATAATGGCATAGTACTTTATATGATATGAATGATATTTCCTTTTAACTGCGTAGTCACTTAGTATGACATGATTTCTTTTATTGCTATGATATGATTAACTTACTATGATAGGAGGTTATTTTCATACTATAAGATATATGCTATTTGATTGTGATATGTGATATTTGCTAAACTATGTGATATGTATATGACATGTGCTTACTGATGTGATATGATAAATGCATGATGTTTATGCTAGCATAATGGTGGGGTTAAATGGGTTAAAAAAGGGGATTAGTACTAAATTCCCTTATCGTGATAAGCAGAATGCCTCCCAAAAAGAAGATTCGCATAGCTGCCCAGCCTGTCAGGGCAAGTGATGATGCCAAATCAAACACTGCATCGAATGCTACCTCTGCACCTGTACAGTCAAGAGAAAGATCCAATTTAGGGGCACTAACCGTGGGCTCTAGTGAGTGAGCATCTTTGCAAAGGGTGCAAGCTATGCGTGAGGAAATGAGAGACTTGTGTAAGGAATTGGACGAGCTGCGAGCTCAATGGTGGGAAGCGCTTCCAACACAAGAAAGAAATGGAGTTCCAGTTCCTGTGGTAGTGGCACCTTCATAGAGGGAAATGAAAGGCTACCTGACAAGGGGATGATTATTTCAGAGTTTAAGAAACTTTAGTCACCTACCTTCTATGGTGAGGATGGTGATGACCCATATAAATTATTGGATGAGATGGACAAGCTAGTCCATCGATTGTCTTGCTCAGATGCCCAAGTGATCGAATTGGTAGGACTCTAACTTAAGAAGGAAGCTTGGTACTAGTATGAGAGAAACATCAAGGAGCGACTTTATGGGGCAGACACACCTACGTGGGTAGAGTTCAAACAAAAGGTGATGGATCAGTTCTTGCCTAAAAGCGAAAAGTAAGATAGGGCACTATAATTCAAATAGCTAAAGTAGAAGCCTAAAATGTTAGTCCTGGATTATGCTAAGGAGTTCAATCAACTTAGCAGGTTTGGTGTCAACATCATTCCTACCAAAGCTAGTCATATCAACCGCTTCCTAAAGGGTTAATCACACCTCTGTTCAACTCATTGACAGCAACAAAATTTCCAACCTTGGCCAAGCTAGTAGATAAGGCCAAGATAATAGGGAAGAGATATAAGGCTGAGAGAGCCGAACAAGCTGAATGAGAGCAAAAAGGGAAGAATAAAAATAAAGGTCATGAAAGATAGCCTGGAGGAGGAGGAGGCCCAAGGAAGGAATCTTCAACACTTAGACCACGGAATGGTCAAGCCAAGTAAGAACTTCCCATTTACAGCAAATGTAGAAAGAAGCATTCTGGAATTTGCCAAAAAGATTCTAGTGCATGCCTTAAGTGTGGGCAAATGGGACACTTCATTAAGGACTGCCCTCAGATGAGGAGTCAAGGGAATGGGACCATAGCGCATCCATAATCTAGACCATTCCAATTGCAAGGGCAAGGAGCCAAGGATAAGGGGCCAGTAGTTAGGAATGCATTAGCAATAGAGAATAAAGGCAAAGGTCGAGTCTTCACCTTATTTCTACTAAGATTTTTAGCAAAACATGGTGATACAAAAGAATGCATAGCACTAAAATCAATCAAACATCTTACACTAGAATTTTAAATCAGTAAGAGGCCCATGCTTCGCATACAGCTATTATAGGTATCATTTCCATTTAAAATTCTAGTGTAAGATATTTGATTGATTCTAGTACTACGCATTCTTTTGTATCACCATGTTTTGCTAAGAGTCTTCGTAGAAATAAGGGATTAATGAGTGAACCTTTAGTAGTATCAACTCTTTTGAGGTAAGTGATGGAAGTAAAGCATGTGTTTAAGTGTTGCGAGGTAGATATTAATGGACAAAAACTCTCTGTATAATTGCTAAAACTAGACGTACTAGAATTTGATGTAATCTTAGGGGTGGATTGGTTATGTAAGTATGGAGCTCGTATAGACTATAGGGAGAAGCTGGTTGAGTTTAGAACTAAGGATGGAAAGAAGTTCGTGTATTAGGGGGATAGGATTGAGAATCCTTCGAACTTGATATCGGCCTTAGGAGCAAGAAGGATGTTAAGGAAAGGATGCCAAGCGTACCTAGCCCATGTAATCAATTTTGATAAGGAGGCCACCATTTAAGACAAGAGCATTCCAGTGGTGGAGGAATTTATGGATGTCTTTCTAAAAGACCTACCTGGAATACCAATTGACTGTGAGATTAAGTTCAACATTGATCTGCTACCTGGTATGCAACCTATATTAATATCGCCATATTGTATGGCACCAATAGAGTTAAAAGAATTAAAGATGCAATTACATGATCTACTTGACAAAGGTTTTATCCAACCGAGTAGCTCGCCATGGGATGCTCTAGTGTTATTTGTAAAGAAGAAGGATGGCTTGTTTTGGATGTGAATTGATTATCGCCAACTTAACAAAGTCACTGTGAGGAACATGTATCATTTGCTAAGGATCAATGATCTTTTTGATCAATTGTAAAGAGCTGGTCACTTTGCCAAGGTGGACTTAAGGTCTGACTATCATCAAATAAAGATCCATGGTGAAGACACATGCAAGACTGGCTTCCATACTAGATATAGACATTATGAGTTCACGGTTATGCCATTTGGTATGAAAAATGCTCCTGTTGCTTTCATGGATTTGATGAATTGAATATTCAAGCCATTCTTTGACAAGTTTATGATTATCTTCATTGATGCCATCCTAGTTTACTCAAAGAGTGAGGAAGAACATGAGGAGTATTTGAGGATCATATTCTAAACACTATGTGATCACCAGTTCTACGCTATGCTATCTAAGTACGAGTTTTGGATGGAGTCTATCAACTTTCTTGGACATGTAGTAAGTAAAGAAGGGATTCATGTTGATCCTAAGAAAGTTAAATCAGTAGCAAATTGGCCATGGCCCATAACGGAGTTTCTTGAGCATGGCTGGGTATTATCACATATTTATTTAGGACTTTTCTAAGATAGCAGCTCCATTGACCAAGTTTACCAAAAAGCAATTTAAGTTCAATTGGGAAGAGTCCTATGATGAGAACTTTCAAAAGCTCAAAAAGTGTTTGATATCAGCTTTAGTTTTGGCTTTACCGGCTTTACTGAAAGCAGAAGAAGGGTTCATCATTTATTGTAATGCCATACGAGTAGGACTTAGATGCATCTTAATGCAAAATGGTAAAGTCATTGCCTATGCTTCATAATAACTTAAGAAATATGAAGTGAATTACCCTACTTATGATTTGGAATTGGCTATAGTAGTGTTTGCTTTAAAGATCTGGAGACATTATATGTATGGAACGAAGTGTGAGATCTATACGGATCATAAGATTCTTCAGTATATCTTGAGCCAAAAAGACCTCAACCTCAGATGGCTTAAACTATTGAAAGACTATGATTGTCGGATTCTCTACCATCCTGGAAAGGTAAACATAGTGGCAGATGCCTTGAGTCAGAAATCAATGGGAAGCCTAGCCTCGATGACAGTGTGAAGGAGGCCTATCATGAGGGAGTTAAAGGAGTTGTTTAGCCAAGGTTTGAGGCTAGAGATTGGAGGATAAAAAGTTGTAGGGGCTCATTTCCAAGTGAAGTCTAAGCTAATGGAAGAGATAAAGGCTTCATAAGATAAGGACCCACGCATGGTTAAGCTAAAGGATGAGACAAAAGAAGGAAAGAACCCTGAGCTTAAAGTGGTCAACGGAGTTTTAAAGTGTGGAAATAAAGTATGCATGCTTGATGTGGATGGGTTAAGGGAAAGGATATTGAAGGAGGCACATTAGACACCTTATTGTGCTCATCCTAGAACTACCAAGATGTATCATGATGTGAAAGCAAACTATTAGTGGCCTGGACTAAGAAGGATATGGCTAAGCTTGTAGCATCTTACTGACTTGTCAGCAAGTCAAGTAGGAGCATCAACAACCCTCAAGATTGTTACAAGAAATTTGACTACCTGAATAGAAGTGGGATCGCATCACTATAGACTTCATAGTTTTCTTACCTAGAACCTTTAAAGGATATGACTTTGTATGGGTCATAGTGGACCGACTGATAAAGTTTGTGCATTTTCTAGGAGTTAAGACCACATATTTTGCAGCTTAGTATACACAGTTGTATGTGGACAAGATCATGAAATTACACGGAGTGCTGATTTCCATCATCTCAAATCGAGGGACTTAATTTACCTCCAGGTTTTGGCAGAAGTTGCAAGAAGCATTAGGAACACAAATGGATTTTAGTACTACATTTCACCCTCAAACAGATGGACAGTCTGAAAGGATAATTTAGACACTCAAGGATATGCTAAGAATGTGTGTCTTGGACTTTGATGGTAGCTGGGATAAGTACCTACCCTTGATTGAATTTGCCTACAACAACAACTACCATTCGTCCATCGGCATGGCACCATATAAAGCTCTATACAAAAGGAAATGTCATTCTCCAGTTTGTTAGATTAAACCGGGAGACAAATATGTGGAAATGCTAGAATTCCTTAAGGAGACTACCGAAAAGGTACCCTTAATTTAAGATCGACTGAAAATGGCTTTTAGTTGATAAAAGAGCTACGTGGACCCTAAAAGGAAGGACATACACTTTGACGTGGGAGATCACGTTTTCTTGAAAGTCTCTCCAATGAAAGGTGTTATGAGATTTAGCAAGAAAGGAAAGTTATCACCTTATTTCATTGGTCCTTTCAAAGTGTTGGATAAGGTTGGAGAAGTTTCTTATAGACTTGCCTTACCCCCAACTATAGCTGATATACATCCTATGTTTCACATCTCTATGTTAAGGAAGTATATGTCTGATCCATCTCATGTCCTGTCACCTTCAGACATTACATTAGATGAGCAGTTGTCCTATGAGGAATCACCAATAGCCATAGTGAATCAACAAGTGAAGAGGTAAAGAAACAATGAGATATCTATGATTAAGGTCCAATGGCGAAATCATGGGGCAGATGAGTGCACTTGGGAAGCCAAGGAGGAGATGCGGCACAAGCATCCTCAGCTTTTCAAGAGCGATTAGGTAAGTATTTAAATTCAAGGATGAATTTCTTTTAAGGGAGGGAGAATGTAACAACCCATTCATACCCCAGAAATTTTCGTGATAATTTATTTGATTTAGAACTATTAAGGCTAAGTATGTGCTTTTAAGGAAATTAATATGCTATGTGATCGATGAGTGTGTGGCATGTTAAATTAATTTTAATATGTATAATATGAGTTATTATTATGAAAAGAAAAATGATTTACATGAAGTGCATTAGCATAAAATAATTTATTTTACATAAAATAAATTTTCATGCAATAGGACAATTTTTAAGCATAAAATAATTTTATGAGTATTTTAAAATAATTTATTAATAAATATTTTGGGGAAAATTTTAATAAAAATAATAAGAAAAATATTTTATTTTTAATTACCTATAATTAGCCCCTAAATTAAATAAAAAGCCCAAATACCTAAAAGCCCACAACACTAAAACACTCCTAACCTAGCTCATTAAGGGTAATCTTAGAAATTATCCAAAATCCTACATTTAAATATTGAATTTCAGCCAGCCCTAGTATTCCAGCATCCACACTTTGTTATTTTAGTATTTTGACAAAAAAATTCTCCCAAAATAATTCTCTCTACCGAAATTCTCAAAACACCTTCAACTTTGCGATTTCTTGATCGTATTCGTAAGTTTATCGCTCTTTTCAATTTGTTATTTGATTTCTATAAAACTAACCATGGGAAATTATTTGAAACTGAGTATTTACTGATTTTTATTTATTAAATTTGGCTTAAGTGATTTCTTAAGAGAGAAATCAATTTTTCTATCGAAAATACCAATCTCTCTACGCGATTTCTTTAAAGGTGAATCCTACAACTCAAAATTTAAATTTTTCATGCATAAACATTACAGGGGGGGAAATTTTTGTATGATTATATTCCAAATGGATTTTTGATGTGTTTAGATCAAAAATATCGAATTAAATCATATTTATGCATATTATTGTAATGATCGAAAAGTTTCAGAAAAAAAAAATTCATGGTTTTCATCCTAGAACTTAAAAGTTAGAAATTCTCACGTGTATGAACCCTAAGGGCTGCCAAATTGTATGGATTTAGATTCTAAATTGATATTCATTATGTTTAGATAGAAAATAATGATTTAAATTATGTGTTTACATATTACTTAATGATAAGAAAACACCAGAAAGCAAGAAAACTCATGATTTTCACTCTAAACTCTAAACTTGGAATTTTCATTATTGAGAAACACCTATGGCTGCCAATTTGTGTGTATTGATGTTCTAAACTAATACTTGTTGTGATTGAATGAAAAATAATGGTTTAAACCACATGTTTACATGTTGCTGTAATGACCGAAAAATACCAGAAATAAGAAAACTTATGATTTTTCATCATAAAATCTAAGGTTGGAAATTTTCATGCATTTGGATTTATATATGTGTTGATTCCTGCATATTTATGATCTAAAATGATTTTATTTTATGTTTACATGAAAAATCTTAGTTCAAACCATATTTTTACATATTACTGTAATGAACAGAAAGTGTGGAAAGTAAGAAAAATGCATGTTTTCCATTAAATAGAGCATTCAACCATTGTGGGAAATTTTATCCCAATGTTTATAATTTGTATGTGATGCATTTTGTTGATTATTGACATGTATGAATGAATAATAAATGGTTAAATTGCATCTTGGTTGAAGGAATGACTCTAGACAAGGCTAGAGGCGTTTTGGTATACTTAAGGTATCTTAACGTAATGTTGTGATTAATATGTGAATGTGATTGGACAATATGGAAGTAAGTTGTATGATGACATGATAATGAATTAATGATCTTGAGTTTATAAAGAGATTGATTGAATGAATTAGTCATAAGAGATAAGCATGATACTTGAAAGGTTATTTGTTAAGTTGACATATATAGAAGTGTTAAGTGGACTAAGATGATTGTTAAAGTGAATTGATATTAAGATAAGGATATTGTGTTGACCTTAGAAAGTTATGGACATGATTTGTAATGTGTTTTCATATAGGCCTATAAAGGCTAAGTGCACAAGACTTTTAAAGTTAACATGTTATGTGCAAGTGATGAAGTACACTTGTATGTGTAACTCTAAGTGTATGTGAATGTTATATATGCATGGGGTAGTTATGAGATAGGATAGCATCATGATTAAATAAATACTAAGTATTGAATTAAATATTATGTTAACGCTTGAGGAGCTTTAGAGGTTTAAAAGGGCTACGTGTACTAGGAGCGAAGGAACCACAAGGTGAGTAAACATTATAATATTGTTACAAATATAAGCTATCATGTAATGTGTACCTTGACATTCTTGAAACCTAAGTTCTTTTCTATTTTTAAAATCAAACTCTATGATTTCTTTGTTAAGCTTAGGTTGCTAAAGGACAATTGGTCCAAAAACCATTTTTTTGTTTACCTAATGATAATTCTTTTGTGATTATTGCCCTAACTTGTATTCTTTTTAGAACTACACTATTCTTGTATCTTTTGTTCAAAAAGTTAAACTGCTATTGCTATTGTGATATGAGTTATTGTTGTCTTAAATGTTATTGTTATATGTGATTACCATCAGCTCTAGCTATGGTACCTTTAACCCTTTATGCAGAAGTCCTCATGCTGATGTGGGTAATCATCAAAACCTATGCACATGGTCTTAATCCAATGGATATAGGTAGTGTATCCACCTCAGCTAGCAGGGACGGTTCTAGCAGTGGGGCCTGATTAGCTTCACGCCTTTCTATGTGATAGGAGTTGGAATTTGGTTTATTGCCACCTCTTCTCTATATGTTTAAGTGATCATGGGAACAGCCTTTACTCTCTATGTGTTACAAGTGTGATTTTTGCAAACTTGCTAAATTGAAACTTTGCTAAATTGCAACTTGATTCATGAATTATAAATCATGAACTACGTGTATAAGCTATGCGTTTCCTTTCTAAAGGAATATATGATAATGTATGTGCTATATTGTTTAGTCATTGAGATCATCTATCTCACCCCTTTTTCTTTGTGTGGTTCTATGTGAGCAAATGTAAGGAGGCAAGGTAATGGCTCAAGCATTCTACTGTGCTTGCGAATTCCTTGTCGAAATCTTTAATAATACTATGAGGAGATATTTGTAGACGCTCTGGGAGTTTATTTTGGGATATTTATCATTGATGATTTATTTTATTCAGACTTAAATGTTATTTTCTTTATAAGATGTTTCAAAGTATTTTGTTAAACTATTCTTCTGCATATTGAAGTTTCCAATATTATTGGACATTAAGTTAGTACATGGGGTTTGGTATGATCCTAGGCATGAATTGTATATGTATAAATAGGTTCTATAGGCGTAGGTGACCTTATGTCTCCCCATATTCTAGGGCTATCATATCTCAAAAATTAGGACGTGACACCATCTTGACACAATCTTAACCATTCATTAAGATTAACTCTTAACCATTAGATATAGCTTTATAAATCCTCACCATCTAATTCATTATATATATAAGCAAGATTATGTTGAGGAAATTCATTTAGCTTCTCTCTACACCAAAACTGTACACTAAAAAAAGAAACTCTCTCCATTCCACTTACAATAAGAGTGCTAGCAAAGCAAGCCAACCAAGGTGAGGAATTATGCCTATCCTCTCTTTTTTATGCTCTAAGATTGATTTTACTAACTAGGTTGTTTGAAAAATTCCTTTTGCATCATATATAAGGGTTCGACCAACCTAGGATGGTTATGCCTAGGATATGTTTTTGAATGATTTTAGATGAAGAAAAATGATTTTAAAGGAATAAAATGAGTTTTGGGAACATGATTCTAGTTTGGGAAGCTTTAAAGCATAAACATGGTTAGAAGAAGAATTTGATGTTCAAATACTATATTGTGATGATTGAGTAATCATATATGTTATATGCTATATTAATTTCATATTTTCATAATTAATTTAGAGATTTGATGAGAAATTGAGAGTTTTCCCCAAATTTGACATAAATGGGACAAGTTAGGGTTTATGGAGCAATTTGGAGATTTTGAGACTTAGACTTTGTGGATTGAATGATCATGCATACTATAAATTGTTAATGCATTTTAATTTATTCATGAAATATATTTTAAGTCACTTTTATATTACTTGGCTAAACTTATTTTGTTAAATTAAACTGAAAACCTAGTCCCCGAATCCTCTTTAGTTTCGAGGCTAGTGATCCTTTTTCTTTTAGGTAATAATTAGAGTCAAATGGGTTTTTTTTCTTATATTTTCTTAAATAAAAATAAATTAAGGTGGTGACTCCTAAAAACAATTTTCAAATCTATCAAAGATAAGCCCGAAGGCTTCTTTATGAGTTCTTTCCCAAATGAGCATTTCGATTCTCTTTAGCGGATCAGACTGGTGCTCGGGCGAGGCCTCACAACTGGCGACTCCACTGGGAATTAACTTTCTTTTAATAAAAGGAAAAAATAAGTGGACTACTAATTGGTTTAAAAAGAGTTTGGCCTTTTAATATGATTGTGACTTTCTATGCATCACTTGCATAGGCTCTTTGCCATCCAACCTAGTTCTAGGAAAACAATGGATAGTGAGTAGCATCGAGTAGGTAACCCTCCTTGGGTCTATTCATCGATAGTGAAATCATCCACCCCGCGAGGAATTCTTTGATCCTTTTAAAGGTGTAACAAGTATGCATGTACTGTTGGACCCACGTAAGGGTCCTTGACTCACATATGGTTAGGTGTATCGCTGCTCTAGTGTGACGGGTACCTGAATCTTGCCACCCTTACCTTTTTATGTAATGAACTTAGATCCTAGCCTTAAGTTGTATGTACCATAATTAAAACCCTGCATCTTTGCATTTTCATGAAATGTTTTCCTCATGCATATCATGCATCCATACTGTATAACCAAACATGTATTCATCTCAAGTCTAGGTCAAACCTTAAACTGAATAAGGGTCAAACATTCTTATCTCCATTCAAATACCTTCCCCATGAACACTTTCACCTTTATCCCATTCACCTTTGCCCCCACAAACCTTAAGCCATCACCCTAAACCTTACCTCTTTACCTTAACCTTTAACCTAAACACTAATACCTTAACCCTAAACCTTACCTTTTTACCCTAGCCTTTAACCTAAACACCATTACCCTAACCCTAAACCTTACCCTTTTACCTTAGCCTTTAACCTAAACACCATTACCCTAATCCTAAACTTTACCCCCTTTACCTTAGCCTTTAACCTAAACATTAATACCCTATCCCTAAACCTTACCCTTTACCTTAGCCTTTAACCTAAACACCAATACCTTAACCCTAAATCTTACCCCTTTACCTTAGCCTTTAACCTAAACATCATTACCCTAACCCTAAACCTTATTACTTTACCTTAGCCTTTAACCTAAACACCAATACCCTAGCCCTAAACCTAAAACCTTATTTCCCTAGCCTTGACCTCAAACACCTCTAACCTCAAACACTATTACCTTAACCTTACCCAAAATGTCTTTGCCCTAAATTATAACCTAAAACCATCTCTACCCTCCTTTTACCCATACCTTACCAACCTAGCCACGGGACACTGTCGCCCAACATCCTTGGCCCATTACCTTTAAAACCAATCCATTACCCCTGGATTGATAGATGCTTATAGCCTATACCCCAAATCATCAAGACACTACCCTAAGTCTAATACCTTTGGCCCAACACACTACCCTAAGCTCTATACCTTTGACCCAACACAATATCCTTAAGCCCAACACCTGTGACCCATCACCTTTCAAAACCAGTCTATTACACTTAAGCCCAATAACTTTGGCCCAACACACTACCTTAAACCCAATACCCTTGGTTCAGTCTACTACCCTAAGTGTAAAATATCTGCCCCATCATGCTTTAAGCCCAAAAAATGGTTGGCCTATGACACAATAAGGAAGCCTTTTCTCTTAGGATTAGCATACCTATACCTTTATCACCTTTTCTATTCCATACCCGTCACTTACCTTTTTGCTTTGGTTTGAAGGTACTAATGGCCCACCCACTTGATATGGATTCCTTAACCACACTTGTGACCAGAGTCCTTAAGAAGCAAGAAGAACATTTCCAGGCTATCCTAGATGCTTAGCAAGCCTAATTTGAGGAATAAAAGCAATTCATTATTGAGGAAGTTTGAGCTATGATTAACTAGGCCACCCTTAGGCATTCTAACCCAAACCTTATCTTAAACTAGACCAAACCTAACCAAATCAATTCATATCTAGACCAAGGTGGGGAAGTTTTCTCTTATCCAGACACTAGATTGCTCATGGAGAACTTGAAGCCATGGAAAGAACCATCAAATCCCTAAAGCACTGTGATGATCTAATTGATGTGGACAGTTTAACTTTATTCTCGAATGCTAAGCTTCCTCCTAAATTTAAAATGCCTGAATTAGAAATATTTGATGGAACCACTTGCCCTAAGACTCATTTAAAGATATATGTGGGGGTAATAAAACCTTTGGGAGTAAACGATGAGCTTCTTGCTCAACTGTTCCAACAATCACTAACTGGCGTTACTAGGAAATGGTTCCTTTTACTAGACAAAAGCAAAAAAAAAAGACATGGGAGGATATATGCTGTGCCTTTGTCAAACAATATCATTATAACAGTGAAATGGATGTCACTAGGCATGACTTAGAAACCATCAAGCAGCTTCTAAAGGAGGCTTTCTCCATGTTCCTTACAAGGTGGAGGGCTAAAGCTGCTCAAATGGTAAATAGACCAACATAGTAACAACAAGTGGACATCCTCGTCAAGAATCTACTTGCAGCCTACCGAGCCCACTTGTTAACCTAATACCTACCCACTTTTAAGGCTTTAATTACAACTACATCAAAGGTTGAAGATTGCATCCAAAGTGCATCATTTCATCCTAAATTCTTCACCACCGACCTGAACAGTAATGAAGAACCAGAACCTAATTCAACCCCACCTTACCTTAGCCCCTAGTGGCATGACATGGAAGAGTTCAAGTTAAACTAATCTGGCCTATCTGAGATTGAAATCCAATTCTAAGTTTGAGTCTAGGTCTAAATCTCAAAATTTGAGTCTAAATTTGAGTTTGTGTATATCATTTTATTCTTCGTCAATCATGTCAGTCTCCTTTTGTTATCTTGTAATAAAATTTTCCATTACAATAAAACATCCATATTTATTTGTGCACTTGTATTTTCTTGTTTTAAACATGGATGTGCTTTAAAAAAAAAAAAGAAAAAAATATAATAAAAAAAAGAGAGAGAGTAATGAACAAGTCCATCACAATTGAGGTGCCATCATAATTGCTTTGCCAGCTCCTAACCAAAGAAGGTCCAGAAATAGAGCTCTCATCAAATAATTGAAGCACAAAATCAAACTATACACCTCAATAACGGGGCAAAAAGATTCATCAAATCCAAAATTCAAAGGTTAAAGCCCCTCAAAGTGAAGGAAAGCAGCAAATCATGGTGGAATATTTTCTCCCAAACTTCATTAATCCAAGCTTGCTAAGTTGAAAACCCAAAAAGGCGGCTTAGGAAAAAGTTAGAGCTAAAAAAAAAAAAAACCAACAACAACAAAGAGAAAAAGAGAAAGAGAAAGTTCATCCTAGGTATCTTTCTTCATATCATTCAAAGTTTGTCAAATCAGGTTCAATCAATCCATCTCATCTCATGTCTTCAAAATCATCCTTCCTTACTAGAGGCTCATTCTCTAAAGTGATATTGTCTTTTATGCCCTTATCTTATAGTGGGGGCATGTCTTTCTAGGTCGCAATCATCTATTGTTAATCCATATTGTCATTTAGCTCAAAGAGCTTAGGCACAATCTCTCACATTACTAGTCTATCATGTTCCTATCTCTTATTGGGAGCAAAATCCCCAAGCTATCTTTTTTTATTAGTCCTTCAGCCACTTTTTAGGGCACTTCCTTTCATCTAGTCGGTCATCTGCATTCAAGCTAATAAAATGTCACTCTAAATGTCTCTTAAATCTCAAAACAACAAGGTTAGCTTGGTTTGTTCTTTTCCATGAATCATGCTACAAATAGCAAAATCATACAACCTCCCTAATCCTTTTCAAAATTTCCAACTTGCCTTTGAACCATTCTCCAACTTCAAAATGTACCATTTCATCTCTTCAGGCTTAAGCCTCATACCATCCTTTCCTAGGCAAAGTCTCATCATCTTTTAAGAGCCAAGCCCATGAGCAGAACCGAAGATTCTAAGTCTTTTAAGACTCATCATCCTTAAAGGCAACTTTCTCTATCACAACCAAAACCAAGTCATGTCTTGCAAAGCTTAAAAAAGGCTCGAACCACTCAAAGCCCAGTCATTCCATGTCTCATTAGCAAAACCTCATCATTCTAAAAAAAAAAAAAAAAAAAAGCCTCGTTAGCAAATTACATCACCCATAAAAGTCCAATTGAGTTAAAGCCTGCCAACCGTATGATGGGCAAGAAAATTTGATATAACCATGACAAAGGGGAAGCCTCCATCCATAAGCCTGCGGTATCCTTACGACTAAAACCTGTAGCACCGCACTTAAGATAAAGCCAACATCTTTACCATGAAGCCCACACCTAAAGAACCTTCATTATGAAAACCAAACCAAAAAGCATTCAACATAAAAATCACTCCTAAAATGCCTTCACCATGAAGCTCAAGCCTAAAAGCCTTCACTATGAAGCCCACACCCAAAAACCTTCATTATAGAACCAAACCAAAAAGTCTTCACCATGAAACCCAAGCTTAAAAGCCTTCACTAATGAAGCCCAAACTAGGATGCCTTACTATGAAGCTCATTCCCAAAAAACCTTCATCACAAAGCCCAAGACCAAAAGCCTTCACCATGAAGCCCATTCATAAAAAGCCTTCATCTCCTCCAAGGCCAAATCTGATGAAGCCTTCCCCAACTAATTTCCTAGCTTGACCTATCCGCTAAGCCAGACCTAACTGAGCTAAAGGTAGACCTTGATCAAGTCTTCCAAATAAACTCCCTAAAGGTTGCAACCTAACCAAGCCAAAGTCCCAGACCTGACTAAGCCTTCCACATGACCTTCTCCAAGGACAAGCCCCATAAGTTAACCTTCTCCAAACCTTCCAATCTAATCATCTCCAAAAACCTGACCTTCCTGATCCAGCTCTCCAATTCAGCCTCAAACTAAAGTCAGAGCTATCTAAACTGAATAGCCCGATCTTTTCCAAGACCACACCTTGCTTTTTTCTAGGCCAAACTGATAGCTGTTAACCAATCAATCTCATACCTGACATGCCCATCTTCACCTCTAAGCTAGCCAATCAACCAAAAACCAAATGACCAAACCACTTTGCTCTATCATTCTAAAGTGGGGGCACATCCCTTCCAAATATTCACTTTTTTGAAATGGGGGCATCTTTCTCCCAAATATCAATACTTTTATACCGGAACTGACCCTTCACAGGTTCAAGGTATCATATCATTGCATAATTATCTAGCATTTTTGCATTGAATAGGATCATGAATCAAGGCAAATCGTCAAACTCTCGAAGAAAGATAGATCATCAACCCAATCAATTTGAATTAATCTCTTTTCAAAAATCTATCTCAAATCTCATGATCACTATCTTTACCATTCCTAATAGACAGGATGGTTATCCTTTTTTATCCTACTAGACGGGGTCATCACTTTGCATTCCTTCCAGAAAGGATCACCACTTTTACTGTTCCTACCAGACATGACAGTTATCTTTACCATTCCTACCAAATAGGATGGTCATCTCTTCTTGATCCTACTAGATAGGATCATCACTTTCATTCCTACTATAAAGGATCACTTTTCATTCCTACTAGACAAGATAGTTATCTTTACCATTCCTACTAGACAAGATGGTCATCTCTTCTTGATCCTACTATACAGGATCATCACTTTCATTCATACCAAAAAGGACCACTGCTGTTTCTACCAGATAGGACAGTTATCTTTACCATTCCTACTAGACAAGATAGTCATCTCTTCTTGATCCTACCAAACAGGATCATCACTTTTCATTCCTACTAGAAAGGACCACTACCTTTGTTGTTCCTACCAGATAGGATGGTTATCCTTTTTTATCTTACCAGACAGGATCATCACTTCTCATTCCTACTAAAAAGGACCGTTACTATTCCTACCAGACAGGATAGTTATTTTTACCATTCCTACCAAACAGGATGGTTATCCTTTTTTATCCTATCAGACAAGATCATCACTTTTCATTCCTACTAGAAAGGACCACTACTGTTCCTACCAGACAGGACAGTTATCTTTACCATTCTTACTAGACAAGATTGTCATCTCTTTTTGATCCTACTAAACAAGATCATCACTTTCATTCCTACCAAAAAGGACCACTACTATTCTTACTAGACAGGACAGTTATCTTTACCATTCCTACTAGACAGGATAGTTATCTTTTCTTAATTCAACCAGACAGGATCATCACTTTCATTCCTACCAGAAAGGATCACTTTTCATTCCTACCAGACATGACAATTATCTTTACCATCCCTACCAGATAGGATGGTCATCTTTTTTTTGTCCTATCAGACAAGATCATCACTTTTCATTTCCTACTAGACAGGATTATCATCATCATTCTTACCAAACAAGATTACCACTTTGTCGATTCCTACTAGACAGGGTCATCATCACCACCACTTCATCGATTCCTACAAGACAGGGTCATCATCACCATAACTTCGTCAATTCCTACTATACAGGGTCGTCATCATCACCACTTTGTTGATTCCTACCAAACAGGATCACCATCATTCCTACTGGATAGGAACATCACTTTTAGCTCCTATCAATTATCACATACTACGAGTCGCTAGATCTCCCAAATATATCGGGGGCATCTTCCTTAAAATTCAACTACACCTCTTACCCAAATATCTAAAATTTGGTTCCTTTTACCATCTCCCATCATCAGGTTCACTATCATCAGAATTGCCTTTTAAGACAAAGATAATTCTAATGAGAGGGTAGCTATGAACCCTTAATTTTGCACCTTCCAGTATGCATTTAAACCTTAGAAGCACTTAGGCTCGATGAACAACATTTCAAAAGTCAAACACTCTCAAAATGAAAAAATAAAATATTTCTTTTTGACATTTGAACCCTTTCAAATCATCCAGGATTGAGAAACGAGTATAATGCAACTAAAATCGTGTAAAATGGATGAAAAATGAGCAAGAACGGGCAAAAACAAGCGAAACGAGCGAAAGTGAGGCCCGTTGCCATAGAGCTTTGCGACATTGCTGCAAAGCCCTTTAGGGAATCGCACAGGGTTGTACGGCACTATTGCAAAGAGCTCTCCAACATCGCAAAGCCCTCTATAGCAACTCCAATAAAAATTCAATTTTTTGCAATCCCACATTGGAAATTTGTGTTTTCTATGCTTCAAACCTCCTCCTATATATAGAGGGCCTCCCCACACTTCAAAAGACCAACTTTTAGAGCTTGAAAACATTACTTCAAGCAAACTACTTTGCATTTGCTCTTTGCTTTGCAAAGCGAGTTGGGGGATTTCTCCTTGATTCCTACCCAACTAGTTTAAGGCTTTCCACCACTAGCCTGTTCAAGGCAAGTCTATTGCCCAAGGCTCATTTCTCTAGTCTAAGGCTAGTTGCCACCCACCATCTAAGGCCAGCCACCGCTTTCCATCTAAGGCTAACCGCTGCCTGCCATCCAAGCCAGCCACTACCTGCCTTCTAAGGTAAGCTCTCTTTTGCTTTAATTTTCTTTTAGTTTCTTTGCCTCTTTTAGTTAGTTAATTAAATTGATTTATCTAGGTTGCTAGCTAATCAACTTGGTAATCAATTAAATTAATTAATTGACTTAATCATTTTTTAATCAATCAATCAAAACATGATAAAGTGGCTAGGCTAAACTAACCCCTTTGCAAAAAGGAAGAACTGTGTGGGTTTTGATTCCCATTTAAAGGAATACGTAGGCATACTTGGTTCAGGCATCGAATCCAATTAAAAATTAACCAACTCTCCCCCCTATCACGTTCTCCACTTACTTTTATTTTGCTTTTCTTTACTTAGTTATTAGGTTTAGTTTGGGGAACGTGTGACTTCCCTAGAACCCATAAGGGCTAGATAAGATATCCCTTAAGTTTGGATTTCATTGTGATATTAACTCTATTTTATTTTGAAATTCTAATTGTATATAAACTTTGTAGATTGAATGATCATGCATACTATAAATTATTCATGCATTTTAATTTATTCATGAAATATATTTTAAGTCACTTTTATATTACTTGGCCAAACTTATTTTGTTAAATTAAACTAAAAACCTAGTCTCCGAATCCTCTTTGGTTTCGAGGCTAGTGATCCTTTTTCTTTTGGGTAATAATTGGAGTAAAATGAGTTTTTTCCTTATATTTTCCTAATTAAAAATAAATTAAGGTGATGACTCTTAAAAACAATTTTCAAATCTATTAAAGATAAGCCCAAGGGCTTCCTCGTGAGTTCTTTCCTAAATGAGCATTTCGATTCCCTTTAGCGGATCAGACTAATGCTCGAGCAAGGCCTTACAACAATCCATAAGAAAATAATATTTAAGACTCTAATTAAATCTTTAATGAATAAAGTCTCAAAAAGAAACTCCTAAAAACAAAAAATCCTAGAGCATCTAAAAATGACTCTTCATATCATGAACTAAAATAAACTTGGACAAGAAAATTCCCTAAGCAGAGTAGATTGCTTGAGCTATCACCTTGCCTCCTCATAATGCTCACCTGGAACCACACAAAGAAAGAGGGTGAGATAGATGATCTTAATGAGTAAATAATGTAACTTATACAATAACACATATCCCTTAAAAAAGACTCATAATGTATAACTCATAGATCATGATTTCTAATTCATGACTCATAGTTTGCAGTTTAATAAGGTTCGCAGAAATCACACTTATAACTCATAACACATAGAGTGAAGGCTGCTACCTTGTCTGCTTGTAACATAATATAGAGTGAAGGTTGTTGTCTTGTCTGCTCGTAACATAATATAGAGTGAAGGCTCCTACCTTGTTCCCTAGTTACATAATATAGAATGAAGGTTGCTATCTTGTCCGCTTGTAACATAATATAGAGTGAAGGCTACCGCCTTGTCCACTCGTAACATAAAAGAGAGGTAACAATAGCATTGAAGAATAGAATCACGTGTAAAATGATAGTAATGTAAGTTTAGCTTATTGAACAAAAGATAAACAACTGTGCGGTTCCAGAAAGAAAGTAAGGTATTACATCAATCATAAAGGTTCTTTCTTATCATAGAATAACAATAATTTATTCAAACCAATTGTCTTTTGGTAACCCAAGCTCAATAAAGAATTCATATAATTATAATTTAGGATAGAAAGGAACTTGGGTTTCAAGAATATCAAAGGTTCACATATCGTGATAACTCATACTTATAATATGAATATAATATTTACTCACCTTGTGGTTCTTTTACTCCCATTACTTGTAGTCCCTTTTGAACTTCTACTATTCCTCAAGGCCTAACATAATATTTAATTTGATACTTAATATTTATTTAACATCATGCTATCCTATCCCATACTAGCCCATGCACATATAACATTCACATACACTTGGAGTTGCACTTAGAAGTGCACTAATCAGTTGCACATAACATATTGACTTTTATAGTCTTGCATACTTTGCCTTTATAGGCCCACATGAAAACACATAATAACTGATATCATGACCTTTTTAAAGTCAACACAATATATCATGATTTTAATATCAATTCAATTTAACATTCAACTTAATACACTTAACACTTTCCATATATGTCCACTTAACAAGTCACCTATTAAGTATCATGCTTATCTCTTATGACCAGTTCATACAATCAATATCATCATCCATTTAGGATCATTAACTCATTATTAACTTATCATAAAAATTATTTTGCATATCACTTAATCACATAAATATATTAATCACGTCATAGAAATAGGGTTAGGAAATCCTAGGTATACCCTATTGTCTCTATACTTGTCTAGAGTTATTCCTTTGCCCAACATGCAATTTAATCATTTATTATCCATGTTTACATATCATAATCATTAAAATAGATCACATAAAAATTATAGATATTGGAATTAAATTCCAAATGTAGGCCGGATCACCCATTCAAGAACAAACATGAATTTTCTTCCTTTTTGCACTTTTTGTTCATTACAGTAATATGCAAAAACATGATTTAAACCAAGATTTTTCATGTAATCAAAACAAAAATCATTTTAGAACATGAACATGTAGGAATCGGCACTTATATAGGTTCATATGCATGAAAATTTTCCAACTTTAGGTGTTAGGGTGAAAACCATGAACCTTTCTTATTTCCAGTACTTTCTGGTCATTATAGTAATATGTAAATACATGATTTAAACCATTATTTTTCATTCAATCATAACAAAAATCAGTTTAGAATTCAATTATGTACAAATTGGCAGCCTATGGTATAACATATGCATGAAAATTCCAATTTTAGGTTGCAGGGTGAAAATCATGAACTTTCTTTCTTTCCGTACTTTTCTAATCATTACAGCAATATACAGAAATATGATTTAAATCAATATTTTTCATCTAAACACAAAAAAAATCAATTTAAACATAACCATATGCAAATTGCCCTCCCATTGTAGAGTTTATGCATGAAAATTTCAATTTTTGAGTTGTAGGATTCACCTTTAAAGGATTCGCGTAGAAATATTAGCATTTTTGGTAGAGAAATTAATTTCTCTTTCAAAAATTCACCTAAATTAAATTAAATTAGTAGATATTAGTAAATACTTAGTTCAAAATAATTTTCTCATGATTAGTTTCATAGAAATCAAATAATAAATTGAAAGGAGAGAAAACTTATGAATACGGTCACTAAATCACAAGGTTTGAAGGTATTTTGTGAATTTTGGTAGAGAGAATAATTTTGAGAGAATTTTTCTATCAAAATAATGTAATAATAGAATGGTGGCTGCTGGAAGCAAGGGCTGGCCAAATTTCATCTTGTATATTTAGGGTTTTGGACAATATCCAAGATTATCCTTAATGAGCTAGGTTAGGAGTGTTTTAGTGTAGTGGGCTTTTGGGTATTTGGGCTTTTTACTTAATTTTGGGACTGACTGTAGGTAATAAAAAATAAAATATTTTTTTATTATTTCTATTAAAATTTTGCCCAAAATATTTATTTAAAAATACTTTAAAAATGCTCATACAAATTATTTTATGCTTAAAAATCGTTTTGTGTATAGGAATCCACTTTATGTGAAATAAATTATTTTATGCATATGCACTTATATAAATCACTTATTTCACAATAAATATTCATTTTATGCATATTATAATTAATCTAACATGCCACATATTCATCGATCACACCACACACGAATTTTCATAAAAGCACATATTTTGACATAATAGTTCTAAATTCAAGAAATTAATCACGAAACTCCTAGGGTAGGTGTCAGTTGTTGCAGACTTGTTGGTATAACCCTATCAAGTAGCTTTTATGCCAAATAACTCAATTTGCAATAACATTCTTATAGTACATGAGATTGTTAATTCTTTTAAAAAATTTTCTTGCAAGAAGGATATAAGCTGTGAGATAAAGCTTGATATTTATAAAGCTTATGACTTTGTCAGTTGGGATTTTCACATTGAAACTCTCTGCAGAATGGGTTTTGCATATAGCTTGATCAATATTGTGTGGAAGTGCATATGTACTATCCACTATTCTATATTGATTAATGGGGAGTCCATTGGGAGTTTTCTCCAACTAAAGGTTTAGGACAAGGTGACTCCCTTTCACCTTATCTTTTCTTATTTGTTACAAATGGTCTCTCCTTTCTACTGGATGATGTTATAGAAAGTGTAAATCTTAACCTGATACAGGTCGTATGTACAGAAGTATATGTGAAGATATCTTATTAGTATCGTAATATGTGAATTAAGTTCAAATGCTTCGTGTGTACATGTGAATTTTCTAAATTTTTGTAAGATAAATTGTTAAGCAACTGATAAATTAATTTTGATTTATGAAGATCTTAGTGATTGAGACATAAGTGTTATGAAAATTAAATTTATTTTAAGGGAGGATGACCTCATATATTATTAAATGAATATTTTCAAACTTGAAATAATTTGAATTAAAATGTTTTAAAATAATAATTTTATATGGAAATACTTTCCTTATTGTTATAAATATATTGACATTCAAAGTTATAAATATTTATGAATTTACATTTGAATATTGATATTATTATATTGATATTGATAAACTAAATTTATATTGATGTTTGATATTATGTATACGATTTATTAATATTGTTATATGAATATTTGAAATAATAGTGATTTATTTATAATTTAATATGATATTTGGAATAAATTATTTATTACGTTTTATATTGATACTTGAAATGATATTAATTTATTATATTATTATATTAATATTTTTATGAGAATATTTTATTAAATGAAGTATTGAATTTTAAATTTATTATTTATCTAATTGAGAGATCTTAAATTAAAGAGATTGAAATTTTATTGTGAAATATAGAAATTTGTTTAATTAATATTTGAAATTGTAAATTATGATTTATATCATAATTATCGAATAATATTATGAATTATGTGAAATTAAAATTTTAGTTAAAATTCCTGTTTGAAAATTTTTGCGTAACTGAATATTATTATTATTATTATTATTATTGTTATTATTAAAAAAGAATGAAACTTAAAAATTTGCACAGCCCTAAATGGGAAAAAGAAAACAAAGAGAGAACATGGGCAGAGAGCATTAGGGAAAAAGAATTGTTATTGTTGAAGGAGAGCCTGCCAACTAGTCGACTGACTGAAGCCTACTTTCAATGGCCACTAGACGGCGATGCAAGCACCGTTCAAGGCGACTGCTGGCGACCAATTTTCCAAGCCATTTTTTGGTCATTTTTCGATTCCATTCACGACAATTCTTGTATATTTGGAATCTTCACTTTCTATACTTCAATTTGGTATATCATTTATTGATTTTGGATGACTTTTATATTTTACTAGAATCCAGTTATTCCCATAGCTGTCGATGCCATTTCTAACCATTTTCCAGCAAATTATAAAAAGTGAACGGTATATTTAGATTCCTCAAGTCTTAAGCTATCTGTTGGTACCCTTATATTGCATTTTTGCCACTGTTGAGATTTTTTGGTGACTGGATTCTAGCATCCCCTGAAATTGATGATTTCAAACAATAGCTCTAACTCATCAAATCAAATTGCATGGTATAAATCCCAACTACTAATTGTATATAGATAATAAATTACAAAATTATTTATGAGAATTTAGGTAAATAGTTTATTGCAAATTAATTAGTTAAATTAGGTAATTAAATTCAGATAATTATTATTTGTATGATTATTGAGTATTATTGGTGATTAATTAAAGATTCAAGTGAGACGTTGAGATTGATATTGATTGAATTGAATTAGTTCAATATTAGTTTGATGATGAAGAATGAAATTTGGCGGAAGGAATTAGTGCATTGAAGGTCCCAGTTGGACCATTTGATTAAGATATTATGGTTATTATGGATAAATTAGAGTTATTATAATAGGGAGTTAATCCTAATTTAGAAGAAATGCGGCTGAATTTTTGGTAGATAATTTAAGGACAAATAATAAAGAAATGGTATAATAATATCTAATAAATTATATTACGATCTTAAGAAAATTTCAAAGGGAAATTTGGAGGATAACAACGAGAAGTGGATATTTAGCTGGATAATAATCTATAGTCTAGGTGAGTGAAGAGTATATACCATTATATTTAAATTCAAAATATTATAGTTAAGAAATTTTTGTTACTGCTAAATTAAAAGAAAAATATATTGTGGTGATATCAAATTTTATTTGTTTGCAAGTTATAAATTGTTAAATGCTAAATAGTTGTTTTCTCAAAAAATTGTGAATTTTATCAATGCTTCAATAAGAATGTTTCCAAAAGCCCTATTATAAAATGTTAATATTTTTAAAGTATTAATTAAGTGAATTCCAGTATTTTATGAGAATAATTGAAGAATTATCTAAAATGATTGAAGTTATATATAAGCATCTTGCTTATATATATATGTATGTATACCCAAAATATAATTATATAAAAATTCCATGGCTAAATAAGTGAGCTAAAATATGAGAAATTATATGCAATATTAAATTAATGGTTAAAAAGGTGAAAATCCTCTTAATGAAGAATTACCTGTACAATTACTTGTAATATAATAATGTCACATCCCAATTTCGAAGATATTACAGTCCTAAAATATGGGGAGACATAAGATCACCCATGCCTATAGAACCCACTCATACATATATAAACACTGCCTAAGATTGTACCAAACCTAATGCATTAACTTAATTTGACCATTTATAAAGGAAAATCTTAATTTAAAAATACTTTAAATACAATCCATAAGAAAAGAACATTTTAAGACTCTAAATAAATCATCAAATCATAATGTTCCAAAAATAAAGCTCCCTAAACAAGAACTCCTGAAGCATCTAAAAGAGACTCTTCATGTCACAGTATGATAATAAACTTGGACAAGGAAATCCCCCAAGCGGAGTAGATTGCTTGAGCTATCACCTTACCTCCTCATAATACTCACCTGAAACTACACAAGGAAAAGGGGTGAGATAAATGATCTCAATGAGTAAATAATACAACTTGTACAATAACACATATCCCTTCATAAGGGTTCATAATTCATAATTCATGGTTTGCAATTTAGCAAGGTTTATAGAAATCAATTTGTAACTTGTAACTTGTACAATGACGGCTTTTGCCTTATTCACTCAAGGGAGAGGTGGCATCATATCAAATTTGAACTCCCAACTTGTAAAGAAGCATGAGGCTAATCAAGATCCATGGCTAGAACCGCTCTTGCAACAACCCACACATACTCTAGGAGTTTTGTGACAACTTACTTGAATTTAGAGCTATTATGGCAAAATGTGTGCTTTTATGAAAATTCATATGTTATGTGATTGATGAGTATACGACATGTTGGATTAGTTCTAAAATGCATAATATGAATTATTATTATGAAATAAATAATTTATATGAAGTGTAAAGCATAAAATGATTTATTGCATACAAAGCAAATTTTTATGCATAAAGCGATTTTTAAGCATAAAATAATTTTTAAGTATTTTTAAAATATTTTTAAATAAATATTTTGGGACGAATCTCAATGAAAATAATAAAAAAATATTTATTTTTAATGAGTTATAATCAGCCCATAAATGAAATTAAAAGGCCCAACTCACTAAAACTCAACACATCAAAACACTCATAACCTAGCTCATTAATGGCAAACTTGTAATTTTGCCAAAACCTACATATAAAACCTAAAATTTGGCCCTCATGCTATAGTAGGAGCCACCATTCTATTTCCATTAGATTTTTATAGAAAAATTCTCTCAAAAATATTCTCTCAATTGAAATTCACAAAGTGCCTTTAAACCTTGCGATTTTGTGATCGTTTTCATAAGTTTTTTGTTCCTTTCAATCTGTTATTTGATTTTTATGAAACTAACCATGAGAAATATATTTGGGGCTATATATTTACTATTTTTCTTCTTGTTAAATTCAGCCTAGGTGTTTTGTTTGAAGGAAAAATTGATTTTCAACCGTAAACACAACTCTTTCCTCACGAATCCACTAAAGGTGAACCTTAAAACTCAAAGTTGGAATTTTCATGCATATATTCTATAGGGAGTGATTTATGTATTGATGCATTCTAAACTGACTTTTTTTTTTGTGTTTAGATGAAAAATATTGATTTAAATCATATTTTTGTATATTACTGTAATGATCAAAAAGTACAGAAAATAAGAAAATTCACGGTTTTCATTCCAAAACTTAAAAGTTGGAATTTTCATATATACAATTTATAAGGAGGTGCCAATTCCTATATGGTTGTGTTCTAAAATAATTTTTGTTATGTTTGGATGAAAAACATTGGTTTAAATCATATTTTTGCATATTACTGTAATAAACAAAAAGCAAGAAAAGCAAGAAAAAATTGATGTTTTACCTTGATTGTATGATCCGACCTACATCGGGATTTTGATCCTGATGTCCATAATTTTTGTATGATATATTTTAATGATTGTTTACATGTGTACATGAGTGATAAATAATTTAATTGCATGTTGGTTGAAGGAATAACTCTAGACAAAGTCTAGAAAGGTTCGACCTACTTAGGGTTTCCTAACCCTACTACTATGTGATTAACATGTGTATATGATTAAGTAGCATGTGAATTAGGCCTTATGATCTATTAATTGTAGATTAATGACCTTAAATTGACAATGGGATTGATTATATGATTTGGTCAAAAGAGATAAGCATGACTCTTTAAGGTTACTTGTTAAGTTGATATATATAGAAAGTATTAAGTGTACTAAGTTGAATGTTAAATTGAATTGATATTAAGATCATGATATATTGTGTTTGACTTTAGAAAAGTCATAGTATGAGTTATAATGTGATTTCATATGAGCCTATGAAGACAAAATATACAAGACTTTAAAAGTCAACATGTTTATGTGCAAGTGATGAGTGCACTTCTAAGTGCAACTCCAAGTATATGTGAATGTTATATGTGCATGGGGTAGTTATGGGTAGAATAGTATGATGTTAAGCAAATGCTAAGTATTGAATTATAATATTATGTTAAAGCTTAAGGATTATTAGAATTTCAAGGGCTACAACAATTAGGAGCTAAGAAACCATAAGGTGAGTAAACATTATGTTCATATTACAAGTATAAGTTATCATGATATGTGAACCTTTGAGATTTTTGAAGCCCAAGTTCCTTTCTATTCTAAATTATAATTATATGAATTCTTTGATAAGTTTAGGTTGCCAAAGGACAATTAGTCCAAAAACTTTTTTCATTACTCAATGATAATTGTAACGACCCACATCTACCCTAGGAGTTTTTGTGACAAATTGTTTGAATTTAGAATTATTGTGTCAAAATATGTGCTTATAGGAAAATTTATGTATGATGTGATTTATGAGTGTGTGGCATGTTAAATTAATTTTAATATGCCTAATATGAATTATCATTGTGAAATAAATGATTTATATATAATGCATTAGCATAAAATAATTTATTTTACATAAAATGAATTTTAATGTAAAAATGCAATTTTTAACCATAAAATAATTTTATGAGTATTTTGAAAATAATTTTTAAATAAATATTTTGGGGGGATTTTAATGAAAATAATAAAAAAATTATTTTTAATTACCTATAATCAACCCCAAAATTAAATAAAAAAGCCAAATACCCAAAAAGGCCACTACACCAAAACACTCCTAACCTAACTCATTAAGGGTAAACTTGGAAATTGTCTAAAACCCTAAATATTTAAAGGGAATTTCAGCTAGCCCTTCATTCCAGCAGCCATCATTATGTTATTTCATTATTTTGGCAGAAAAATTCTCTCAAAATTATTCTCTCTACCAAAATTCACAAAATACCTTCAAACTTTGTGATTTTGCGACCGTTTCATAAGTTTTTCCTCTCCTTTCAATTTGCTATTTAATTTTTATGAAACTAACCATGGAAAAATTATTTTGAACTGAGTATTTGCTGATTTTTATTTATTAAATTTGGCCTAGGTGATTTCTTGAGAGAGAAACCAATTTTTCTACCAAAAGACCAACCTCTCTACGCGAATCTTCCAAAGGTAAATCCCAAAACTCAAAGTTGGAATTTTCTCGCATAAACACAATAGGGGGGGGGGGGGGGGGGGCAATTTTTGTATTTTTATATTCTAAATGGATTTTTGATGTTTTTAGATGAAAAATATCAAATTAAATAATATTTCTACATATTACTATAATGATTGAAAAGCTTCAGAAAATAAGGAAATTCATGGTTTTCATCCTAGAACTTAAAACTTGAAATTTTACTACATAAGAAATGTCTATGGATGCTGATTTGTATATATTCATGTTCTAAACTGATTTTTGTTATGTTTGGATGAAAAATAATGGTTTAAATATTGTGTTTACATATTACTGTAATGATCGGAAAGTACTGGAAACAAAAAAGGTTCATGGTTTTCACCTAATACCTAAAAGTTAGAAAATTTTCATGCATATGAATCTATATGGGTTCTAATTCCTACATGTTCATGTTCTAAAATGATTTTTTATTTTGATTATATGAAAAATCTTGGCTTAAACCATGTTTTTGCATATTACTGTAATGAACAAAAAGTGCAAAATGTAAGAAAAATGCATGTTTTCCTTGAATAGAGCATCCGGCCAATGTAGGGATTTTTATCCCAATATCTATAATTTTTATATGTTGTATTTTAATGAGTATTGACATGTATACATGAATGGTAAATGATTAAATTATATGTTGATTGATGGAATGACCCTAAACAAGCCTAGAGGCAATTTGGTATACTTAAGGTATCTTAAACCTATGTTGTGATTAATATGTGAATTAATATGGAAATAGGTTTTATGATGAGTTAATAATGAATTAATGATCTTGAATTGATGAAGGGATTAAGTGTATGAATTGATCATAAGAGATAGGCATGACACTTGAAGGGCTATTATTAAGTTGATTTATATGGAAGTGTTAAGTATATTGATTTTGAGATCATGACATATTTTGTTTGACTTTAGAAAAGTCATAATATGAGTTATAATGTGTTTTCATGTGAGCTTATAAGGGCTAAGTGTGCAAGACTTTTAAAGTCAACATGTTAAGTGCAAGTGATGAATGCACTTCTATGTTCAACTCTAAGTGTATGTGAATGTTATATGTGTATGGGGTACTTATGGGATAGGATAGCATGATGATTAAATAAATACTAAGTATTGAATTAAATATTATAATAGAGCTTGAGTAATTTTAGAGGTTCAAGGGCAACAAGTATTAGGAGCAAAGGAACTACCAGGTGAGTAAACATTATACTATGTTACAAGTATGTGATATCATGTTATGTGAGCCTTTGAGATTTTAGAAACCTAAGTTCTTTTCTATCCTAAATTATAATTATGTGATTTCTTTATTAAGCATGGGTTGCTAATGGACAATTGGTCTAAAGCCATCAATGTTTATTCAATGATGTGAGAGACTCTTTATAATTGTTACCTTACCTACTTTCTTTTTGGAACTACACTATTATTGTATCTTCCTTTCAAAAAAGTTAAACTACTATTGCTATTATGACACATGTTATTGTTACCTAAAGTGCTATTATCATATATGATTACCATTAGCTCTAGCTATGGTATCTTTAACCTTTATACAAAATCCTTGTGCTGATGTGGGTAATCATTGGAACCTGTGCACATGGTCTTAACCCAATGAACAGGGGTAGAAGGGGCAGTTCTAGCTGTGGAGCTTGATCAGTTTCACGACTTTATAAGTTATGGGTTAGGAGTTGGAATTTGATATGAGGCCACTTCTCCCGTGAGTGAATTGAGCAGGGTCTTCACTCATAAGTAGTAAGTGTGATTTCTGCAAACATTGTCAAATTGCAAACTTTAATTCATGAATTGTAAATCATGAACTATGTGTTATAAGCTATAGATTTCCTTTTTAAAGGGATATATGTTATTGCATGTGTTGTATTGTTTACTCATTGAGATCACCTATCTCACCCCTTTTTCCTTGTGTGGTTCTAAGTGAGCATTTTGAGGAGGCAAGATATCGCTCAAGTTATCTACTCTGCTTAATTTCCTTGTCAAAGTTTTAATAATACCATACTCTGTTGAGTCCTTAGACACTCTAGGAATTTTCATAGAAACTTTATTTTAAAATATTATGTTGGTGACTTTTATTTGGACTTTTATTATTATTTTCTTATGAATTATATTAAAGTATATATTTTTAGCTTTCGCAACTTAAGGTTTTTCCTTTATAAAAGGTTTTTATTAAGATAATGTATAAGGTTCTGTACGATCCTAGGCAAAGTTATTATATACATAAATGGGTTCTATGGGCGTGGATGACCTTATGTCTCTCCATGTTCTAAGACTATCATATCTCCGAAAATGGGATGTGATAATAATAAAGAACCTTTGTGATTTGTTGCCTTACCTTACTTTCTTTCTAAAACCACACTATTATTTATCTTATGTTTAATAACCTAAACTGCTATTGCTATTGTGTTACATGCTACTGTCTTCTTAAATGCTATTATTATAAGTGATTGCCATTAGCTCTGGCTATGGTGCCAATGAACCATTTTATGCAAAAATCCTCATGCCGATGCAGGTAATCATCAGAACCTGTGCACATGGTCTTAACCTAATGGATAGGAGCATAGTATCCATCTTAGCTAGAAGGGGTGGTTCTAGCCATGGCGCTTGATCAACTTCACACTTGTTATATGATAGAAGTTGGAATTTGGCTTAAGGCCACCTCTCCTCAATGTATTTAAGTGAATTGGGCAAGAGTCTTTACTCGTTAAGTGATAGGTGTGATTTCTACAAAACCTTACTAAATCGCTACTAATGAACCATGAATTATGAATTATGACCTATGAGTTATGTGTTATGAGCCCATTTTTAAGGGATACGTGTTATCGTATAAGTTATTGTTTACTCATTAAGATCATCTATCTTAACCTTTTTCTTTGTGTGGTTCCAGGTGAGCATTCTGAGGAGGCAAGGTGATGGCTCAAGCAATCTACTCTGCTTGAGGGATTTCCTTATCCAAGTTTATTAGCATACTGTGATATGAAGAGTCTTTTTAGATGCTCTAGGAGTTTCATATTTGGAATATTATTTATTTGATAAATTGTTTGGAGTCTTAAATATTTTTTTTCGTATGGATTGTATTTGAAAGTAATTTTAAACTATACTTCCACTAGTCAAAGTTTTCCTTATTATTGGATAATTAAGTTAATGCATAAGGTTTTGGTATGATCCTAGGCAGTGTTTATTTGTTTATGAGTGGGTTCTACGGACTTGGATGACCCTATATCTCCCTTTGTTCTAGGACCATCATATCTCCAAAATTGAGATGTGATAGCCCCTTCTAGCTGAGGTGCATACACTACCCTTATCCATCAGGTTAAGACCATGTACAAAGGTTCTGATGATTTCCTGCATCGGCACAAGGATTTCTACATAAAAAGGTTCATAGGTACCATAGCTAGAGCTAATGGCAATCACTTATAACAATAGCATTGAAGAATGTAATCACATATAACATAATAGCAATAGATGTTTAGCCTATTAAACAAAGGGTAAACCATAGTGTGGTTCTAGAAAGAATATTAGATAAGGCAATAATCACAAAGGTTCTTTCTTATCATTGAATAAACAATAATAGTTTAGGACCAATTGTCCTTTAGTAACCCAAGCTTAACAAAGAAATCATATAATTATAATTGAGAATAGAAAGGAACTTGAGTTTCAAGAATTTGAAAGGTTCAATATCATGATAACTTATACTTGAAACATGAACATAATATTTATTCACCTTATGGTTTCTTAACTCCTAATGCCTATAGCCCTTGCACCTCTAACAATCCTTAAGCTCTAACATAATATTATAATTTAATACTTAGAATTTGCCTAACATCAAGCTATCCTATTCCATAACTACCCCATGCACATATATCATTTACATATACATGGAGTTGCACTTAGAAGTGCACTCATCACTTGCACATAATGTGTTGACTTTTAAGTCTTGCATACTTTACCTTCTTAGGCTAAGATGAAATCACATAATAACTCATACCAAGACTTTTCTAGCCAAACACAATAAATTATAACCTTAATATCAATTTAATTCAACTTCCTGCTTGGTACCCCTAATACTTTCCATATATATCAACTTAACAAGTAAACCTTAAAAGAGTCTTACTTGTCTCCTTGACCAAATGATACAATCAATCTCATAGTCGATTTAAGGTTATTAATTCTCAATTAGGGTTTGGAAACCCTAGGTAGGCCAACATGTAATTAAATCATGTATCATTAATATATAGATATTAATAATCATTAAAATGTATCATACAAAAATTATAGGCCTTGGGATAAAAATCCTAGGGTAGGCCGAAGCCACATAACTATGGAAACCATGGATTTTCTTGCTTTTCGTACTTTTCAACTATTGCAGTAATATGCAAACATATGATTTAAACCAATATTTTTCATGTGAACATAACAAAAATCAATTTAGAACATAAAAATGTAGAAATCACCCCTCTATGATCATATGCATGAAAATCCAACTTTTAAGTTTTTGGTTCACCTTTGATGGATTTGTGAAGAAATAGTTGTGTTTACAGTTGAAAATCAGTTTCTCCTTCAAAAAAACAACCTAAGCCAAATTTAACAAGAAAAAAAATAATAAATACATAGCCTTATATGGATTACTTATGATTAGTTTTATAAAAATCAAACAGTAGATTGAAAGAAGAGAAAAACATACGAAGATGATCACAAGATCGCAAGGTTTGGAGGCACATCGTGAATTCCAGTTGAGAGAGAATTTTTGAGAGAAAATTCTATAAAAATCTGATAGGAAAACATAATGGAGGCTGTATAACCCTAGGGTGGCTGAATATTAGATTAAAATTAGGGTTATGGTGCAAAAGTTACAAGTTTGCCATTAATGAGCTAGGTTAGGAGTGTTTTGGTGTGTTAGGCTTTTGATGAGTTGGGCTTTTAATCTAATTTATGGGCTGATTATAAATAATTAAAAATAAAATATTTTGCTTCTTATTTTCATTAAAATTCCCCCAAAAATATTTAATTAAAAATATTTTAAAAATGCTCATAAAAATTATTTTATGCTTAAAATTCGCTTTGTGCATGAGAATTCACTTTGTATGAAATAAATTATTTTATGCTTTTGCACTTCATATAAATTACCTATTTCATATCCAAAATTCATATTATGCTTATTAAAACTAATCTAGCATGTCATTTACTCATCAACCAATAGCACATGAATTTTCATGAAAGTACATACTTTGTCATAGTTGTTCGCAATCAAACAATTTTGTCACAAAACTCCTAGCCTGAGTATAGGTTGTTACAAATAATTATTTACTTGTATAACTATAAATGCCAAAAGAACTATATATATGTATTATATGGTTCCTAAAGCAACTCTTGTTTACTAATTCATGATAAATTCTTTTGGTAAACATATGTGAACCATAAAAGAATCAAGTAAACCAATTGATCCTTGAAAATTATAAAAATTCCAAATCTCCATTTTATCAAATGATAGCTTTAGCAAAGAGATCCCTATCTAATGTGGGTAAGACATTAGACTGTGTGCACATAGGAATTAAATTCTATATAGTGATATGGGGGTATGTTCTAAAAAGAACCTCTACCTCGGATATGCCAATGTGTCTCTACCCTAAATTTAAGGGAACTTTATGCTTCGAGTATGCTACAAGTAGCCTCTACCCCAACTATATGGGAGCATGCTTAAACTAAGTCGTGAGGAATGCTTAACATAACTTATTATGACTACCTAATTAGAAATGAATGTTAGTGAACATATACATGAACATTACATAGACTTTTGATCATAATTATTGTGCACTCAGATCCCTCCATTATGGATTCCTGATGTCAGCTAGGGTCATAGATTAGTCTAACCTTATATGCTTCGATAATATGATCTCATCTCAATTCTAGTTCTTGATAAACTCGATTCCTACTAGAAACTCTTTTTCAATGAATTTCATCCGCCTTAGCTAAGGATTTTGATATCAAGAACAATTAGATGTCATAGGATTCCTTCCTTGTTTACCTAAGTTAATGAATTCTTTCTTGGAGATCACTTACCTCAACATATCACTAGTTAGGGCCACCACATGCCATATACCTTTGCGTGAATAGCATCAGTATGTAAGCAATAATAAATCCTAACCATCAATATGTTAGGTAACATATTACCTTAAGTCAAAGGATTATATGTATAATTATGACCTAGATGATGAAATGTTGACTAGTGGTTAAAACCCATGTATTCATCATCTAATGTCACTATTCTACTTATTCATTTCTATGAGAGTTCATATATTGTCATGATATTACATGTCTATAGTATAAGACTCACTACCTCTGTCACTGTAAGTATCACATACTTATCATGGATGACAATAGAGGTGATGGCCTTCCAGATTAAAGATGCCCAGTCAATAATACTAAGACCATGAACATATTTAAAATATCTGTACAAGAGTGATATGTCTCTCACATTCTTAGCTCTTTGAGAATTGATCCACTTATAGAATACTTAAGGAACATATACATATATTCATTACAAAGGAACAAATTCATTTAAACAACATATATATTTTATTGCCAGTTGAGGATTGTTTTTACATTTATATAATATGTATAGTGCTCTAAGGCAAACATCACTATCAATTAAGTGATATTGTGTCAATTTTTATATCGCCTATGATTAAAATACACTGTATTATAATTATACTAAGACTGTATCTGATAATTATTTTCACTGTGCCTAATTGCAATTAAGTGAATAAGAGTGACTAACTATGTGTAATTGTGATTAAGTGAATAGCAAGATGCTATGTATGTGACTAATAACATTTGGGGTAAGTGGTGTAGTGTTTTAGTATATGCATAGTGCCTAGTCATTTTGGGTAAAAGTCACTATCATTCACTAAATGAAAATTTGACTAAAGTTCTTAGAAATTCAAAAGCTCTTTACCGCTTAGAAATTCAAAAGCTCTTTAACCAAATTGCCATGACTAATAAAATGACCATAAAACCTAAACCTAACACTGTTTTCAGCTTATTCATTAACGGTAGCTAAGTCAATTCCTCAAGAAAATCCTAACCTGACTTAAATCATATATAAGGATCTCATTCTTCTATCTTCTTCTTCATTTTCTCCCAACACAAAAGCAAACACACTCACAGACACTATACCATATTCAGTCACACTAGAGCAAGAGTAAGAGGAAGAATTTCTAGGTAAGTTCTTCACAAAACCTTTTCATTTTTCATCCTTTGAATGCTTCTTGAATTCTTTTCCTTAGGTGTTCAAGTTTTCTTGCCTTTCCTCCCACTCTAAGGTTCGTCCAATATTAGTCTGAGGGAAAGAGTAAAGCTTTAAGGTATATCTTCCATGAAACCTACTCATTTCTTCCTCTTAAGTTTGATTCTTGTGTCATTTTTATGAATGCCTTGAAATTTTCCCTTTTCCCCTTCATAAATGTTTTAGCCAAGAGGGGCATTTCCTAAACCATGGCTTATAATTGCTAATGCATTCATATTTATGTTGCTTGCTATGTGAATTAAATGATTTAAGTATCAAATTATGAAATTGATGAGCATTAATATATTTTCCCCTAGACTTTATTTTTAGCCATGACTAGGGTTTCATATAGCTTGCACTTTATTTTCAATTGCTTGATGATCTATGCATAATTGAGTGTTAGAAATTATTTAACAAAAATTTGATTTCCCTAATGTGTATGGTTTGGCCAACCTAGGGTTTCATCCTAGGTTGATGTTTTCTTTTAATTGATACTTGAATCATGTTTAATTAGATGTCAACAATTGAATGGTTAATTTTGCAATAGAAGCATGAAATTAGATTTTCCCTAAATTGAATGAGTATGCCAAGTATGAGCTTCTAAATTAGGGTTTGGTATGTGTAATTGGATAGTTTAATTGCATGAATTGAGCCTCAATTTGATTAATTGAAGTGTAACTGAATGTTTCCCCAATTTTCCCAAACTTACATGTTGCTTGTCCTCAAGCAACTATTATGGCATAAATTAGGATTTCATCGATAATCATTGCAATTCAAGTGCTTTTTTAACAATTCACTAACATGAATGAACAAGTAATAACACCTTTTTTTAAGAAATTAATTACCTCTATTCATAACTAATAAGACAAACTACTCGCGCAACTTAGTGTTTCTCTCAAATTGTTAAGAAAATTCATTTGTAATACTCAACCATTCTCAAAGGCAAACTACCATAAACTTGCTTATTTATCCAATCTCAACCACTAATTTCATTCAAGGCATCAATCAAAGGTCGTTGTTTGGTTGTAATGGGGCTAGGGTAAAAAGGGTAGGAAAAAGGAAAAAAAAGTTCAATCATTAAGCATAAGAGCATTCAAAGATAAAATAATAAGCTCATAGATAAAGTACTTCCCCATCTTTCTTTCATATTATTCTCACAAAAATTTGCAATACTAATATGTTCTTAACTTCTATTTTTTTAATTTTTATTATTTTTCTATTCTATTCTTTTTATTATTTTATTTTTTTTAATAAAATGAAGCCTAATTCAACTTCTTGAACCAATTAGAACTTGTTCACAAAACATGATGACTCCTTAACCCCACACTTACTTCAGCAGTACTAGCTCAATGAAGGATAAAATAGATGAAGACTATAATGAAAGGTCAAGCTAAAAATAATTGTGTTTTACAAAGAGAAGGTCAAGGCTAAAAGTGGCTCACTAAAGGAAATTAAAATTCAAGGTCGGCCATTTAAGCTAGAGAGGTAAACCTAATGCCTTAATCATTTAAATACCTGAATATAAATTAATATGTGATCTCAATAGGTATGCTTAAGCAAATTCTAAAGATGTACAATGAAGATGGCACACTCAATCATAATAAGAAAAACAGTGTTTATAGGCTCAAAAGCTCAATAAGGTACGGTAAAGTCTATCTTGCTTCACTACAAATTAAAGGCAATCATAAACATAATAAGGTCATAACAGGTGCTAGTTAGTTGAAACATTCATACTAGAGAAATTTGAAAATTTTCCCGTAAATAACAAGATTATTAATTAACTCCCAACAATTATGCCATGAACAACGACTTAACACAAACACAAAGGAAAATAACTAGACATAAAATGGGCAATTTCACCCTACACTTAGAACTACACATTGTCCTTAATGTGGACTAAGATATATAGTAAAGCACATGGGGTAGAAAAAACTTGGATTGTGAATCAAGGATGAGAAGCATAGCGCATACAAATTCCAGGAATTGCTTTTAACACAACACTTAAACAAAAGTCTAGGTGCAAGTTGCACATGCCCATGTTAATGAACTCGCACGCCCGTGCAATCAAAGCTTGATTCTATCATTTTTGGTTTAGCATTTTTTTTACTCTACAAACCCTACATGCCCATGCAATATGGGATGCACGCCCATGCAAGATGGACCTGAAGCTATCCTTTTCTTTTTTTCTAGAACACCAAAAATTTATCACACTAATGCAAAAAAACATATTAAATGGATAAAACAATTAACATTCTAATTAAAATTACTTCAATTTCTAAAAATAAATGACATAAAGAAAAGTTAGAAATGCAGGTTGCCTCCCACAAGCACTTCTTTAACGTTGCCTTAGCTGGATGTTTTGGAAGACATTAAAGAACCTTAAATTCCTTAAATTTTTCCACTCCCTCAAAATGTGGTTAAACACTCTGACCATTGACCCTAAAAATTTTGTCTCTATAAAAGTTAAATAAATCTACTACTCTAAAGGGATGTACCATATTCATAATAAAAGGACCACTCTAGTGGGGTTTAGATTTACCTAGATCATGATGCCACTATGAGTTGTAGAGTAGTGCTTTCATACCTTATTCAAGGGACTTCCAGACATGGCTTTTATCATGAAGAGGTTTGGCCCATTTCATGAACAATTGAGAGCTCCTATACAGTTCTTTCCAGAGCTCAACCAACTTAGACATGTGCAACATTTTTTTATCATAGGATCCCTGCAAGAAAACATCTTTGACAGCAATATTAAAGTATTCAATAGAAGAGCATTCCTCAATAAGTGACGTGGAAGGAACAGATAAATTGTTAAAAATGAAAAATTCAATAGTTTGGCCCAAAACAGTTATAGTCAATTTCCTATTTTTAACATCAATCAAAGTATTAGTAGTTGCCATAAAAGGTCTGCCCAATAAGATATGCAATTCTGACCTATAAGAAAACTCATCTCCCATATCCAACACCACAAAATCAACAGGCACTATCAACCATCCTACTTGCACTAGCACATCTTCTATAATTCCCCTAGGAAATCTCAATGACTTATCAACTAATTGCAAGCTCATTTTGGTGGGTTTCAACTCTCTTAAGTTCAACTACTTAAATAAGGCATACGACATCAAATTAATACTAGCACCTAAATCTAACATACCTTTAACCTTTTCACCACTGCCCATACTAAACTCAATGACAAAACTACCAGGATCCTTAGTTTTTGGAGGTAATTTTTGCTGGAGTACAACATTAATCACTTCAGACACTACCACTTTCTCTTCCACTTCTAATCTCTTTTTTTTATAATTTAACTCTTTGAAAAATTTAGCATAAGCAAGCACATTCTTTATCACATCAAGCAAAGGCAGATTTATACTTACCTTAGAGACCATATTAAAAAGTTCATTAAATTGCTTATCTTGCTTATCATTTTTCAAGCAGCTTGGAAATGGAATTGGAGGGTAATAAGGATCTGCAGCCCTTTGTAGCTTAGGTGGTGAGGATGTTTCCTTCTAGTTCTCACCATCATTTGAAAGGGTTCCATTCTCTTTTTCTGGACCTCTATCTTAGGTACCTGCACCATCAAGACTATCCCGAATATTATTGTTAATTACCTTACCAGTCCTAAGGACTATAATAGCCTTAGCTTATTCTAGTTGGCTAGGAAGTTTCCCGTTTTGGTGTCATTGTAAATGATTTGCAAGTTGCCCAACTTAAGTCTCCACCTTTTTTAATGATGCCTCTAAGGAGTCAAACCTCTTATTATTATTCTCTTGATTTTGGGTGCTAGCTTGAATGAAAGCATTCAAGCTATACTTTAATGAAGACCTCTTCAGTTGATTATGGTTTGATGATTCTCCTTGGAATTTGTGTCCCCTGTTCAACATCTAAAATGGGGGTTGTGGTTGCTGCTACTGCTAGTTGTTGTTTGGATGGTTCCTCCAACTAGGGTTATAAGAGTTAGAGTATGGATCATTCCTACCCCTAGGTTGGAAGCCATTTAACGCTTGTGCTTGCTCAGATTCACCTGCAAAAACATCAATGCTAGAAGGACAAATGTTAGCACCATGCCTAAATACACCACAAATACCATATAACTCTTAGTTTTGCATAGGTTGTTCCCTTTTATGGTTAAGAGCTTGACTTCTCTAGTCAGCTCACTATTTGCATAGCCACATCTTTCCCAGGAGCTCCTTCTTAAACTCCAACTCTTCTATCCCTCACACTCTTCTGCTGAGAGTTGGCACTAAGCATTTCAAATAGGTCATATGTCTCCTTAGCAGTTATTTCTCCCATTGCCCTTCCAGCTGCATTATCCATAGTACCTTGGCTCTAAAGAGTGAGCCCATCATAGAAATATTGGTTAGGCAGCTGCAATGGATAATGGTGGTGAGGGCACTGAATTTGCAACATACTAAACTGCTCCCATACCTCATGAAACAGTTCTCCATCTATTTGTGAGAAAGTAGCAATCTTTGTCCTTAACTCAACTATCTTATGGTGGGAATAAAACTTCCTTATGAACCAGTTGTACACCTCCTCCTAAGTTGTTAAAGAATCTGGAGGTAATGTCATCAGCCATGCTTTAGCACTATCTTTCAAGGTGTAAGGAAAACACCTCATTCATAATTGATCCTCAGTTAGACCTTACAGAGGAGAGGTTTAAATGGTGGAATGAAATTCTCTGACGAAGTTTAGGGGGTCTTCGTTTGGCACTCTATAGAATGAAGGAAGCATGTTGTAATGAATATTCTTAAGCTTATAGTTCTGGACAACTACATCAAGTCTAATGCATGATGTAGCTGTACCTATGATTGGTCAAGCATACTCTTTCATTGATCTACCTACTTATGCCATTATGTCTTCTTGCACTTCTTGTTCAACTTCTTCTTGCTTAATGTCTTCTTCAATTTGTTCAACTTCCCTTCTAAGTCTCTTTTGTCTGTGAATGTTATCAATAAACGGGGCAAGTTCTCTTTCCAGAAATCTTCTCCCATGCATAAAAATGACTAAAAGAGAGTAGTCAGTAAAACAAAAACTAAAAGCAGAAAAAACGAAATAAAATAAAATAACTTTTTATCAAAAAAAAATTAATTGCACCTAGCAAACTCCCCCTGTAATGGCGCCAAAACTTGTTCGCCTCAAAATGTACTATCCAAAAAGGCTCCCACAAGCAAACTAGGCAATTATACTACACTGGAAGCACCTAAGGTCATATCTCTCAAGGAAGTGCAATTGGAGATTATTTATTTTTCTAACAACAAATAAGAATAAAAGAATTAATTCAAATATTTAAAATGTTGTATGTTTTTATGGATACTAAAACTCAAATGCTATGTCTGAAGGCAAATAGGGTTTGTATTTCATTTATCAATCCTATATGTCTATGAATCCACCTAAATGATTATGTTTCCATTTTTTTATTTCTAATAATTGAACCAATTGAAAACAATTTACTAGCTCTCGCATTCAAAAATTTTATTCAATGAATCTTTTCACAAGAAACTAAAACTTAATTCCTAGGACTTATATTTCTAATTCATCTTAAGATCCCAATTGAAATTATTTCTAATATTAAATTTCAATACATAAGTTAAACAAATGATGACCAATCAATTGTTCATAATCATTCATTCAATTCAATAAGGAAAATTGAAACATAAACAATTTAGGTGAAAACTCAATTATATAATAATCATGATAAAATTCGTACAAACCCTAGACTAAGATGAAATTAGTTCAAAGGAACACCAAAAATTATCATCTCAATTTTATTATTATCCTAAGAATTCATCAAATTAAGAATATTAATCATCAAAATTCCAAAGATTAATAAAATGGAGATGAAACCTGAAATTCTGCACTTTTATTCTTATTCAACACCTTAACTCTTCACAAAAGATTCCCAAAAATAATCTCAAACCTAATCTAGAGTGTTTATGATCTAAAAATATATATAAAAAAAAGTAAATGAATGGATGTGTTTTTCTCTCCCCAAAATTGCCAAATCCAGTACGCTCTCCTCCAAAAGAAGAAAAGAAGCCCCCAATAAAAACTCATCCTTTCCCTTTTATACCTCTTCTAAAATAGGGTTTTAAATGTCCAGAATCGGCATGGGCATGCAGCTTCTTTAGCATGGCCATGCCAACTTTAGTTGGGCTTTTCCTTCATTAGCAGCTTGAGGTTTGATTGGCATGGCCCTACAACTCCTGTAGCATGGTCATACTGATCTAAAGCTCTTCTTTTTAGCTCTTTTAAAGAATGCTTGCTTAGCCAACGTCAAATCACTTCAAGAATCTATCCATCTACCTAATAGATAAACAAACTATGCACAACTAACAAACACATTAAAAGCACCACTATAAAGCACAAAATCAATAATACATTATGAAATTAAACAACCAAAAACACAATTAAAAACAATAAAAATATAACAAAACAATAAGATTTTATGATTCCATGTTTAATTATTCAAATTGATTTTTTAATTATCCAATTAAATGACTTGATTTCATGATCTGAGACACAATTTGATATATTAATGATCAATTGGACATTTTCCCCAAAACTTCCTATTTGACCAAGTTAGGGTTTTCCTAAACCTTGATGTTTAATTTCAATTACATGTCCAAGTGAGCTCCCCCACACTTGAATTGAATGATTTAAAGCTTAATTGGAGATTTGATTGAATAAAATATGTTTTCCCTATATTCCATGGTTCAGCCAATTAGGGTTTTTCTTAGCCAAATGTCATTAAAAAAGTAATTGGGCTTACTTGGGAGCCAATTTGAGGATCCTAAGGTCAATTTAAAGTTTAAATGACAAATTGATAGTTTTCTCGAAAATTGAAATTAGGAATTAGGATTAATTGAACTATGCTTTTTAAATTATAATTGATGATGTAATTAAGTGTTGTTATGTATGCATTTAATTTGTGAAGTGTTGAATTGGTGCAATTGAATCAATGTGATGAGAATTAGGCCATAGGGTCATTCAACCAAAGTGGAATATGAGCCTTAGTGCTCCATCAATGCTATTGAACAAGTGTTTAAGTAAACCTTTATAGTATGGCACAATATGATCAATATTGGTATGTTTTGTGTAGCCTTTGCTAGAATGTTAGGGTTAGGCCTAAAATTAGACTAGGTTAGAGTTATGTTTAAGTAAGATACTAAGTGTTATGCATATGGTGAAGGAATATTAGGTGCAAAATAAACAAAAGCAATATGGTGGGTGAAATTTCAAACAATTGAAAATTTCACTTTCACCTAAATGAGTCCAATAAACATTCAAGCATTCTACTAATTAGTTTGTAAAACATATACGAAAGAAAGAAAATCAAGTAGTAATCATATTACCTCTTAAAGCCTAAGAACTTTGATTCTTTTTTCCACTCCAAAAGCTCTCCAAATGTTAAGCCTCTAGATTGTCCACACGAAGCTTCACCTCCAAGGCACACTTTGATTTGTTTAGATCTTCTTGATTCTCTCTCTTGGTAGCCCAATTGAATGCAAGATCTTCTAACATAAATCCTTAGTGATTTGATTTCTTCTAATTGCTATGAATATATCTTTTCAATTCAAGAAACCTTTGTTCTTTCACAAAGAACAAAGAATAAGAAAATTGAAGAACTCTTCTTCCTTTTCTTTTCTCAAGACTTAGTTACTAAGGCTTCTTTTAGAAAAGATATGCATAAAACGCCTCATTTTACAACATCATTTGCATTTTATATAGCTAACAACTATGTTCTCAATTAGGGGACAAATGAGATATTATATTTGCTGTATGCCTTAGTATGAACCCTCTATTTTGCACCTCTAAATGACCGACATTTGATCATGAATGCATAGAATTATATTAAGCTCAAATTGGATCAAGGACGGAGAAGAACAAACCGAAAAATGGAATGCGGTAACTCGTGGGCCTGCTGCGGTAACTCGAGTTGGCTACGGTTACTGCAGTCGCCTATGCAGTTACCGCAGAGGCGGTTGTGGTAGCCAATTGGCTACTGCAGCCGGTCCTGTGGCAACCACAAATCCCTCTGTGGTTGCCACAGTCGATGTTTCAGTTACCGTAACTGTACCCTTTCAGAATTCTACCCAAAAACTATGAATTTTTAGCCCCAAACTCCTCCTATAAATACCTTGCACCTCATAACAGCTAAAGATAATTATATGCTTCCATACTCTCCATAAAGCTTTCTAAACCCTATTTCTAAGCTTTTCAATCATCAAAACCCTCTTCCTAAACCTCCAAATCTCTAAAATCTCATTCCTAAAACCTCCTTCATCACATAAAACCCCATTTATAAGTTTCCTAATCATCTTGAAACCCTATTCACAAGCCTCCTAATCATCTTAAGTTCTATTTTTAAGCTTTCTAATCAAGAAAAGGTTCAATTCAAGCCCCTTTCTTTCAAAGCGAATTCGTGGTTCTCAAGCAAAGGTGTCATCCAAGTCCCTTCAAGAAGAGTTCACACTATTCAAGAGTCTTTCTTTCACAAGGAGTGCTTGTGATATCCCGAGGCCAAGGTGGAACTTAGATCCAGTGCCAAGCTCACTCCCTACATTCCTCGCCGACATAAGCCAAAGGTAAAAGTTCTTTCCTTTTCCTTTTCAATTTCAATTCCAAGATCTAAATTTGAAAAGATCCAATTTTTGCTAATGAAAATCTAACTTAATTAACAAATCTCTAAAGTCCTTTAAAATCAATCAAAACATGATAACAAAGGCAATGACTTAAAAACCCCTCCTTCGGAAGAAGGAAGAACTACGTGGGTTTGATTCTCATTCAAAGGGATATGCAAGCTTGCCGTCTCTAAGGCATTTAACTTTGCTAAAATTAACAACTTTTTCTCTCTATCACCTTCTTCACATAGTTTAGGATCAAAATCGCTTTTCTTAAATAAAAATCAAAATTTTAGTTCTTTTTTTTATTATAATTGTTTTAATATTCTCTTTCTTATCTTAGTTGTTTAGATTATTCGGGGAATGTGTGCTTTTCTTAGAACCCATAAGGGCTAGAGGAAAGATCCCTTGATTTTGATATTTTGACTTGTAATAGTTTTAAGTAGTTTCTCTCTTACCTTTTTGCATCTTATGATTATCATTATCTCATATTTGTCATGTATTACACAAGTAATATTTGTTTCATACATCATATTATATCTGCTCATGCATACATAAAAACTTCTTTTTTACAAAAGCTATTTCATATTTAAGCCAAACTAAAATTTTGCATTGTTTCAACTAAAACCTAGTCTCCGAACACTCTTTGGTCATTTGAGGACTAGTGCTTTTCCTTGGGATAAATGGTGTAAATTTGGAGTCAATCAAATTAGGGTTTTTCCTTTAATTTTCCCAAATAAAGATAAACAACATTAAAGTCCTTTTGCAACTTATAACTTACAAAATACAAATTTTCTAAACTCATAGCGGGTTCCAATCATAATGTTTCTCCCAAATGGGCATTTTGGATTCTCCTTCAGTGAATCGGACCAGGTGCTCGGGCGAAGCCTCACAGTTGGGGACTCTACTGGGGACTTCAAAATCTTTTTTTAAATAAAGGATAAAGTAGACTACTCTTGGTAAAACAAAAGTTTGGCTTTTATTACAAAATGGCTTTTTCATGCATCACTACATTGGGCTCCTTGTCCAAAACATTAGTTTCTTAGGAAAACAAAGGATAGAAAGTAACATCAAGTGGGCAACCTTCCTTAGGTCTGCTTGCCGATAGTGAAATCATCCAGCCCATAACATATCCTCTAATCCTTTTAGAGGTGTAACGAGTATGCGCGTACTATTAGACCCACGCAAGGCTCCTTGACTCACATATGGTTAGGTATATCGCATCTCTAGTGTGATGGGTTCCTTTCAAACCACCCTTACCCTTTTATGTAACGACCCATAGAACCTTCCTTTAGGATTGAATGTACCATAATGCTGAACTTGGTATGTCATTATCATGAAACCTTTTTTCATTCATGCATATATGCATGCATGCATCATGCGAGAATCCTACTAAAGTGGAAAACTTGAAAACCACCCAAACACTGCTAGTCCTTATACAAACCCATGTCAAATTCCTAAACCCATGTCTACCGATGGTACCTTCATCCTTATCTTACTGTTGTGATTAGGATTTGATGATCTCACCTTGTCCTCATCTTCACCCAAGCTAAAAACTGACCTAGCTTCAATTTTTTTTTTCCAAAGGTTTAAGAGATGTCAACTGGATTAGGGAAAGAAGTTGCTGCTACTAATGAAATTGATGACTTGATTAATGGGCTATTTGCTAGGTTCGCTGAACAACAAGAGGAAATACTTAAGAGGCAGGAGGCTCATTTCCAAGACCTACTTCAAAATCAAATGAGGATTATTATGGAAGATGTCCAAGAAATGATGGGCCGGACCACCATAAACCAAAATTTGACCAATCCAGACCCAATGAATCCAAAACCCACCTCCTATCCTATTTTTGGGTCTGCCTCCAAATCTGACCTAAAAGACAAGGAAAAGGCCATAGTTGAAACCATCCCATCACCATCTATTCTCAAAACCAACTCACTTTTTCAACCAATACCCATTGAACCACCATTCCACACCACCACATCCATCTCCCCCCCAGCTGATCCTTTCCAAGGGAAAAAAGTTAGGCCTGAGCTGAAGGTATTCATGGGCAGGATTGAAGTTATGGAAAAGACACTTAAGAACTTAAAGAAAAGGGAAGACATGGTTGACACAAGCTCTCTCAGTCTGTTTCCTAATGCAAGGGTACCTCCTAAATTCAAAATGCCGAATATTGATAAATTCGATGGAACTACCTACCCTAAAACCCATCTCAAAGTATATGTGGGGGCCATGTATCTTTTAGGAGTGGACAATGAGCTCCTTACTCAACTATTCCAACAATCTTTCACTGGTACATCTGTGAAATGGTTTGTGGACTTGGATGTGTCTAAAAAATGGACCTGGGATGACATCTGCAACATCTTTTTCCAGCAGTATCATTACAACATTAAGGTCGATGTAACATGAAGAGACCTTGAGACTACCAAACAGTATGCAAAAGAATCCTTCTCTTCGTTCCTTACGAGGTGGAGGAAAAAGGCTGCCCAAATGGTGAACCAACCTCTTAAGCATGAATAAATTAATATTATTGTCAAGAATCTCCTCCTGGTTTATCAAGATAGACTACTTACCCAATACTTGCCTAACTTCAAAGCCCTAATTTCCATCACTTCTGAGATTGAAGATCTTATCCAAAGTAGGCACATAAAAGAGGAATCTGCATTTGGGTCAAGATATAAGAAAGTGGCACATCAAGGAAATGTAACTTCCTCAATAAATCCGAAAAGGGGGGGTGGGAGGAGAAGTGAATGCCATTGCGATCAAGAAGCCACTCAAGATTGAAAGGCGCCAATTCTCTAATCTAGTGGGTGTACCTATGAGCATCATTTACAAGAAACTACTTGAGGCAAGAATGGTGCAACCTCTCGAACCAAGACCTGTCCTTAACCCATTACCCAAAAATTACAACCTAAATGAAAGATGTGATTACCACTAAGGACCAGGGCATAAAACTGACGCATATAAGGCCTTAAGACACAAGATCCACAATCTAATTGATTCCAATGACCTGTTACCACCCAAAACTATACCCAACATCACCATCAACCCCTTACCCAACCACACAGTAAATGCAATTACTCTTCATGAAGGAGTTGATCCTATCTCATTGATAGAATCAACTGTTAACTACTGTTGTGTGTTAAACCTCACCAATTTACTTGAAGAGATTGATGCCATCACTTGAAGTGGCAGAATTATCCAAAATCTAAACCCACCAATCTAAAACACTCGACCTATCCCTGCACCATTTGACAACATAAAAAAGAGTCTTAAACCTGATGAAGACCCCATACTCAATTAGTTAAAAAAGACTCAAGCAAATAATTCAATATGGAGTTTGACTCAATCCTCATATCCTCACCGCTAAGCTCTTTGCAAGGCGCTAAATCAATGTCAAACTCCTATTAATATCACCCCCGAAAATCTTATGGCTTCAATCACTAGTGTTGCTAAGGGAGTTTCAATATCATTTGGGGATAATGACTTGCCAAGAGGAGACTCTGACCACAACAATGCCCTTTATACAATAGTGATAACTCGAGGGAAAACTGTGCCCCTGGTTCTCATCAATAATGGCTCGGCACTAAATGTGTGTACCATAAAAGTGGCTAGTTGCCTAGGCCTGGAAGCAACAGACTTCACCCCTTCTAATCAAATAGTGAGGACCTACGATAATACTAAGAGGGAAGTACTTAGGGTTGCTACATTGCACGTCACCATCGGACCCACAACCTTTTCCATTCCTTTCCAAGTAATTGATGTTCCTGCTTGTTTTAACCTACTTCTTGGAAGACCCTGGATCCCTCAAGCTAAGGTGATCCCTTCATCATTGCATCAGAAGGTCAAATTTCCTTATGGGAAAGGGATTGTTACCATAAAAGGGGACATGCATGACAAGGTTGACATTCCAAGCCCTATGCCCATTTTGGAAATTCAACCTGAATCGTTTGCTTATCCTGTCTTAGGCTTCTCTTTCATCTAGTTCCTCGAGGGTGAAGAGGGTAAAGAATTTGTGCCACTCGACTTTGACCCTTTTGGAAACATTACTGTGGCTAATATGTTAAGAAAAATGAACTATTTTCCTGGTCTAGGTCATGGAAGAAATCAACAATGTTTAAAATCTTTTATGGACTACCAAATTGCAATGTCGTTATTTGGGCTAGGATATGAGCCTATTGAGGAGGATCTGATAGAAATGGATGAACAGGCCAAGGAAAGAGTTGCAACCCTTAAAAGAGGTGAGACTTATGATTGGCCCATGCGCCTCTATTTCAAAACCCTCAATGGATATTTTGTAAAAGAAGGTGACACAGTTCCTTACTGTTGCTTTCCTAAACCCTGGATCTATCCTATTTCTGGAAAATTAATTCCTGGTTTTGAAATTTTCTTTGATGTCAGGCTTTCACTAGAGGATTGCGAGCCCATATTCATGCTAAGTCGAGATTGGGAGGAGAACATGAAGGCAAGTCTCTTTGATGAAGTCTTCATACTTACTTTAGAGGAGGAGGAACCTAACCCATCCACCCTAATCTAACCAAACAAGATAGAGTTGAATAATTGGTATTTCAAGGAGAGCCCATTCCATCAACCTGAGATAGAGTCCCAGTCCCAATCTGAGTCAGAGTCCCAGTCAGAGTTAAAGTCTTCAGTCCCTTCTATTTTTAGTGACGTAATTGACTTTGAGTGTTTAGCTTTTGAGTTTAATGTAAACTGGGATTTATCCATGTTCGAATTCAATAAAAAGCTTGCCCTTTCCTCTTACAATCCCATGTCTTCATTTTTCTTTAATGTTTCAAATTTTAAATCTAACTTAAATGAGACATCAGATCAGAAAAATGAAATAAATAAAATAAAAGATGATGCAATCAAAGGGCCAATAAATGCTGGCACACATGATACACCGAAAACTACATTTATAGCATCTGCATGCATAAGTAGGGGTCAAACAGAGGAAATGATCAAAGAATTTCAAGACTGTTTCGCATGGCATCCTAAGGACATGACGGGTTTGGATCCGAGCATAGCCATTCACAAAATTCCAATCTACCCTGATTCCAAGCCAGTCAAATAGAAATTGCGAAGACTCAAAGCCAAATGGTCCATACCAATTAAAGAAGAGATTACAAAGCTACTGGACCACAACTTCATCAAGCCCATCAGCTACCCCTTTTGGCTTGCCAACATTGTGTTGGTACTTAAGAAAGATGGCAAAATTAGAATGTGTGTCGACTATAGAGATAGGAACAAGGCTTATCCAAAAGATGACTTTCCTTTACGTCATATTAACTTCCTAGTGGACCGAATGGCAGGATTCGAAATGGTTTCTTTAATTGATCTAGCCACGGGATACAATCAAATAATGGTTCACCCCTCTGACAAGGAGAAAATAGCCTTCATCACCGAGTGGGGTACCTATTGTTATAGAGTTATGCCATTTGGACTTAAAAATGTGGGGGCAACATACCAAAGGATGGCAACCACAATCTTCCATGACATGATGCATAAAGAGATTGAAGTATATATCGATGATACGGAGGTTAAGGGCAGTACTGTTGAAGAACACTTGGAAGCTTTAAGGCAATTCTTCCTTAGACTTCGCTAATATAATCTCAAACTCAATCCCACTAAGTGTATTTTTGGCACTTCATCTGGGGTATTCCTAGGCCATATGGTCAACGAGAAAGGTATAGAGGTTGATCCTGTAAAATCAAAGGCAATTTTAGAAATGCCACCTCCTGAAATAGAAAAGGAGATCAGAGGTTTCCTCGGATGGCTCCAATACATTAGTTGATTCATCAATCAATTAGCTGATGTATGTGGGCCTATCTTCAAATTACTTAGAAAAAGAGACTCAAAGCAATGGAATAAAGACTGCCAGAATGCCTTTGATCAAATCAAACAATATTTGCTAAACCCACTAGTGTTACAACCTTCGAGGCCTGGGAAACTGCTACTACTTTACTTATCCATGACCGATGAGGCAATGGGGGCAATGCTCGCCTAAAATGCTCTTGACTCTAGCAAGGAAAATGCCATATACTACTTGAGCAAAAGAATGTTGTCCCATGAACTCAAATATGGCTATATAGAAAAGCTGTGCCTTGCCCTTGTTTGGGTTTGCCACAAACTACAACACTATCTTAGTTCTTACACAACTCATATCCTTGCTGACAAGAGCCCTTTGAAATTCCTTATGGAGAAGCCAGTTCTTGACAGTAAGATGGCAAGATGAATGGCAATGTTGGCAGCATATGATCTCAAATATGTACAATGCAAACCAATCAAATGAAGCATAGTAGTAGACCAATTAGCGGCAGCCCCAATAGATGATGAATGGACTGAGCCTGAATTCCCCAATGAGGATATCCTATTGATGGGCAATGAAGTTTGGAAGCTTTACTTTGATGGGGCATCAAATAACAAAAGGTATGGTGCTAGCATTGTGTTCATTACACCAAGTAGGGAAAGCATACCCATAGCTATCAAGCTAAATTTTGAAGTAACAAATAACGAGGCAGAGTACGAGGCATGTATTTATAGCTTTGAAGCAGCAATAATGCTCCGAATCAAGCACCTCAAGATTTATGGAGACTCAAATTTGATAGTGTCCCAAGCTTTGGGAAAATGGAAAATTAGAGAAGAGCGTTTAGTTCCTTACCACAAATGCCTAAATGAATTGGCAGCCAACTTTTATGAATTATCCTTCCATTATCTCTCGAGAACAAAGAATAGATTTGCTGATGCATTAGCGACACTCGCCTCAATGCTCAACATAAGCAATGGCTTCATAATCAGACCAATCACAATTGAAGTGAAGCATAAACCAGGATGCATAACTCATTGCTTGAATATGCAAGTCATTGATAGCAAACCATGGTTTTGGGATATTCTCAATTATATCAAGAATGGGCTTTAGCCTAAGGGGACCTCTAAAATAGAAAAGGGGACTCTGAGATAGTTATCCAAGGGATTCATTCCAAATGGGGATATGCTCTATAAATGGACTTGAAATAATATTCACCTAAGATGTGTCAATGAAGAAGAAGCCCAACAGATCATGGAATGGATGCATGGCGATGATGAAGGCCCACACATGAATGGCATTGCTTTGGCCCGCAAAATCATGAACCAAGGATATTTTTGGCTTACCATGAATGAGGATTGTGCTAAGTACGTGCAAAAATGCCATAAATGCCAAGTTTATGCTAAGCTTCATAAACAACCACCTGTACCTTTATTGCTAACCACCACGCCTTGGTCGTTTGCTACTTGGGGTCTCGATGTCATTGGGAAGATAAGCCCAAAATCCTCAATCAAACATGAATACATCCTGGTGGCAATTGATTACTTATCCAAATGGGTTGAGGCTACACCCTACTAAGTGTTAGATTCCAAACGAGTAGCTTAATTTATTCGTACCAACATCCTTTATAGGTATGGAGTCCCATTTGAAATAATCACCAACAATGGATCCCACTTATAAAAAGAAGTCATCTAGCTACTGACAAAGGAAAAAATCTAACACCACAAGTCTTCTCCCTACAGGCCTCAAACAAATAGTGCAGTAGAAGCCACAAACAAGACTCTCAAGAACATACTTCAAAAGATGGATGACAACCATAAAGATTGGCATTTACATCTACTTTATGCTTTATGGGGATACTGAACATCAGTATGCACTCCAACCGATGCTACACCATACTCTTTGGTGTATCGAATGGAAGTAGTCCTCCCAATCTAGGTGGAGATAAAATCAGCTCAGATCATGAAAGAGAGTTAGTTGGATGAAATAGAATGGGCAAAAGGCTACCATGAACAACTTAATGCCATTAATGAGAAAAGGATGGATGCCCTATATCGAATTCAAGACTACCAGCAGAAATTGGCAAGGCATTTCAACAAAAAGGTCAGAGACAAAGGACTATAAGAAGGTAACCTTGTTTTGAAGGAAATCAGAGCATCTATTCATGATCTAAGAGGAAAGTTCAAACCCAATTGGAGTGGCCCATTCATGCTAAAGAAGGTTCTATTCGGAGGAGCAGCTATCTTAATGGATTTAGACGGCATAGAGTTTTCAAGCCCATCCAATCTGGATCAGCTCAAGATATATTTTGCATAAGCATCCTTGTAATCCATGCATTGCATTTGCATCCATATAAAGATAAGAACTACGTGGACCTGATTCTCCATAAAAGAAAGAAAAAATGATGGTAATGAAATTGTTGTAAGGAGATATGTAGGTGACCCGTATGGGTTCAAACCAAATCATCAATAAAATTTCATTATGTGCTAAACATTTGTTTGGCTCTTATTTGCATCTAAAAAAAAAAGGAAAGGAAATGAACAAGATGTCTCATTTGTCTTATTTAATTTTTGGAACATTGAAAAAGAAAATAAAAGACATAAGTCATCAAACTAATCTTACAAGCCAAAGAGTCCTCCTAAAAAGCATAACAAAAATGGGACAAAAGGTCAATCATGACTTTTATTTTAATCCTCCTCTATCTCCTCAATCATTGCAACTCTCCTAGCTTTCTCAAACTGCCATGAGTTTGCTATCCACTAATCGATGTACTCCAAAGTCTTGTCATAATGATGAGAAGGATGAATGGCATGAAAACCTCTCGCCCATCCATTCCTAATGGCTCGGGCCACCATCTCGGTAATAAGGATAGACTAAAACAGAGCACCGTCTGGGAGCACGCCTTGTCTATGGCCTATCTGGCGTATAACTCTAGCAGCCTGATAAAAAGTGACCATCCTCAAACCTCAAAGATAAACCATCCTATAACCAAAAATCATGGTTATGAACCGATTTATCTTATACCACTCACATCTCCAAAGCAATTCATCAGAATCCAACTCAAGAAGCCATTTAAGCCACTCCCTTTCAAAGTCCTTTTTTATCACAATAGTATGGGTCCTATACCAAGAAGTAGAATAATCTGCCTTAACAGGAGGAGCCACTATCCAAAGATGGTCTCTCAACCAAATCTGAAGAATAAGGGGACTGATAGTCCATAGACCGTTTGAATCATATGCCCGATCCAGACTCATAATAGTCTTAGCAAGTACAATGGCAGTAATAGACCTACCCTCTTCCATTTGAGGAATCAAATCAGTAACCCTAGCATCACCCCAACCAGTAGGGCATATGAAGATATATCCGACAGTTAGACAAAAGGAAAGAGCCCGCATCCTCAAATGAAACCACTTATCATCCTCAAAGCCTTTGGGATCATGAAATTTTGCAACTACAATAGTTAAATCCACCCAATCCTCCACCACCATGGGACTAGCCACTTCCTCACTAAGATCCAAAAGCCTTCTAAAGGAGTTGAAATATCCCACTCTCTCAATAGGAGTAGCCAAAAGAGCTTCATGGTCAGACCCGAGTAACATAGAAAATTCCTTGAAAGTCAGACACATTTCTTCCATGCTTGCCCTAAACCTGAAGACATGGGCAGCAGGATCCCAAAAGCGTATATAGGCACGCAAAAAATCCCAGTCAATTTTCACTCCCCTCAAAGTGGGTATGGCACTTATTCCATATCTTCCCAAATTTATTCTCTCTACTTTAGTAAGATTCTTACACCATAGGAACATTGCATGACTGAAAATAGGGCTCCATTGAGAAAAAAGTTTTAAAGAAAAATTTTGAGAAAAGAGCAAAGCAAGATATTTAAAAGTATTAATCAGTGTTCAAAGATCAATGGAATGAAGTTTTAAGAGGTGGAAGAGCCTATAAATAGCAAAAAACCAAGAAAATCAGCATCAAGGATGGAACCCACTGCAGTAACCGTACCCCTCCCTGCAATTGCTCCAAGCCCTCTGCAGCAGCCATTTTGCCTACCACAGGGGCACTTGCGATTGCCATAGCCGCTTTTGCGGCAACCGCAAAATCCTTTGTGTTGCCATGACATTTTTTCTATCTCCATTATGCAAATTCGGAGCTACGGCAAGGCTTCTTACCTTAAAAAAAATAAAAAAAAAAGGTAAGGGCCCTATTTTAGTTAAATTTAGGTGGGGGCCCTATTTCAGTTAAATTTAGGAACTACATTCATGCATATTACACATTCATGATCAAGATAGAGGTACATCTCATAACAAGTAAAATTGTTCATGACATTATGTCTATACATATCATAGCATCACATTTTAGAAAAACATCTATACATGTTATAACATTACTGTAGAAAGAACATCCATTACATCCATACATATCATCCATAAGACTAATAACTCAAAGGAAGGAAAATAAAGTATCTAACGGTGTCTGCGCCTCTCCCTCCTCCACTCACGTGGAGACTCATCTCCCTCATGACCACTAGCACCTCTACCTCTACCAGCATTTCTGCTACCTCCCAGCTCCGCTCAGGTCAAGCAAATGATAAAGTAGCGATCAGATGACCCATCACTATCTGGGCCTCATGAGCCCAATCCACAGGCACCTACAAGATAAAGTCAAAAAATTGAGCAAAAATCTAAAATCATAGCAGAATTAGGACAACCTACCTCATAAGTATCGGCTAGAACCTCAGGCCATCTAAATGGCACCACTATAAAAGAATCATACTCACCTAGCTACCTTTGCTCAACAGAAAAGTACTGACAATGTGTAGAAGGCTATAGACTCTGATGCCAAATGTCACCACTAGATGAACCTGAAGCTACTCTAAGGTCAGGAACAACAATAGTAAAGGAAGGAATAACCCTAGAAGGCCCTGCTCTATTCAAAGGATCCCTAACCAAAGGGGTCTAAAAGGAACCAGCAGTCGATCTCCTAGGATTAGAAATAGAATCCCTCCTAGGGACAATACCAGTCATCAAGGAAGCCTAGCAGAAGTAATCATAATCTGCATCATAATCCAAGAAATGATCACAAGGGAGGCCTACCAGCAATGCCTCATCATCTACAATACTTAATCTATGTCTCATATCAGCTAAGAGAGGTAAAGGCACAACCCTATCACCAGTAATCTGCCCTCTGACTCTTTCCTCAAGGTAATATCTTCTATCATCCCTAAATCGGAGAAGTAGTCTACATGAGGAAAGCATATAGTTGGAACCCATCCACTCCATCACTGATGGTGGCAAGCGATCTTAATAGGCATTCCACCGGACCTACAAAACAGAAAGTAAGTCTGAAGCAATTAAAAGTAATAAAAAGCCAACTAGCAAGACAAATACCTAGTGCACACCCAACTAGCTGAAATGGGCCTGGTAACCAGCAAAACCCATCCTATCAAAGCAACTGCAATTATTATAACTCTATAAGTACCCCTAGGGCATTCTGTCAGCAACCAAATTTCTCAAGGGTGGAGATATCTGAGTAAAGTATTCATAAGCCCAGTACTACAAAACAGACAACAGTTAGTCAAGATAATAATGAAGTGCAATACAAAAAGCAAAAATGAGAAAAGAACACATGCTCACCTCCCAAATAATATGGGTATCACCTAGGCTGGAGAAAGTGTTTCGGGAGAGATCATACATCTCCCTATACATCACACATAAAGTAGCACCTCCCCAATCATACTCAAAAATCTGGGTCAAGTCCTCCAATGAAGCCAAGATGCTGAAATCAATGGTGTCTCTCATTGTGTGAGAGATGGAGCAACCCAAAATCATCATAAGGCACAAGCGAGCTGCCTGCTTAGTGGTGTAGCCCCCATACTGATCTAAATTGCCAATTCGATTTTGAAGCCAGACTCTCGACACATGAACATCAGTGCGAGATGGGTCAAAACCTAGTAGCTCAATCATCCTCTGGCTATCCAGTGCGGTCTAGGAATCGTAAAAGTCCAAAGCCCGATGACAAAAAGGCAAACCAACAAGCAAACAGAGATCCATAGGAGTCACCGTCAACTCCCCATATGGAAAATGAAAAGTATTAGTGGTGTCCCACCACCTCTCTACCAAAGCCCTCAATAAGGCGCGATCGCCCTCACGAGAACACTCCAAGTCTAGCAGATCGAGCAAACCAGAAGGCTCGATCATAGCTTGCACATCAGGATGGTGATTCAAGTAAGTAGAAACCCTCACTAGGTTATCTCTACCTCCTCTCAACCTCAGATCACATGACTTCATATGAAATACACATAAAATAAATTTTTGCATACATAAGAAACTAGAGTTTTCTTCACTTTTTTCTATTTTATTCATTTTTTATTTTATTTTTCTTAATTATCATAAAGTATCATTTAAAAAACAAAAAAAAAATCATCATTGCATAATGAACCAAATTGCATAATATTATTGCTTGTATAGAACTAACCTAAGTGCAGGAAACAAAATAAATATCTCCATACTGCTATTAAAGGTTGCATGATCTCTGGGCTCCTGCAGTATAATCTCGGGATTCGCATCACCTCGGGGCGCCGAGTAACTCCTCACATGATTTCTAGAAGGAGAAGGAATGGAGAAGGAATGGGTATTTATAAAAGGAACCATGGGCCCCACCTCATCATTTCCTTTCAATTCGCATATCTAAGTTGCCAGATTTCGCCATAACAAATCTATTTTGAGTCAAAATTTGGTTCTTTCTAAACAAATAGATCCATAAGATTTTTATCTGTGCCACATAATAGAAATCAACTCAATCAAAGTCCAAAATCTTCTGTAATTGCAGAAAATTTAAAAATTCAAAATGCCTAGAAAAATTAGAAAATAGTCCAAACGAATTCATAAAAGCCCAAAAATAGGCATGGCACCTTGACATAAGTCTTAAAGCTGACCAAGATCCTCAGTTATCTGAAAACTTCCAGAATTCCCCTGGTTCACACTTATCCAACCCGGCCTCCTGTCTGATCGAATCTAATAAGGGGGTAGCTGTGAACCCTCTATTTTGCACCTCTAAATGACTGGCATTTGATCACGAATGCATAGAATCAGACTAGGCTCAAATCAGATCAAGGACGAAGAAGAACGGACCAAAAAATGAAATGCAACAACCCGTGGGCCTGCTGCTATAACTTGCAGCCACCTGCAGTTATCACAGAGGCCACTACAGTAGCTAATTAGCTACTGCAGCTAGTGCTGCAGCAACTACAAATCCCTCTACAGTTGCCGCAGTCGACATTTCAATTACCGCAATTGTACCTTTTCAGAATTCTACTCGGAAACTGTGAATTTTTAGCCCTAAACTCCTTCTATAAATACCTTGCACCTCATAACAGCTAAAGACAATTATATGCTTCTATACTCTCCATAAAGCTTTCTAAACCCTATTTCTAAGCTTTTCAATCATCAAAACCCTCTTCCTAAACCTTTAAATCTCTAAAATCTCATTCCTAAAACCTCCTCCATCACATAAAACTCTATTCATAAGTTTTCTAATCATCTCAAAACCCCATTCATAAGCCTCCTAATCACCTCAAGTTCTATTCTTAATCTTCTTAATCAAGAAAAGGTTTAATTCAAACCCCTTTCTTTCAAAGGGAATTCGTGGTTCTCAAGCAAAGGTGTCACCCAATTCCCTTCAAGAAGAGTTCACACTATTCAAGAGTCTTTCTTCCACAAGGAGTGCTCATGATATCCCGAGGCCAAGGTGGAACTTAGATCATATGCCAAGCTCACTCCCTACGTTCCTCGCCGACGTAAGCCAAAGGTAAAAGTTCTTTCTTTTTCCTTTTCAATTTCAATTTCAATTCCAAGATCTAAATCTGAAAAGATTTAATTTTTGCTAATTAAAATCTAACTTAATTAAAAAATCTCTAAAGCCCTTTAAAATCAATCAAACATGATAAGAAAGGCAATGACTTAAAAACCCCTCTTTCGCAAGAAGGAAGAACTGCATGGGGTTTGATTCTCATTCAAAGGGATACGCAGGCTTACCGTCTCTAAGGCATTTAACTCCGCTAAAATTAACAACTTCTTCTCTCTATCACCTTCTTCACATAGTTTAGGATCAAAATTGCTTTTCTTAAATAAAAATCAAAATTTTAATTATTCTTTTATTATAATTGTTTTAATATTCTCTTTCTTATCTTAGTTGTTTAGATTATTTGGGGAATGTGTGCTTTTCCTAAAACCCATAAGGGCTAGAGGAAAGATCCCTTGATTTTAATATTTTGACTTGTAATAGTTTTAAGTAGTTTCTCTCCTACCTTTTTGCATCTTGTGATTATTATTATCTCATATTTGTCATGCATTACATGAGTAATATTTATTTCATACATCATATTATATATGCTCATGCATATATAAAAACTTCTCTTTTACAAAAGCTATTTCGTATTTAAGCCAAACTAAATTTTTGTATTATTTTAACCAAAACATAGTCCCTGAACCCTCTTTGGTCATTCAAGGACTGTGCTTTTCCTTGGGATAAATGGTGTAATTTTGGAGTCAATCAAATTGGGTTTTTTCCTTTAATTTTCCCAAATAAAGACAAACAAAATTAAAGTGGTGACTCCTTTTGTAACTTACAACTTACAAAATACAAATTTTCTGAACTCATAGCGGGTTCCAATTGTGATGTTTCTCCCAAATAGGCATTTTCGATTCTCCTTCAGCGGATCAAACCGGGTGCTCGGGCGAGGCCTCACACTTAGGGTTAAACAGAAAAGACCATATTACTCTTTAAGGTTCTATGATCATTTCAATTAAACCTTACATAGTTAAAAGACCATTTTAAACTTGGTGCACTTTCTCTAACCCCCTAAACTCATCATATGGGCTTTAGGGTTATAGAAAATCTCTAACCCCTAAATTGCCTCTCTTTATGTCTTAAATGGGCTTATGCTATTTAGGGTTTTGTCCAAAACTCAAAATTAATTCTTTTAACTCATCCATAGTTTTAATTAATTAAATCCTTCTCATTTATATCAAATATAAATTAGGATTTAATTAATAAGAAATCATTTTGGATTTAAACTTCAAGACATGCTAGGGTCTTTGTAAATTTAATTACAAGTTCAATCCTTTTACCATTAATTAATTAATTAAACACTTTAATTAATTATTATGGTAAACCTTTTATTCTTGGAAGGTGAATACTTTTGGGTGTGTGACTTTCTAGGTTCATGTCTAATTAGCAATGGGATTAAGAAAATAGTTTTCTCTATTAATGTGAAATCCCTATTTCACCCTTAAAACAATTTTCTCTACTAATGTGAAATCCCTATTTCACCCTTAGTCCCATAAGTCATGAGTGACGCCTAGCATTACATATCATGACTACCTAATTAGAATGAATATGAGTGTTTAATCACTTATTCATTTCATGGACCATTGATCATAATTAACATACACTAAAATCCCTTCATTACGAAATCCCAATCTTAGCTGGGGTCACGGATTTATGAAACCCTAATATGCTTCGATCATATGTCTATATCTCAATTCTAATTCTTGATAAAATTGATTCCTACTAGAAACCCTTTCTAGTGAATCTTTACTACCTTGGCCAAGGATTTGATTATTAAGAATAATCAAATAGCATAGGATTTCTTCCTTGTTTATTCAAGTTAATGAATTCTCTCTTAGTGATCACTTACCTCCATACATAACTAGTTAGAACTATCACATACCATACACCAATACTTGAATAGCATTAGTATGTAAGTAGTAATAAATTCCAACTACCGATGAATGAGATATAGTGTCCCTCAAGTCAAATGACTATATGTACAATTATGACCTAGATGATGATTTATTGACTAGTAATAAAACTCTATGTTATCATCATCTAACATCACAGTTCAATCATTCATCATATGAATATCCACATGTTTATATCGACAACATTTATCAAATGGTATGATGCTCACTGTCTCTATAATCATAAGTATCACATACTGATTATAAATTATAAATAGAGCTGATGGTCTTTCAAAATTAATGATGCCTAGTCATTAATCCTATGACCATGAAAATTTTAAAGTATTTTCTTAAGAGCAATCTGCCATTATATTCTCAGCACTTGAGAATAGATCCTTTTTTGAAAAATACTTATGGACTTCAAATATATATTTAATACAATGGAACAATTTCATTTATAAACATATATTTCATTGCCATTTAGGGATAATGTTTTATATTTACATAACTTATACATTACTCTAGGGCATACCCTCTAACAATAATCTCTCACTTGCACTAGAGCCAATCAATGCAATATCTAAGTCCCATCTTCTCAAGATGAAATCCTAGTTGTTGCTGACTCATTGCCTTAGTGAGTGGATCTGCTATTTTCAGCTGATGCTATTTTCTATATGGCTATCTCACTTTTCCTAATTATTTCTCTGATAATATGATAGTGCCTTTCTATGTGTTTGGATTTTTAGTGAGACATAGCTCCATTGTTATCGCAGTAAAGAGCAACTGCTAATTCAATGGTAGGAACCAGTCCAAATTCTATTACAAACTTTGAATCCAAACAGCTTCTTTTATAGCATCAGACGCAACAATATATTCAGCTTCTGTAGTGGAATTTGTAGTAGTTGATTGTTTGGAACTTTTCTAGCATATTGCTCCTCTATTACAAGTGAAAACAAATCCAAAGATAGACTTTCTATCATCAATATTTGACTAGAAGTCAGAATCTGTAAGTCCATCTATCCTTAAGTCACCTCCTCCATATATCAAAACTAAATCCTTAGTTCTTCTCAAGTACTTAAGGATAGCTTTGACTATATTCTAGTGATCTAATCCTAGATTGGATTGGAATCTGTTAGTCAAATTAATAGAATATGCGATACCTGGCCTAGTACACAACATAGCATACATTAGGCTTCCAATTGCCGAAGCATATGGAACCTTAGCCATATTTACCATTTCTTCAGGTGTCTTGGGAGACATAGCCTTAGAAAGGTGGATACCATACGTCACAGGCAACAATTCTTTCTTGGAATCTTATATGTTGAACCATTTTAACACCCTTTCCAAGTATTGACTTTGAGAAAGCCCTATCATTCTTTTTGATCTATCTCTATATATATGAATTCCAAGAATATAGGTAGGTTCTCCTAAGTCCTTCATGGAGAAAGTTTTGGATAGCCAAACTTTTATAATTGTTAACATACCAATGTCATTTCCAATTAATAATATATCATCCACATACAAGATAAGAAAAGTGAGTGCACTCCCAATAATTTTTTTGTACACATAAGGCTCATCTTCATTCTTAATGAAATTAAATGATTTAATTGCTTCATCAAAACAATGATTCTAGCTCCTCGAAGCTTGATTAAGACTATAAATGGATCTCTTAAGCTTACACACTTTGGAACTGTCACATCCCAACCTTATGAGATACGACGGTCCTAGAACATGGGGAGACATAAGGTCACCCACGCCCATAGAACCCATTAACATATAACAATCATGCCTAGGATCTTACCAAACCTTCTTTATTAACTCATTTAAAACATTTAGATAAATACCATAATTTGCGGAAGACTTAAAGTAAATCGTTACATATGAAATCCATAAGGAAAATAATATAAATCTCTATAAGTATCAATTAACATTCCCGGAGCATCTAAAGACAAGACTTCATAAACATAGTATTATTGATAACTCGGATAAGGAATTTCCCAAGCGAAGTAGAATGCTTGAGCCATCACCTTGCCTCCTCACATTTGCTCACCTGGAACCACACAAGGAAAAGGGGTGAGATAGATGATCTCAATGAGTAAACGAAAAGGCACATACATTATCACATATTCCTTTGAAAGGAAACACATAGCTTATACACATAGTTCATGGTTTATAACTCATGAATAAGGTTGCAATTTTAGCAAGGGTTCAATTTAGCAAGTTTGCAAAAATCACACTTATAATACTTATGGAGTGAAGACGCTACTCAATTCACTCCAAACACATCGAAGAGAGATGGCCTTTGCCAAATTCCAACTCCCATCACTTAGAAAGCGTGAAGCTGATCAGGCTCCACGGTTAGAACCGCCCCTTCTAGCTGAGGCAGATACACTACCCCTATCCATCGGGTTAAGACCATGTACACAGGTTTCGATGATTACCCACATCGGCATGAGGATTCTGCATAAAGGGTAAAGGTACCATAGCTAGAGCTATTGGTAAACATAATTAACAATATCACATATGGCAACAATAACATGTATTTCAATAACAATAGTAGTTTGGCTTTCAACAATCATACAATGAAAGTGTAGTTCTAGAAAGAATACAAGTTAGGGTGTCATTCATAAAAAAATTCTCATTTGGATAAACAAAATAGTTTTGGACCAAATGTCCTTTTGGCAACCCAAGCTTAACAAGAAATCATAAAATTTAAAAATAGAAAGAACTTGGGTTTCAAAGATCACAAAGGTTCACATATTAATTTCACATTCTTGTAACACAACAAAATGTTGTTTACACTTATAACATGAATACGATGTTTACTCACGCTTGTAGCATGAACATAGTGTTTACTCACACTTGAAGAATGAAAACAATATTTACTCACCTTAGGGTTCCTTTGCTCCTAGTACTCGTAGTCCCCTTTGCACTTCTAAGGCTCCTCAAACTCTAACATAATATTCGATTTAATACTTAGTATTTTATTTACTCATGATGTTCTTATCCCATAACTACCCATACACATATAGCATACACATTAGAGTTCACTCATAGGTGTACTCATCACTTGCACATATCACGTTGACTTATAAGTCTTGCATATCCAGGCCTTGTAAGCTCACATGAAAACACATTATAATCTTATCAATACCTTTTTAAGGTCATCATAATATCATTACCTCAATATCAATTCACTTATCAATTATCTTAGTTCACTTTACACTTCCATACATGTCAACTTAACAATTAATCCTTCCATCATCATACTTAACTCTTAGGATCCCTTTTTCTTCATTAAATCATAACCATATATTCATCATCAAGTCATCATAACATCTAGTTTCATATTTCCTAATCACATTTGCATTCTGACCATAATACAAGGTTAAGATACCTTAAGTATACCTTAAGTATACCATAATGCATTTAGCTCATCTAGGATCATACCTTCAACTAACATTCAATTTCATCATCTATTATACATAAATACATGTCAACATTCACCAAGACACATCACATAAAATTTATAAACATTTGGACACAATTGTTCATGTTGGTCGAATGCATCATTAAGGTGAAAACCAAATTCTTCTTCTTTTCGTGTTTTCCATCTATTTCAGAAATATGTAAAAACATAGTTTGAACTAAGATTTTTCATGTAAACATAACAAAAATCATTTTAGAACTTAAATCCATAAGAATCAACCACTATTGGTGCCATTAATATATAAAAATTCAATCTTTTGCATTATAGTGCACAAAAGATGAGTTTTCTTGTTTTTGGTATTTTTCGGTCATTCCAGAAATATGCAAACAGGTTGTTTAAACCATTATTTTTCATTCAATCATTGAAAATATCAATTTAGAATACATTCTTTCACAAATCAACAGCCATAGGTAAGGTTTATACAAAAAAAAATTCCAAGTTTAAAGGCTTAGGTGAAAAATCATGAGTTTTCGCACTTTCCGCGCATTTCGTTTATTTCAGCGATAAACAGACACATGATTCAAGTCATTATTTTTCATCTGAACAAAACAAATATCATGTTAGAACATCAATTCACACAAATCAGCAGCCATGAATTCATGAAAGAATAAAATTTTCTAATTTCTAAGTCCTAACACAAAAACCTTGAACTCCTTTGTTTTTCGAAACTTTTTGGTCATCACAGAAATATGCAGAAATATTATTTCATGCAATATTTTTCATCAAAACAAATCAAAAATCAGTTTAGAATGCAAACAATTACAAATCACCCCATCCCCCGCCCCCCCTTTTATGATGTTTATGCAATAAAATTGTGATTTTAAGTTATAGAATTCACCTTTGGAGAAATCTTGCGGAAAGAATCCTGTTTTCGGTAGAAAATAAATTTTCTCTCCCAAAAATTCACTCAAACAGAATTGAATCTGTATAAATTAGTAATCAAACAGTTCAAAATAATTTTCCCATAATTTATTTCATAGAAAACAGTTTAGAAAGCGAAAGAGAATAAAAACTTACGATTACGGTCACGAAATCGCGAAACGGTAAAGTGTTTTCACTATTTCGGTAGAGATAATTATTTTGAGAGGTTTTTCTGCCAAAATACAAAAAGAATAAGGGAATGGCTGCTGGAAAACCCTTGCTGGCCGAAAATTTGAATATATATTAGGGTTGGAGTGGAATTTCCATTTTTACCCTTAATGAAATAGGTTAGGAGCATTTTTGTGTAGTGGGCTTTTGGATAATTGGGATTTTTCTTTAAAAATTTCAGCTCAAAGGATTTAAAATAAAAATAATATTTTTCTTTTTAATTCTGGAATATTTCCCTCAAAAATATTTGTTTAAAATAATTTAAAAATACCCATAAAATTATTTTATGCTTAAAAATTGTTTTATGCATGAAAATTCATTTTATTTAAAATAAATTCTTTTATGCAAATACACTTCATGTAAATCATTTATTTCACATTGGCAACACATATTATGCATATTAAAATTAATTTAATATGCCAGGTACTGATCAATCACTTAGATCACCAATTTTCACACAAGCACACACTTAACCTTATAGATTCTAATTCAAGCAATTTATCACGAAAATTCCTAGGGTGGGTGTGGGTTGTTACAGAAATGTTCTTTAAATTATAACCTTTAGGTTGTTCTATGAATATGTCTTCCTTAATGTTACCATTAAGAAATGCAGTCTTGACATCCATTTGCCAAACCTCATAGTCATAGTGTGCTGCTATAGCTAATTGTTGAACTAAGTTATATGAAAACTTAGTCAATCTCTATTTTGATATTGCCAATCAAATTAAAAGCTATCTAATGTTTGTTTAAGTGTTGATTTTTGTAGATTATAACTTGTTTAATTGATTAGATTTGAAAGAAGATTGATATCTCTCCCTGAGTATGTTACTTTGCTTCTGAGTCGCGACCATTATACCAAAATAGCAACCGCGACCACTAAATCATGACTGCGACCATCAAATCATGACCAAGACAATTAGAAGGCAACATTGTTCAATTTTAGCCTTGAGACACAGAGCCAATCGTGACCTCAGTCGTAACTGTAACCAATGGCGCGATCTTTGATTCGCGATTGTGAATTGTTAGTTGCGACTTTAAAATTTATACAAAATTCCAAGCTTCTAACAGATAGTCAAAGAACCAAAGAGAAGATGCCACGTGTGATCTAGCCATTGTGAATTATGAAGATTGCGACCGTGATATATTGGTCTCGACCGTGAAACTGGAGTCACGACTATAAAAAAGGCTTAGCAATCACAACCTAGCTCTAATAGAGCATTTAATGTAAGATTTTGTGGCTATTTTGAGGATCCTTTTTGGTATTTCTTTGTAATGGGAATTTTAAAGGAAATAGCTACAAATACCCCCTCCAAAGACCCTCATAATGATCCAACAACTCTCATTTAAGCCAAACTCTTGCAATTTTAATTCTCAAAGCCTTTACCTGTCAATTGTTATTATATGGTTATTGTAAGAGCATTGATAGCTCAAAGGTTTAAGTGTTAGCCTTGAAAACACAAAGTATTGGATTGAGAGTGAGCCATTAGAAAACTCTTGTATATGTTTGAGTGTGAGCCTAAAGGAAACACTTATAAAGGTTGTGTGTGAGCCATTAAAATACATTGTAAGTTTGGAGTGAGCTTGAAACTCCTTATAAGTATTAATTAGTAGTAGAATACCCAATTGAGATTGGAGAGTGGACATAGGGTTCATTAATATTCGAACCACTATAAAATCAATTGTGTTCATTCTCTTTCCCTATCTCTTTCTATCTAATTTTTAATTTCCCATCAATTCAACCCCTTCTTCTTGGTGTATAAGGGCAAACAAGTGGTATCAAAGCTTTGGTCTCATTCTTCAAACTTAATTGTGTGAGAAAATATCAAAATGGCCAAGGAAGGGATGCATCACCTCAAGCCGCACTTTGATGGTACCGATTATACACATTGGAAATATAGAATGGAGGTATATCTTAATAGTGATGTCATTGATGTATATGATTGCATAATCAAAGAATGGAAAGCTCCATCAAGAAAAGCTGATGATGTTGAAGAATTGGTTCTTAGAGAAGAATGGGTGCATACATAAAGAAAACCTAATGGGAAAAATAAGATAGCCATGGCAATTCTTCTTAGTTCACTCTTAAAAGAAGAATGTGGTAGAGTTCAACATTGTTCAAGTGCATTTAGCATTTGGAAATCTTTAGAAAACTACCATGAAGGAACTAAGCAAGTCAAGAAGAAAAAGATTCAGTTGTACACAACTGAATATGAGCTCTTCAAGATGAAAACCAATGAAAGCGTCACCAACATGACAAATAGGCTTTTAGCCCTTGTCACCAATATGAAGAAATTGGGCAAAGTATACACCTTGAATGATATAAACTACAAGATTCTCAAAACTCTCCCAAAAAAAGACTATAGAGATAGAATTGTTAGCATAAAAAAAGCTAATAAGGATCTCAAAAAGGTTCCTATCAATGTCCTCATTGGAAAACTCCTTACCGAGGAAATGTCTCTATTGATAGAGAAGGAAGAGAATCAATAGAAGGAGAAAAAGAAATCCTTAGCTCTCAAATCCTCCTTCAAAAGCAAAAAGGAATGTCAGAGCTCAAGTGAATCAGAGGAAAGTGAAGATGATGATGATGAAGAACTTGCTACGCTCTCAAAAAGGGTCAAGGACATCATCAAGAGAAGAAAGAAAGAAAAGAGGCCTTTTAGAAGATCATCATCAAATTACAACTCAAAATCAAGGAAAGAAAAGAAGAATGACATTACTTGCTATGAATGTGGCAAGCAAGGTCATATAAAAACAGAATGTCCTAACATCAAGAATAAAAAGAAATGGGACAAGGAAAAGAAGAAGAAGGGTTTCAAAGTATCATGGGATGATGACTCCTCAAGTGATGAAGAGGAAGAGGATATTGCAAACTTATGTTTCATGGCCTTAGAGGACTCATCAAATAAAGTAAGCTCTAACTCTCAATCTTGTGATGATATTGACGATGATATGCATGGTGAAGATGAGCTAATTAAAGCTATGAACTTAAAATGCAAATACATAAATCAAAAATGAAATTTTTTAAGGAAAAGCATTCTAAGTTGAAGGAGAATTTTAAAGAATTAGAGAAACTTGTTTTAAGTTTGAAAACCTCTAATGTTAGCTTAAAAAGCTCATTAGAGGAAATCACTTCTAAAACCTCCTCTTTCAATTCTTTATATAAAGAAAACAATGCTTTGAAAATTGAGGTTGAAGAATTAAGAAACTCAATCTCAAAATTTCACAAAGGAAAAGAAGCCTTGGATACTCTTATTGTATCACAAAGGCCACCCCTTGTGAGACATGGTCTTAGCTTTGATAGCTCATCTCCATCCATATCCTCTCCCACTATGTTCATAAATGCTACAACTCCTCAAACCTCTAGCATTGAGGTAATTCACAAGGAAGTGAAAACACACTCTAAATCTCTAAGTCCCAAAAGGACTCAAAAGGTTACATCATACTCAAGAGCTAAGCCTCAAAGATTTAACCATGTGTTCATGTATCAAGAAAGGCATGCTTAAAGGCATCCATAATTATAACATAATACTTGTCCTTGTATGCATTCATGTCATAATGTTGTGAAAAGACCAAAATTTTTTGACAAAATGGCTAAGAAAACCTTCAAGTCTAAACTCAAATGCCATTATTGTATGAAAGATGGTCATATAAATGTATTTTGTTATATAACAAAGGCTCAACTCAAGCTTGAGGACCCTTCCAAGGCTAACCCCCAAGGACCCAAGTATATTTGATTACCTAAAATAAGATGATTAATCTTTTCTTATAGGTGTGTCTCAAATCCACTACTAAGGAGAACAAATGGCATGTAGATAGTGGATGTTCAAGATACATGACCGAAAATGCAAGCCTCTTCACAAATTTGAAAGAAAAGAGAGGTGGAAACATCACATTTGGTAATAATGCCAAAGTTAAGATAGTTGGCATTGGTACCATTGGTAAGGACAATCTTTCTCTTGCTAAAAATGTTCTTTTAGTTGATGGTTTAAAATTTAACTTGTTTAGTGTAAGTCAATTATTTGATAAAGGTAATAAAGTTACCTTTGACTCTAAAGCATGCATTGTCACCACTTTAGCTAATGACAAGTTAGTGTTTAAGGGTGAAAGGGAGGGCAATACCTATATGATTGACTTAGATAATTTGGCTAACCAAGATGTCAAGTGTTTCATGTCCATTAACAATGAATCTTGGCTTTGGTATAGAAGGCTTGGACATGCAAGCATGGAGCTTCTTCATAGTATTTGCAAGGATGAGCTTATTAAAGGACTTCCAAAGATCAAATTCTCAAAGGAAAAGACATGTGGACCTTGTCAAATGGGAAAGCAACACAAATCATCCTACAAATCAAAAAATATTGTAAGTACTTCTAAACCCCTTTAACTTATTCATATGGATTTTAAACTTTTTCAAATGGATGTTAAAAGTGCTTTTCTAAATGGATTTATTGAGGAGGAAGTTTATGTCGAGCAACCCCCTAGTTTTGAACATCATGAACTTCCTAATCATGTTTTTAAATTAACCAAGGCCTTGTATGGTTTGAAACAAGCTCTTAGAGCTTGGTATGAAAGGCTAAGTACATTTCTTTTGAAAAATGATTTTGTTGAGGGCAAAGTTGACACAACACTTTTTGTAAAATGGCACAAAAATGACACTTTAATTGTTCAAATTTATATTGATAATATTGTATTTGGTGCTACTAATGAACATCTTTGTGAAGAATTTGCCAAGTGTATGATGGGAATTTGAGATGAGCATGATAGGTGAGCTCAAGTTCTTCCTAGGACTACAAATCAAACAATGCAAAGATGGTATCTTCATCAACCAATCCACATATACAAGAGAGCTTTTCATGAAGTTTGGCATGGATGGTTGCAAAAGTAGCAAGACTCCAATAAGCACATCAACTAGGCTTGACAAAGATGAAAAGGGTAAGCCTATAGATGAGAAGAAATATCGAGGTATGATTGGTTCTCTTCTCTACCTCACAGCATCTAGACCAGATATAATGTATAGTGTTTATTTGTGTGCACATTTTCAATCTTGTCCTAAAGAATCTCATCTGCATGCAGTTAAAAGAATTTTGAAGTATTTACATGGCACATTGCATTTAGGCCTTTGGTATCCTAGAAATTCATCTTTTACAATAATTGGATTTTCAAATGTGGATTATACCGGTAGTTTGCTTGATAGAAAAAGCACTTCTGGAACTTGTCATTTTCTTGGTGAATGTTTAGTTTCATGGTTTAGCAAGAAACAAGTTTTGGGAGCCTTGTCCACTGTCGAAGCAGAATATGTGGCAGCGGGTTGTTGTTGCACTCAAGTTCTTTAGATGAAATAACAACTCAAGGACTATGGTCAAGTGATTGATCACCTGAAAATCCATTTGCATCCTATGGGTACTATACCCTTAGGTGGATCAACAAGTTCCCAGACTTGGTTAGCATACATAGAATCCATTTCAAATTTTATAGCTTCTAGCCATTTTGAGGAATCTATATCTGATATAGCTTGCTCAAAAGTAGTAGGATCATCACCATGATCAACTTCTTCATGAATGAACAACCCTTGCTCATTTCCATGAAGAAATCCATATCTCTCTAGTGGATGAGATATTCTACTAGATCTTTGAGGTTCTTGTGTAGAGATATCATTAATTGGTGTTGACTCATCATGAGATTGATAAATATCCATTTAATCATTTTGTTGGATTTCATTGGATGACCCTTCATCGAATATTATCTTTCTTCCTTTGCCACCTTCTTGAAGAAATTGTTTCTCAAGAAATATGACATCCCAACTAACAACAATTGTTTGCTCAGAAGGAAGATGGAAATAATATCCTAAACTATTTTTGGGAAATCCAATACAGACCTTTCTTCCAATTTATTTGTCTTTAGCTTTTTAATATATGTTGGACACCCCCAAATCTTAACATGTTTAAGACTTAGTTTCCTCTTATACCATATCTCATATGGAGTAGTAGGAATAGATTTAGAAGAAACTCTGTTAAAGATATAAATGGCAGTCTGCAATGCAAATCCCCATAAGGAGATAGGCAAGTCAGTATAGCTCATCATAGAACGTACCATATCTAACAAAGTATGATTTCTACTATTGGACAAACCATTTAACTATGGCATTCCAGAAGGAGTTAATTGTGATATAATTCCATGTTCTTTAAGGAAATCTTTAAACTCTATACTTGGGTATTCATCTCTTCGATCTAATTGTAGGATTTTAATACCTTTCCCCGTTTATTTCTCAACTTCACTTTTGAATTCTTTGAACCTTTCAAAGGGTTCATATTTATACTTCATTAAATATCCATATCCTAATCTTGAAAGGTTATCTATAAATGTAATGAAATATAAATATCCACCCCTTACCATTTCACTAAATGGACCATAAACATCACTATGTATAATTTCCAAAACTTCTTTGGCTCTTTCATTTTGTCCAACAAAAGGTGACCTAATCATTTTGGCTTAGATACAAGATTCACAAATTGAAGTAGGTTTACCACCTAAAGGGTTAAGGATCCCCATTTTCTCCAATTTTTATATCCTATCTTTGGCGATATGACCTAGTCTAAGATGCCAAATATATTTTGAACTAGTAGTTATTTTTATCATGGCATTTATATTACTTATGCTTAGAGTTGTCGATAGGCATTTTTGTGACACCAGGAGTTTTATGTTTATAATAGCTAAATGACTAATTCTACGCTGGCTCTAGGCAAGTGCACCTATCATTTAGGTAGTATAGCAGTATTGAGGTTGATTTACAAAGACACCAACACAAGTACTAGCTCAAACTTAAACTATTGTTTAGTTGAACCAAATTCAAGATTAATTAAACTAAACTATTAAAACTAATCTATGAAAGGAATAAAAGATAGATGATAAAAAATCAATAGTGAAGTTCATCTAGATATTGAATTCCCCTAGCCTCTTATGCATGTCAAGAACAACGATATGAATCATTCAAACAATGAATTGAATTGGACTCTCACTAAATTAGATAGAAACCTTTCTTAAGTGATTAAATCCCTAACTTCCTAAGTATTATAGGGGAATCTCTTCTCAACCTATAATCAAATAGAAGCAGCATTAAGTTCAAGAGATTAACATCCAAAGAAATCTTGTAGGTCTATCTCTAGCACCCCAATCAACTCTCTATTCCCATGAGTGATCTATCTATATCAGGGTATCTCTATTCGTCCAATATAGAAACAATATCTAATAAACAAATCAGTAATTACCAATTAGAATAAACATCATAAATCATGAAAATAAAACAATCCAAATATAAATTGATTCAAAATAAATTATTTAGTTCATACAATTAAGAACTAGGGTTCATCTTTATCTAGATAAATAACAAATTAGTTCATATTAGAGAATTGAAATAAAGAATACAAGGTAAAGGAAACTCGAACAATCTATGGACGATGAGAAATCCTTGCTTTGATCTTCATTCCTCTTCAAAATTTGCTGCATATTAGATCTATACCACGAAAATTCTGCACAAAACTCCCTCTCACCTCTTTTCTTAGGGTAGCTATTAAAACCCTAGAAAGAGCTCCATTTTTTTATGTAAATCATGTTTTTTTATAGTGCATTAAGGCTCATTAGGGTTTGGATAGGTGTCAAGCATGGATTGCCATGTCAGCACAGCTAGGCCAGGTGCCAAGATATAATATCTGGATTGCATGCCAATTTTGGCTTAGAAAATGAAGGAATTAGAATTTTTGGTCTTCTGGAAATTTGTATCTTTTTCTCTTATCTTTCTAATGGTATTAAATCACCTCAATTAGACTTTTGTAGCTCAAGTTATACTTAAAATACTGCAAGATATTCAAAGCTATCGGAACTCCACAATGTCACATGGCCAGGGACATGCCCGTGGCTCTTAGGCATGTAAAGCTAGTAGAATTAAGGCTCTTATGCTATGCCCAAGGCCATGGGCATGGCCTTAGGCATGGCCATAGCCAAAATTACCCAAAAATTGCACCATTTCTTTATTTTTAACCGCAATTCGAGCTCAAATGATCATGGTATTCCAAAATATGAATAATTCCTAGAAATTACTTTGAAAAGCACTTGAAAAAACAAACTAAACTCAATTTACAGAATAAAACATGCTAAATTAAGGGGTAAAACATAGGAATTCATGCACTTATCAAACTCCCCCACACTTGAGTATTTACTTATCCTCAAGCAAATTAAATCGTAACAACAGTAAGAAATAAAACCTACCCTCTCTAGTCAAAGAAATTCAAAAAGATTTACACCAACTTGAAATCAATAAGACTCAAAAATGGTAGCCAAATCAAGAAATCTCTAAAACAAATCTCAAAAAAAAAAAACTGAAACCTAAATTTTAAAGTTACAAGTTTGAGCAAATAATTCCATAGAGACAAAAGTTCAAGCAAAGTAGATTTATAAGGATTTTGCCCTTTAGTGCCTAACTACTCACTTGACTTTTCATTGACTATGCATTTTAATTCATGTTTTTTTTTAATTAACTAGGGAGCCCAACTTGTTTGAGTTGTCATCCTAGCCTTTTTACGCTAATGCAAACACTTGTGATGTCGACCCTCAGTTACTCAACTAGAATCACACATTCAAATGGCTACTAGCACTATTCATATTCTCAACCTCTTTTGTTTAAAAGAGTCAAGAACAGCAGAATATGTGAAAATTTTCAAAGCTCCTTTGCACAATCTTTTTTTTTATATACTTATGTTTTTTTTCTATTTTTTTTCAAGAAAAATAGTCAAGCTACCTATAGTATTAAGCATTTCTACTAAACTAGAACAAAAGTAACAGTGGAATAAAATAGGCTCAAAAAGTGTAACTAAAACTTCAAATTTTAGGCAAAAAATAAAGATTTGTAAAACTTTAATTCCCTAATCATGACCACCACATTCAATCCACACTGTAACAAGTTATTGTCTTAGAAAAATTAGATCAATTTATCATTAGAGAGAGTTAATTTCAAATCAAAATATTGCCACAACTCAATTCACTCAATCTCAAGATTCAATAAAAGATAGGGCACAATAAAATACCTCTCCCCCACACTTAAGTAACACATTATTCCCAATGTGTTATAAACAATTAAAAGAAAGAAGGGTGAAGGGAAACTGCCCTGAATATTTTTCTAATCGATGTTGGGATCTCTTTTTCCAAGAATTTTTGCCATGATCAAATCATTCTGTAGACTAAAGAGATATAGTTCTAAAGGAAAGGTGAAGATTAGATCCACAAAACAAAAATAAAAAATAATAAAACAAACAAAAAATTAAAGCAATAAAAATTTAAATCATCAATGGGTTGCCTCCCATTCAGTGCTTCTTTAACATCGTATTAGCTGGACGTTATTGTTATCCATTGTCATTGATGGATTCAGAGGTTAACTTGTGTTGGACACCTCCGTAGATTAAAATAAAAATGATTATGCAAAGGGTGTGGCCTTTGCATAACCTTTTTACAACAATAAAAATTATTTTTGGTTCTCCATGACGTGCAAACCTGAACTTGCGAGTTATAGAACCATCATTTAATAGCTTTACCCATTGGCTTGCATAGGGAATTTTGGTTGGGGTGCCAAGAGATGGAGCATTTAATGTAAGCATCCACCTCATGTAAATCTTTGATGCTCCACCCAAATCCACTAACTATCTGCTCTAACACCTTCACAAAATGAATCTCCCTCTCTAAAGAAAATTTAGAGACTACAAATATTGGCCAAATACTTAAGTCTCCCAAAAAGTAGCATTGTGAGAAGGGTGGCAATGGGTTTAGATTATATGTGGTGAACTGTGGTATTGCTAGAATTTGGGCTATGTTAAGGGTGGGTGTTTGAACTATGGGTAGATTGTTATCAGTCTCCTCAAAAGGTGGGAGGTTTGGAATGATAAGGGAGGTGTGATTTTCAGCATGCATGGCTTCCCCCTCCATGCTTTCGTATAGCTCACTATCATCATAAGAGAGTTCCTCAACATCTGACTCCACTCCATTCATGTCCCATTGCTGGTTTTAGGGTTGCTCACTTAAGCAATCATCAAATTCTATGTGCAGTAGCCCCAAATTGTCCTTGCCATTCTCTTCTTCATCATTATCATCATTCCATAACCAAGTTATGTTAGCAGTCCTTTATTGTTTTAACGGAATGGGGTAAGCATAGCTTGGCAAATTATCTTCTGGTTGAGCACTTAGAAACTCCAAAATCTGCCAAACTTGAATTTCTAGGTTGTGAAGAGATGCCTGTTGGTTTTCCAAAATTGTTTCAATGCTCTGAAATCTTTTATCCATTGTTGATACTAAAGTCACAAACATCTCTTCCAACCTCTACTCCTCTTGTGCATACTTGTCATCCTCCAATGTGGTGTCTACTTTAAACTGAGTTGGGAAGCTAGCTTCTGATGTATTATTTTTGTTGCTCTCTACTTCCTTGGCCTAATTCTCTATAGACCACATGAATCTTTCCAATGCAAGCATGAGGGATGACTTCTTTTATGGTGCTCCCCATCTGTATTCTACTTGGAAATTAGTTTGATAGGGATACTAATCTCCTTGATATCCCCATTCTTGATTTGGGCAATAACCCCACTAATGATAATTCCATTTAGCCATGGAGATTTTTTTTTATTTTTTGAAACACATAAACTCAAAAGAAACAAAAATGTAAAATAGAACAAACAAATAAAAATAGATGAAAACAAACAAACATGAAAATAAAAACTAGACCAATAGTCTCCATCATATTGCTAATATTGTATACAAGTGTCCCCGGCAACGACACCAAAAACTTGATAGGCATTTTTATGATACCAAGAGTTTTACATTTATAATAGCTCAATGACTAATTCTACCCTGGCTCTAGGAAAGTGTGCCTATCATTTAGGTAGTATAGCATTATCAAGGTCAATCCATAGGGACACCAACACAAGTACTAACTCAAACTTAAACTATTGTCTAGTTGAACCAAATTCAACATTAATTAAACTAAACCATTTAAAACTAATCTATGAAAGAAATAAATGATAGATGATAGAAAATCAATAATGAAGTTCATTTAGATATTGAATTCCCCTAGCCTCTTATGCATGTCAAGAATAATGATATGAATCATTCAAACAATGAATTGAATTGGACTCTCACAAAATTAGATAGAAATCTTTCTCAAGTGATTAAATCCCTAACTTCCTAATTATTACAAGGGAATCTCTTCTCAACCTATAATCAAATAGGAGTAGCATTAAGTTCAAGAGATTAACATCTAAAGAAGTCTTGTATGTCTATCTCTAGCACCCTAATCAACTCTCTATTCCTATGACTAATCTATCTATATCAAGGTATCTCTACTTGTCCAATATAGAAACAATATCTAATAAAATATAGAAACAATATCTAATAAACAAACCGGTAATTACCAATTAGAATAAACATCATAAATCATGAAAATAAAACAATCCAAAGATAAATTGATTCAAAATAAATTATTCACTTCACACAATTAAGAACTAGGGTTCTTCTTTATCTAGATAAATAACAAATTAGTTCATAGCAGAGAATTGAAATAAAGAATACAAGAGAAGGTAAAGGAAACTCAAATAATCTATAAACGATGAGAAATGCCTGCTTTGATCTTCATTCCTCTTCAAAATCTGCAGCATATTGGATCTTCACCATGAAAATTCTCCACAAAACTCCCTCTCACCTCTTTTCTAAGGGCGGCTATTAACACCCTAGAAAGAGCTCCCTTTTTTTATGTAAATCATGTCTTTTTATAATACTTTAAGGTCTCATTAGGGTTTGGATAGGTGTCAAGCATGGATTGGCCAATTTTTGCCATGTCAGCACAGCTAAGCTAGGTGCCAAGATACAATGCCTGGATTGCATGCCAATTTTAGGTTAGAAAAAAAAAAGGAATTAGAATTTTTGGTCTTCTTAACATTTGTAGCTCTTCTCTTAGATTTTCGTCAATACTTGAATCACTTCAATTAGACTTTTGTAGCTCAAGTTATACTAAAAAAACTGCAAGGTGTTTAAAGCTATTGGAACTCCATAACATCACACGGCTAAGGACACACCTGTGGCTCTTGGGTGTGCAAAGTGTGAACCCTCAAAAATGCACCTCCAGTGGACCGTCTTTCAATTACAAATCCATAGAATCAAGCAGAGCTCGAATCGGAGATGAAACAGACCTGAAACAGACAGAAACAGATTGAGCCACGCGAGTGGATATGAGAGGCACGATTTTCGTACCGCCCAGATGCGTGCTGCCCGTAAAAGTCCATGCTGCCGGTATGGCGGCACATCTGGCATGCCGCCCAGACGGCTGGCACGTTGGCCTTGCCGCCCCTGCCGGCGCCGGCGCCGCCGTCCGTACCGCTGGCACCTCCTCTGTCAACTCTATAAATAAGAGCCTCCTCCAGCCTCATTTGGCACGATTTCCAGGAGATTCCAAAGCATTCTAGAGCATTTCAAAGAATCAGAGCAATTTCAAAGCATATTTTCGTTCTTATACTCACATATTTGCTGCTTCTAGATTCAGATTCCAAGCTTCCTTTGAATTCAAGGTGGAGTCGAGATCCGGAGCAAAACTAGTTCCATTCGTCCGAAAGCCAAGGAAAGCAAAGGTATAATTCCTTTCCTATTTTAAAATTCTAAATTCAGATCTAAAATTATCTTTAGGTCTAAAACTGAAAAGATCTAAAACTTATTAATTTAAGAATCAGAATTAAGTTAACAAGCAAACCAACACATTTTTAACACCCCTCCTTTGCAAGAAGGGAGAACTGCGTGGGGTTTGATTCCTATTCAATAGGATACGCAGGTTGCCATTCTGAAAGGCATCAACTCCAAAATATTTTTATTAATATTTAGTCCTTTTTTTGTTTTGATTTATTCATATTAATCCTTTGTTTGTGATTTTATTTTTAGTTTATTTTGGGGAATGTGTGCTTTTCCTAGTACCCATAAGGGCTAGAGGAAAGATCCCCTTTATTCCATTTGTTTTGATATTGTAATAATTAAGTAGGATTTATCTTGCCTATTTATTTATTATTGTCATTCTATCACATCATATATATATATATATATATATATATATATATATATATATATATATATATATATATATATATATATATATATATATATATATCTGTTCATTCATCATTATATTTTTGTTCATGCATACACAAAAAATTTATTTTCAAGAGTTATTTTGCAATTTTAGCCAAACTAAGGAAAATAATATTTTCTTAATTGTGTAATTACCAAAACCTGATCCCCGAGTCCTCCTTGGTCACTCGTGGATTGGTGCATTTTCCATTGGGATAAAATCAAAATATTTTTTTTGGAGTCAATTAATTTGGGGTTTTCTTTAATTTTCCCAATTAAAATAAGTAAATTAAAGTGGCGACTCACTTTTCAACTGTCACATTACAAAAATCAATTTTCTGAACTCATAGCGAGTTCCAATCGTGGAGTTTCTCCCGAAGAACATTTCGATTCCTCGGCGGATCGGACCGGTGCTCGGGCGAGGCCTCACAGTTGACGACTCCACTGGGGACTAAAAATCTTTTTCAAATAAAAGATAAAGTGGATTACTTTTGGTATAATACCAAGTTTGGCTTTAAAAGCAAAATAACTCTTTCATGCATCACTACATCGGACTCCTTGTCCACAAAACCCTAGTTTCCTAGGAAAACAAAGGATAGAAAGTAACATCGAGTGGGCAACCTTCCTTAGGTCTACTTGCCGATAGTGAAATCATCCAGCCCACGACATATCCTCTAATCCTTTTAGAGGTGTAACGAGTATGCACGTACCATTGGACCCACGCGAGGCTCCTTGTCTCATATGTGGTTAGGTATATCGCATCTCTAGTGTGATGAGTTCTCTTTAAACCACCCTAACCCTTTCATGTAATGGCTCATAGAACCTTTCCTTTAGGATTGTATGTACCATAATACTAAACTTAGTATATCATTATCATGAAACCTTTTTCATTCATGCATGCACGCATAAAACCTTATAAAGTTGGAGAGTCTTAATTCCACTCAAACACTGCTAGTCCCAAAAACCCATGTCAACCCATGGTCCCAAATACTAACATATTCCATGATCTTTTATTCCCTGCCTAAGCTAGAAACTGACCCAACTTTATTTCTCTATCCTAAAGGTTGAAAAGATGTATATTGCCGGAGAAGAGACCAATACTACCAGGGCTGATGAGATCTTCGATGAGCTATTTTCCAAACTTTCTGAACATTAAGAGATCATCATGAAAAGGCAGGAAGCCCTTTTCCAAGACATGCTGAGGACCCAAAGGAGGGCTATCATAGAGGATGTCCGAACCATACTGGAACAGACCTCTTTGGCCCAAAACCCCACTGAGCCAAAATCATTCAAGCTTGACCCGAAGCCCACCTATTATCCTGTCTATAGATCCACTTCTCGAGTTGAATCCAAAGACAAAGAAACTGCAAACACTGATGCCATCCCACCACTACCAATCCCATCACCCGAGTTCCTCAAGAATAACTCACCAAACATCACTTCTACCTCCACCTCCTAACCCGCGGATCCTTTCCAAAGGAAGGAGGTTGATCCTGAGATAAAAGCCTGCATGGACGAGATGGTGCGCATGGAGAAGATGCTATTAGGGATGAAGAAGAAGGAGGATTTGATTGATACAGAATCCTTAAGCTTGTTCCCTGATGCAAGGGTTCCTCCCAGATTCAGGATGCTTGAATTTGATAAATTTGATGGGACTACCTGCCCCAAGACCCACCTCAAAGTCTATGTGGGAGCTATGCAGCCTTTGGGTGTGGATAATCAACTTCTAGCCCAGTTATTCCAACAATCACTGACCAGAACAGCTGTGAAGTGGTTTGTGGATTTGGATGTCACTAAAAAATGGACCTGGGAAGACATCTGTAATATCTTTGTTCAACAACATCACTACAACATCGAGGTCGATGTAACCAGAAGAGACCTCGAGACCACCAAACATAATGCTAAGGAATCCTTCTCCTCATTCCTTACGAGGTGGAGGAAGAAGGCTTCTCAAATGGTAAACCGACCTTCTGAAAATGAGCAAATTGACATAATTGTCAAGAACCTCTTGCTAGTTTACCAAGAAAGGCTGCAGACTCAGTACTTGCCTTCCTTCGAAGCCCTAATTGCCATTGCTTCAAAAATTGAAGATTTGATCTAGAGTGGTCAGATCAAAGAAGACACTACATCAGGGTCAAGGTATAAGAGACCTACTCATCAGGGTAATGTCACTTCCTCAACAAATCAGAAAGAGGGGGGAAGTTAATACTATGACAATCAAGAAGCCTATCTGGATTGAAAGGAGGCAGTTTTCTAACCTTGGGGGTGTGCCCATGAGTATCATCCTAAGAAGCTGCTTGAGGGAAACATGGTAAAACTTCTGGAACCAAAACCAGTCCCCAATCCACTTCCCAAAAATTACAACCCACACGAGAGGTGTGATTATCATCAAGGACCTGGGCACAAAACAGATGTGTACAAGGCCCTTCGACACAGAATTCAGGACCACATTGACTCCAATGACCTTATTCCCCCAAAAGCCCGACCAAACATCAACACCAACCCTATGTCTAACCACACAGTAAATGCCATAAATAATCATGAGGGAGTTGACCCTATCTCTTTGATAGAGCCGAATCCTAGCTATTGCTGTGTCCTGGACCTCTCTAACCTAATTGAGGAGATCGATGCCATCACCAGAAGTGGCAGAGTTATCTAGAACCAATTGACCCCAAACACTCAACCTACCTAACCTATTTCCGCACCAACCGATAAATTGAAAGGGATTCTTGAAATAGACGAAGATCCCATTCTTAAACAACTCAAGAAGACACAAGCCAATATTTCAATTTGGAGTTTGATCCAATCTTCATATCCTCACCGCCAAGCTCTTTGCAAGGCATTGAATCAATGCCAAGCTCCAATTGACATCACACCAGAAAACCTTGTGGCTTCTATTACCTCTGCTGTTAAAGGGGTATCTATTACTTTTGGAGAAACTGACATTCCATAAGGAGATCTTAACCACAACAATGCCCTCTACATCACAATGGTTACACAGGGAAAGACTGTGCTAATGGTTCTCATTGAAAATGGTTTAGCTCTTAATGTGTGCCCTCTGAAAGTGGCAAGCTGCTTAGGATTGGAGGGTATTGATTTTACCCCTTCAGATCATATTGTAAGGGCATATGATAACACCAAGAGGGAGGTCCTTGGAGTAGCTATAATTGATGTAACTATTGGGCTAACATCTTTCACCATACCATTCCAAGTGATTGATGTACCTTCTTGCTTCAACTTATTACTAGGGAGGCCCTGGATCCACCAAGCAAAGGCTATCCCTTCTTCCTTACACCAGAAGGTCATGTTCCCTTTTAAGAATGGGATCATGACTGTAAAAGGGGACATGCATGGAAGACCAGACATTCCAAGCTCTATTCCTATTCTTGAAATTCAGCCTGAGCTATCCTCCTATCCACTTTTAGGCTTCTCCTTCATTCAATACATTGAGGGTGAAGAGGGTAAAGAATTCGTTCCCTTTGATTTTGACCCCTTTAGGAATATTGCTATTGCTAACATGTTCCGTAAAATGAATTACTTTCCTAGTCTAGGTTTGGGAAGAAGCCAACAAGGCTTGAAGTCCTTCCTAGATTATCCAATAGCAACACCGCCATTTGAGCTAGGGTACAAGCCCACTGATGAGGATATGGAAGAAATGGAAAATCGGGCCAAAGACCGAATAGCAGCCCTTAAGAGAGGTGAGGTTTATGACTGGCCCATGCGCCCTTACTTCAAAACTCTAAATGGCTATTTTGTAAAGGAAGGTGACACAATTCCTTATTGTAACTTTCCTGAGCCTTAGGTCTGCCCTATTACCGGAAAACTGATTCCCGGATTTGAAATTTTTTCTTATGTCAGGCTTGAGATAGAAGATTATGAACTAATCTATATGCTCAGTCAAGATTGGGAAGAGAACATGGAGGCTAGTCTCTTTGATGAAGTATCCATGCTTACTATTGAGGAGGAAAAAACTGACCCTTCCACCTTAATCTAGCCCATCGAGACCGAGCTACAAAATTGGTCCTTTGAGGAGAGCCTCTTCTATTCAACCGAACCAGAGTATGAACCAGAATCTAAACCAAAATCCATACCTGATTCAAAGTCCCAGTCTGAGATAGATTCGACTTTTGAATCTGAGTCTATCTCTTCAATTTCTTCTGTTGATGATGTAATTGACCTTAAGGGTCTCACATTTAGTTTTGATGTAAATTGGGACAGATCCCCACTTGAAATCAATAAAAGTCAAATTCTTTTCTCTTACGACTCTGTGTCTCCATTTTTCTTTGATGTTCCAACTTTTAAATCTGACTTAAATGAGACATCAAATAAAAATAAAATAAATGAAATAAAAGATGACACAATTAAAGAGCCCATCAATGCTGGCACTCATGACATGCAAAAAATTACATAAATTGCATCTGCATGCATAGACAGGGATCACATTGAAAGGATGATCAGAGACTTTCAAGACTGTTTTGCATGGCAACCGAAAGACATGACAGGGTTGGATCCAAGCATCGCAGTTCACAAAATCCCAATTTATCCAGGTGCTAAGCCCGTCAAATAGAAGTTGAGAAGACTCAAGACAGAATGGTCTATTCCAATCAAAGAAGAAATTGCCAAGCTACTGGATCATAATTTCATTGAGCCCATCAACTATCCATCCTGGCTGGCCAACATTGTGCCAGTTCCTAAGAAAGATGGCAAAGTCAAAATGTGTGTGGATTACAGGGACCTAAATAAGGCCTGTCCCAAAGATGATTTTCCCTTGCCTCACATTGATCTGTTGGTAGACCGCATGGCAGGTTCTGAATTAGTTTCCTTAACCGATATGGCTGCAGGGTATAATCAGATCATGGTTCATCCTCCTGACAAAGAGAAGACAACTTTCATTATCGAATGGGGCACCTATGCTACCGGGTCATGCCATTTGGGCTTAAAAATGCTGGAGCAACCTACCAGAGGATGGCAACTACCATTTTCCATGACATGATGCATAAAGAAATTAAAGTTTATGTGGATGACATGGTAATCAAAGGCACCACTCTAGAAAGCCATTCAGAGGCATTAAGGCGATTCTTCCTTAGACTTCGCCAATACAATCTCAAACTCAATCCCGCCAAATGTGTCTTTGGAGCCTCGTCTGGAGTTTTCCTGGGCCACATGGTCAGCAAGAAGGGTATAGAAGTGGACCCTACTAAGTTGAAGGCAATTCTAGAAATGCCTCCTCTAAAAACAGAAAAGGAGATTAGAGGTTTCCTTGGACGACTGCAATACATTAGTCGATTCATCAATCAATTAGCTGATGTATGTGGTCCCATCTTCAAACTACTCAAAAAAGGAGCCTCCAAGCAGTGGAATGACGACTGCCAAAGAGCCTTTGACCATATCAAACAGTATTTACTAAACCCACCAGTGTTACAGCCGTCAAGGTTTGGAAAGCCCTTGTTGCTTTATCTATCAGTAACCGATGAAGCAATGCGGGCAATGCTTGCCCAAAATGCTCCAGACTCCAGTAAAGAGAATGCAATCTGTTACTTGAGCAAAAGGATGTTGTCTCATGAGCTCAAGTACAGTTTTACAAAAAAGTTGTGCCTTGCTTTGGTATGGGTCTGCCACAAGCTACAACACTATCTTTGTTCCTTCACAACTCATGTTCTTGCTGACAAGAGCCCTTTGAAATTCCTTATGGAGAAGCCGGTTCTTGACAGTAAGATGGCAAGGTGGATGGCTGTATTAGCTGCATATGATCTAAAATATGTGCAGCAAAAAGCAATAAAAGGTAGCATAGTGGCTGATCAGTTAGCTGCAGCTCCAGTAAATGATCATTGGGTTGAGCCTGAATTTCCTGATGAAGACATCTTGACAATTGAAGCTAAAGTATGGAAGCTTTACTTTGATGGGGCTTCTAACAACAAAGGATATGGTGCCGGTATTGTATTCATTACACCAAGTGGCGAAAACTTACCCATTGCAATCAAGTTGAACTTCGAGGTGATAAATAATGAAGCAGAGTATGAGGCATGTATCTGTGGTCTTGAAGTAGCAATAAGGCTCAGAATCAAATGCCTTGAGATTTATGGGGATTTGAATCTGATAGTCTCCCAAGCCTTCGGAAAGTGGAAGATCAGAGAAGAGCGCTTAGTTCCTTACCATAAGCGTTTAAATGAACTAACAGCTAGTTTTCATGAACTGTCTTTCCATTATCTACCAAGGATAAAGAACAGATTTGCTGATGTGTTGGCAACACTTGCTTCTATGCTTGATATAAGCGACGGCTTCATAATCAAACCAATTACAATCGAAGTTAAACATGAGTCAGGCTGTGTAGCTCATTGTTTGAATGTCCAAGTGGCTGATAGCAAACCATGGTTTTGGGATATCTTTAACTACATCAAGAATGGGCTTTATCCTGAAGGAGCCTCTAAGACAGAAAAGAGGACTTTAAGACAATTATCCAAGAGTTTCATTCCAAACGGGGAAGTACTCTACAAGCTAACTTGGGATAACATCCATTTGAGATGTGTTACTGAAATAGAAGCCCAACAGATCATGGAATAGATGCATGGTGGCAATGAAGGTCCACACATGAACGGAATTGCTCTAGCCCGCAAGATCATGAATCAGGGTTATTTCTGGCTTACCATGAATCAAGATTGCGCGAGGTATGTTCAGAGGTGCCATAAGTGCCAGATCTATGCAAAACTTCAGAAGAAACCTCCTGTACCTCTATCTCCTATCACCACGCCTTGGCCATTTGCAACTTGGGGCCTAGACGTCATCGACAAGATAAGCCTGAAGTCTTCCGGCAAACACGAGTTCATTCTGGTAGCCATTGACTATTTCTCTAAATGGGTTGAGGCTGCACCTTACCAGGTTTTAGACTCCAAACGAGTGGCTCAGTTTATTCGTACCAATATCCTTTGTAGGTACGGAGTCCCTTTTGAGATCATTACTGATAATGGATCTCACTTCCAAAAGGAGGTTACTCTGCTATTACAGAAGGAGAAAATTCAACATCACAAGTCTTCTCCATACAGACCTCATACAAATGGCCCAGTTGAAGCTGCAAACAAGACTCTGAAAAGTATACTGCAAAAGATGGCTGACAACCATAAGGATTGGCACCTACATTTACTAGATGCCTTATGAGGATACAGAACAACAATACGTACTCCAACCAGTGCTACACCTTACTCTTTAGTGTATGGGATGGAGGTCCTTCTACCAATCGAGGTAGAAATTAGGTCAACTCGCATTCTGAGGGAGAGCCAATTGGATGAAGTGGAATGGGCAAAAGGTTACCATAACCAACTTCTAGCCATTGATGAAAAGAGAATGGATGCCTTATATCAGATGCAAGGTTATCAACAGAAACTGGCTCGGCATTTCGATAAGAGAGTCAGGGACAGAGGATTGCAAGAGGGTCACCTTGTTTTGAAAGAAATAAGGGCACCTGTTCATGATCCAAGAGGAAAATTCAAACCTAACTGGAGTGGTCTGTTTCTGATCAAAAAGATCTTATCTGGAGGAGCGGTAATCCTGACAGACTTGGATGGCATAGAATTTGCTAGCCCATGCAATATGGATCAACTTAAGAGATACTTTGCATAAAGCATCCTTGTAACTCATGCATAGCATTTGCAAAATCATGATCAGCATTCACATTCTTTACCTGAAGTCAGAACTACGTGGACCTGATTCTCCATAAAGAGGAAAAAAGGAATAAAATTATAAATCATTGTAAGGAGATACGTAGGCAACCCATATGGGTTCGGTCCAACTCATTAGTAACATTTTCATTTTTCACAATCATTCGACTCTTAATTGTGTCACTGAAAAATAAGCTCGCTAAGTTGAAAACCCAAAAGGGTGGCTTAGGCAAAAATTAGAGCAACAAAAGAAATAAAAAAAATGAATGATGTCTTATTTTATCTCATTTAAACTTTGGAACATTTAGAAGAAAATACAGACATGGTCAAAAATTTGTCCCAAATTAAAACAATAATCATGTTTCATCTTCTATCTCCTCAAGAATAGCAGCTCTTTTAGCCTTTTCTGATTTCCAGGAGTTGGCTATCCACCAATCAATATACTGTGTGGATTTACCGCCTTGATCAGCAGGGCGAACAGCATGAAAACCCCTTACCCATCCATTTCTTATAGCTCGGGCAACAGTCTCGGTAATCAAAACAGACTCAAAGAGAGCGCCATCTGGGGGCACGCCTTGACTATGTCCCATTTGGCGCATAACCCTAGTAGCCTAGTAGAAGGTCACCATCCTCAACCCAAGCAGATAAACCATTTTGTAGCCAAAACTTATGGTCATGAATCTTCTAATTTTGTACCATTCACATCTCCACAGTAGGTCGTTAGAGTCCAGCTCCATCAACCACTTGGTCCATTCTTTCTCGAAATCCCGTTTTATCACAATGGTCCGAGTTCTGTACCAAGAAGCAGAATAATCCACCTTGGTGGGAGGTCCAACTATCCAGAGATGATCCCTTAGCCAAATCTAAAAAAGTACAGAAGAGATAAGCATAAACACAGAAAGTAGTTAAACTGAAATACAGAAAGTCAAAATGCAACTAACTTGAAGAATAATAGGGCTAATTGACCACAGCCCACCAGAAGTGCAAGACCTGTCCAAACTCATAATGGTCTCAGCCAACACTATGGCTGCAATAAATCTCCCCTCTTCCATTTGTGGAATCAGCTCAGTAACCCTGGCATCACCCCAACCAGTAGGGCTCACAATAATGTATCCAGCAGTCAGACAGAGGGATAAAGCCCGCATCCTCAAATGGAACCACCTATCATCCTCAAAATCTTTAGGATCATGGAACTCTGCTATCACAGCATTCAGATCTACCCAATCATCCACCATCATGGGACTAGCAGCTTCAGTGCTCAAATCAAAGAGTCCCTTGAAAGAGTTGAAATATCCTACCTTCTCTATAGGAGTAGCCAGCACAGCCTCTGGATCATATCCAAGCAGTATAGAAAATTCCTCAAATGTAGGACACATCTCTTCCATAGATACCCCAAACCTGAAGACATGGGTAGTTGGATCCCAAAAGCGCAAGCAGGTGCGCAAAAATTCCCAATCCACCTTTATTCCTCTTAGGGTGGGCATAGCGCTTACCCCATACTTTCCTAAATTTATTCTCTCCACTTTTGTGAGGTTCTTGCACCATAAGAACATCGTATGGCTGAAATAAAGCTCCATTGTGAGAAATAAAAAAATGAAATTTTGATGGAGAGCAAAAAATGATTGAAAATGACTTTTTGAGGCATAGAAATTGAGAGTACGGACTGACAATGGGCAGAAAAAGCTATTTAAATAGACAGATCCTGACCTGCTATTAATTACTGCCGGCGGCACAGTAAGCGTGCCGCCCTGTACGGCAGCACGCTGGCTGTGCCGCTACAGCGGCGGCACGTCGGATGTGCCGCCTGAGGCGGCAGCACAGCTACCGGCAGCACGCTTACTGTGCCGCCTAAGCCATCCCCTGCCTCCTTCTACCTCCTTCCCTCAAAATAAGTTTTTACATGATTTCGGGTTTAAAATCGTTTATTTTTCTCAAAATCAAGTAGAAAATGAGAGAAAAGCGTAAGGTGTGACACAATGGAATTCTTATTTCAGCCAAACATCCGCATTCATATCATGCACCCATATCATACATAAAGTCATAACATGTCATACATTTCCAAAATGTCACATAAGCATGAAAGTCCATACATTCCAAATATCATGCATACATTCATCATCCTCAGTACATGTATACATGAAAAGGCAAAAAACTGACAAAAAAGAAAAAAAAGGTCTCTAGCAACCACACCTGGGTCTGCAACGTCCTCGCCTGGGCACATCCTGTTCGTGACTATCCTCCATCAAATCTCTCTCATGCAGAAAGGAGGTCAAAGCAAATGCATATTGGCCTAGGAGGTCGTAGTGGTAGCGAACAAAAGTCATGGGAACCTGAGGAAGAAAGATATATTAAAATCAGTACAGGGCAAAACTGTCAAAAGGTTAAGAGTTCCAGCTGAGCAAAAATCATTACCTCTGTCACAGTCTCAGGGATAGTAGGAAAGAAGGCTGGACGTGCATTAGGAAGATGGTAACGATGTAATCGGTCGTCACCAGAAAAATAATCCAAATAAGCTAGCAAGCAGACAAGACCAGTAGGCAAGGGAACTGAATCAGTCGGACCTCCCACTGAAACATCTGGTGCTGGAGCTGGGGCAGAACCGCTAGCCCCTGAAGGGCCAACCCCAGAAGGATCTGCTGCAAAACCTGAAGGGCCAACCCCAGCAGGATCAGCTGCAAAGCCTGAATGGCCAACCATAATACCTGAAGGTCTGACCCTAGGACCCATGCTGCCAACCGAAACAGTACCGCCAGCCCGTGAGAAGCTCCCAACTCTGGAGGGAGGACCTCGGGAAGATGCTGAACTAGATCTCCTATGAGACGGCTCTCGTAATCTATCCAAGGGAGGTGTCCCTCGCATCAAGGATGTCTCACAGAACTCATCATAATCCGTGTCCGGCAATAGAAAATCCAGACAGGAAGCTCCATTAACCCACTCATCCTCTCCCAGGATAGCCAGCCTAAATCTCATATCTGTCGGAGGGGGCAGTGGCACAAGTCTCTCTCCTGTAACTTGTGCCCTTACCCTTTCTCCCAAATAGAACATCCTCAGGGACTCACAGCGAAGTAAGAGTCGACAGGAGGCCAAGGCCATACTAGGCCTGATCCGGTCAAGGATCACTCCATGAACCTGATAAATGGAGACCATCTCACCTGCAAACAGGTTGCAATATGCAGTAGTAGAAGATGAAATAGTAAGATTCATATTAAGATCAACGAAAAAATACCTAGTCTGTGGTCACAATAGCAAAGAACTGTCTGCACTGATCAAATGGTCTAGTCATGTAATTAGGTCTGTTGGACACCCTCCAAATGTGTCCGCAAGGGGGATCAATAGCATTGAGCTCTTTCAGTGATGGAGCCAACATCGGAAAATGCTCATAAACCCAGTACTGCGGGAAATAAAATTTTGTCAATCACCTAAGCAGAGATCAGCCAACAAAATACCACAGAATAATACTCACCTCAAGCACAATGGAGGTACCACCATGCCTGCAAAGTGTACCATGGGAGATGCTGCACAGCTCATGATATATAGCACAAAGGCCAGCACCTCCCCTTGTCATAACATCTTTTTCACTTTTCTGATTCGCAGGTCCAATTCACGTGGTTTTGCCATAACAAGCTCATTTCAAGTCGAAATTCAGTGTTGTCTAAAGCAGTGAATCCGTGGGATTTTTATCCATCTCCCAAAACAGACGGTGTCTCGATCAGAGTTCAAAATCTCTTGAAATTGTGGAAAAGCTGAAAATTCAAAAATAGCCTGAAAATTGAAAAACAGTCCAAACTAAATCAGAATAGCCAGAAATTAGACATGAAGATCATCCATAAATCCCAATACTGAAAAGGGACGTTCAGAATTTACAAAATGGCATCCGAAGCCCTCTGGTTCACACTTATCAGATTCAGCCTCTATCCGGCCAAATCAGATAAGGGGGGCAGCTGTGAACCCTAAAAAATGCACCTCTAGTGGACCATCTTTCAATTACGAATCCACAGAATCAAGCAGAGCTTGAATCAGAGTTGAAACAGACCCAAAACAGACAAAAATAGATTAAGCCGAGTGAGTGGCGCTGGGAGGCACGATTTTTGTGCCGCCCGTAAAAGTCGATGTCGCCAGCGCAGCATCAAATTCATGCCGCCGGTATGGCGGCATGTCTGGCATGCCGCCCAGACAGCCGGCGCGTCGGCCGTGCTGCCCCTGCCGCCGGCACCTCCTCTGTCAGCTCTATAAATAGGAGCCTCCTCCAGCCTCATTTGGCAAGATTTCCAAGAGATTCCAAAGCATTCTAGAGCATTTCAAAGCGATCATAGAAATTTCAAAGCATATTTTCGTTCTTATACTCACATATTTACTGCTTCTAGATTCAGATTCCAAGCTTCCTTTGAATTCAAGGTGGAGTTGAGATCCGGAGCAAAACTAGTTCCATTCGTTCGAAAGCCAAGGAAAGCAAAGGTATAATTCCTTTCCTATTTTAAAATTCTAAATTCAGATCTAAAATTATCTTTAGGTCTAAAACTGAAAAGATCTAAAACTTATTAATTTAAGAATCAGAATTAAGTTAATAAGCAAACCAACACATTTTTAAAACCCCTCCTTCACAAGAAGGGAGAATTGCGTGGGGTTTGATTCCTATTCAATAGGATACGCAGGCTGCCATTCTGAAAGGCATCAACTCGAAAATCTTTTTATTAATATTTAGTCCTTTTTTTTGTTTTGATTTATTCATATTAATCCTTTGTTTGTGATTTTATTTTTAGTTTATTTTAGGGAATGTGTGCTTTTCCTAGTACCCATAAGGGCTAAAGGAAAGATCCCCTTTATTCCATTTGTTTTGATATTGTAATAATTAAGTAGGATTTATCTTGCCTATTTATTTATTATTGTCTTTCTATCACATCATATATATATATATATATATATATATATATATATATATATATATATATATATATATATATATATATATATATATATATATATATATATATATATATATATATATATATATATATATATATATATATCTGTTCATTCATCATTATATTTTTGTTCATGCATACACAAAAAATTTATTTTCAAGAGTTATTTTGCAATTTTAGCCAGACTAAGGAAAATGATATTTTCTTAATTGTGTAATTACCAAAACCTAATCCCTGAGCCCTCCTTGGTCACTCGTGGATTGGTGCATTTTCCATTGGGATAAAATCAAAATATTTTTTTTGGAGTCAATCAATTTGGGGTTTTCTTTAATTTTCCCAATTAAAATAAGTAAATTAAAGTGGCGACTCACTTTTCAACTGTCACATTACAAAAATCAATTTTCTGAACTCACAGTGAGTTCTAATCGTGGAGTTTCTCTCGAAGAGCATTTCGATTCCTCGGCAGATTGGACCGGTGCTCGGGCGAGGCCTCACACAAAGCTACTGGAATTAAGGCTCTTATGCCATGCCTAAGGCCATGGGTCTGGCCCTGGGCATGCCCATAGCAAAAATTACCTAAAAATTACACCGTTTCTCGATTTTTAATCGTAATTCAAGCTCAAATGATCACGGCATTTCAAAACATGAATAATTCCTAGAAATTTGATGTGCCAAAACACACATTAACAAACTGCAAGTGCACAAGTTGTTATCAAGTAATAAAGCAGTGAGTATATGAGTATCGTCTCCATGAGGATAGTGTATAAGTACTAGCACAAACTTCAATTATTGTCTAGTTGATTAAGATGTAGATTGATTAAAATAAGCTAAATTAACTAAGCTAATAAAAGAAAGCAAGTAAATGATATTGATGGAAATAATCTAGGCAAAGCTAATGTATATATAAATCCCCCTAGTTTCTCATGTACATCAAACAATGGATTGGATTGGACTCTCACTAAATTAGATAAAAACCTTTCTCAAGTGATTAAATCCCTAACTTCCTAAGTATTATAGGGGAATCTCTTCTCAACCTATAATTAAATAGGATTAGCATTAAGTTCAAGAGATTAACATCTAAAGAATTCTTGTAGGTCTATCTCTAGCACCCTAATCAACTCTCTATTCCCATGAGTGATCTATCTATATCAGGGTATCTCTACTTGTCCAATATAGAAACAATATCCACTCAACAAGCTAGCAATTGCTAATTAGAATGATAAGATTTATCATGAAAATAAAGCAACCAAATATGAATTGATTAAAGTTTAAATCATTTAATCTATACAGTCAAAACTAGGGTTCATTACAAATATAATTAATTCATATTAAAATTAAAGAACAAGGATGCAGAAAAATAAAGGAGGAAGAAATCTCAAACAGATCTTGAAGATGTTCTTTGAAATCTTCTTTTCAATCTTTGATATCCACTTGGATCTTGATCTTTGATAATATTAAATCATCAATATCTCTAGCCTTCAAGCCTTTCCCATGACTCTAAGGCTTAGTCAACCCTCTTAAATCTCTATTTTTGCTCTGTGGTGGCTCTCCTTAAAATGTTATCTGATCTGATTTATATTGCTGAATTTTAATCTCACATGGCTAGACCTATGGCTGGGGTTCCAGCCATGCCAACGATAGAGCCAAAGAACGTAACATCCCATGGGTGAAACCTCAGCCGTGCCTCCGCTCGTGGGAGGCTACTGGATGAATTTCCAATTTGCTCTTGTCACATGTCTAGAATTCCAGCCATGTGGTCACCTGTGGCTGCCCATATTCTTCAAAAAATCAGCATTTTCGCTTGGATTCTTCACCATTCTAAGTCACATCTGGTTCATGGCATCATTTGGCACTAGATTAACTAAAAGAACTCTAGAAAAGCACTAAACAAACAAATTAAACTCAATTTAAGGATAAAATATTATTAAAAATAAGGGGTAAAGTGTAGTCAATTAAGTGCTTATCAAATGCCCCTACACTTGAGTATTTGCTTATCCTCAAGCAAATTAAATCATAATAATAGTAAAAGATAAAACCTACCCTCTCTAGTCAAAGAAATTCAAAAAGATTTACAACAACTTGAAATTAGCAAGGCTCAAACATGGTAGCCAAATCAAGAAATCTCTAAAACAAATCTCAAAAATCTAAAACCTAAATTCTAAAGTTACAGGTTCAAGCAAATAATTCCACAAAAACAAAATTTCAAGCAAAGTACATTTATAAGGATTTTTCCCATAGGTGCTTGACTACTCACTCGACTTTTCATTAATTATGCATTTCAATTCATGTTTTCTTTTTAATTAACTAAGGAGCTCGACTTGTTTGAATTGTCATCCTAGCCTTTTACGCGAATGCAAACACTTGTGGTGCCGGCCTTCGGTTACTCAACTAGAATCACACATTCAAATGGCTACTAGCACTATTCACATTCTCAATCCCTTGTGTTTAAAGAGTCAAGAATAGCGGAATATGTAAACATTTTCAAAGCTCCTTTGCATAATCTTTTTTTTGTAATATATATACTTATTTCTTTTTTTTCAAGAAAAATAGTTAAGCCACCTAAGATATTAAGCATTTTTGCTAAACTAGAACAAAAGTAATGGTGGAATAAAATAGGCTTAAAAAGGATAACTAAAGTTTCAAATTTCAGGCAAAAAGATTTGTAAAAAATTTAATTTCCTAATCATGACCACCACATTCAATCCACACTGCAACAAGTCATTATCATAGCAAAATTAGACCAATTTATCACTAAAGAGAGTTAATTTCAAATCAAACTATTGCCACAACTCAATTCACTTAAATACAAGATTCATAAAAGATAGGGCACAATAATATACCTCTCCCCTACACTTAAGTAACACATTGTCCCCAATGTGTTAGAAATAAGGAAAATGAAAAAGTAAAAGAGAAAAGTAATTGTCCTAAATGATATACCACATGAATCATGCTGGTGCTCCTTCTAGTGAGAATGTACCATGATCAATGTTTCTGCATAGAGAAAAATCAAACTAAAACCAAAGTAAGATCCATTCAAAGTAAAATAAAAACAAAAATAAAATAAAAATAAAAACTAAAATAGACGATCAATGGGTTACCTCCCATTCAGTGCTTCTTTAACGTCGTATTAGCTAGACGTTACCATTATTCATCTTCCACCAATGGCTCGGAGGTTTCCTTGTGCTATCTACCTCCATAAACTAAGATAAAGAAGAATATGCAAAGGTTGTGGCCTTTGCATAACCTTTGTTCAGCAATAAAAATTATTTTTGATTCTCCATTGTGTGCAAACTAAAGCTTGCCGGGTTTAGAACCATCATCGAACAGTCTTACCCACAGGCTAAGTGCAGGGATTTCAGCTTTAGCACCAAAGAAAGTATGTACATTGCCAATGGCAGCCACCTCTTGTAATTCCAAGATGCTCCACCCAAATTCACTAACCTTTTGCTTTAACACCTCCATAAAACATATTTCCCTTTCCAAAGAAAATTTAGAGATTACAAATACTGGCCACATACTTGATTCTCTAACAAATATGCACTTAGATAAAGGTGGCAAATATGTGTGATCATGTGTGGCTAGGTGTTCATTGGATGGAAATTGGGGTAAAGGAAAGGTGGGTATCGGGGTTGTGAGTGGGTTATTATCATTCTCTTCAAAAAGTGAGAGGGCCAGAAAAATGGGGGAAGTGTGATTTTCAGCATGCATAGCTTCCCCCTCCATACTTTCCCATAACTCACTATCATCAAAAGAGAGTTCTTCAACTTTAGATTCCACTCCATTCATTCCCTATTGCTGGAAATAGGGTTGCTCACTTAAGTAATCATCCTCATTAACTTCTTTGTGTAGCATTCCCAAATTTGCCTTACCATTATCATCTTCTTCATTTTCATCATCCTAAAACTAATTAATGGCAGTGGTCTTTTGTTGCTCTTCCGGAATGGCTTCAGTATCGTTAGGTAGATTGCCTTCAAATCTCTCACTTAGCAATTCCAAAATCTGCCCAACAAAATTTTCTAAGTTGTGAAGAGAAGTCTATTGGTATTCCAGAGATGTCTCGATGCTCTGAAATCTTTTCTCTGTAGCTCCCACTAAAGTCGCAAACATCTCTTCCAACCTCTGCTCCTCTTGTGCATGCTCGTTATCCTCCAATGTAGTGTCCATTTCAAATTGAGTTGGGAAGCCAACTGCTAATGGCTCGTTTCTTTTGTCCAATTCCCCAACCCAATTCTCCATAGACACCATGAATCTTTCTAATGCAAGCTTAAGGGATGACTTCTCTATTGGTGCTTCCCATCCATATTCCTCTGGGAAATCAGTGTGATAGATGTACCCATGATCATGATACTGATTTCCCTGGTATCCTTATTCTGTATTTGGTTAAAAGTTCCAATCTTGATAGTTTTGATCAGCCATGGAGAAATTTTTTGTTTTCTCTTTTTTTTTTCTGGAAACACAAACTTAATACAAAACAAAAACGTAAAATAGAAAAAACAAATAAAATAGTAAAAATAAAATAAATAAAACAAGGAAAGCAAAAACAAAAACAAATACAAATACAAAAATATAAAAATAAAAAATAGATCAATAATTTCTATTAGTATTGCTAATATTATAAAACTATCCCCGGCAACGGCGCCAAAAACTTGATGTGCCGAAACGCACACTAACAAACTGCAAGTGCATAGGTCATTATCAAGTAATAAAGTAGTGAGTATATAAGTATCATCTCCACGAGGACAATGTATAGGTACTGGCGCAAACTTCGATTATCATCTAGTTGATCAAGATGTAGATTGATTAAAATAAGCTAAATTAACTAAGCTAATAAAAGAAAGCAAGTAAATGATATTGATGGAAATAATCTAGGCAAAGCTAATCTAGATATAAATCCCCCTAGTTTCTCATGTACATCAAATAATAGATTGAATTGGACTCTCACTAAATTAGATAAAAACCTTTCTCAAGTGATTAAATCCCTAACTTCCTAAGTATTATAGGGGAATCTCTTCTCAACCTATAATTAAATAGGAATAGCATTAAGTTCAAGAGATTAACATCCAAAGAAGTCTTGTAGGTCTATCTCTAGCACCCTAATCAACTCTCTATTCCCATGAGTGATCTATCTATATTAGGGTATCTCTACTCGTCCAATATAGAAATAATATCCAATCAACAAGCTAGCAATTACTTAGTAGAATAATAAGATTTATCATGAAAATAAAACAATCAAAGATGAATTGATTAAAGTTTAAATCATTTAATCTATACAGTCAAAACTAGGGTTCATTACAAATATAAATAATTAATATTAAAATTGAAGAACAAGGATGCAGAAAAATAAAGAAGGAAGAAATCTCAAACAGATCTTAAAGATGTTCTTTGAAATCTTCTTTTCAATCTTCGATATCTACTTGGATCTTGATCTTTGATTCAATTAAATCATCAATATCTCTAGCCTTCAAGCCTTTCCCATGACTCTAGGGCTTAGCCAATCCTCTTAAATCTCTATTTTTGCTCTATGGCAGCTCTCCTTAAAATGTTGTCTGATATGATTTAAATTGCTAAATTTTAATCTCACACAGCCGGACCCATGGTTGGGGTTCCAGCCGTGCCAATGACAGGGCCAAATAACGTAACTTCCCACGGGTGAAACCTCAACCATGCCTCCACCTATGGGAGGCTACTGGATGAATTTCCAATTTGCTCTTGTCACACGTCTAGAATTCCAGCCATGTGGTAACCCATGGCTACCCATATTCTTCCAAAAATCAACATTTTGGCTTGGCTTCTTCACCATTCTAAGTCACATCTGGTTTATGGCATTATTTGGCACTGGATTTACTAAAAGAACTCTAGAAAAGCACTAAACAAAAAAATAAAACTCAATTTAAGGATAAAATATTATTAAAAACAAGGGGTAAAGTGTAATCAATGAAGTGCTTATCAAAATTACTTTGAAAAGCACTTGAACAAACAAATTAAACTCAATTTAAAGATAAAACATGCTAAATCAAAGGGCAAAGCATAGAATTCATGCACTTATTACTTGCATTATTTTTACCATTATCTAAATAATAAAGTCCATCAAGTACATAACCCATACCAATGATTCACCCATACCAATGATTCTATTACAATAATAGATTATACAAACATCTTTCTTGAATAAGAGTTCATAACCCATACTAGTCATACTAGTTACAGAAATAATTTTCTTATAGGCATTAGGAATGTACAAAACATCTTTTAATAATAATACATAATCAAAAAGGTCAATGGAAGTTGCTCCAATGGCTTTGGTCGTAACACTTCCTCCATTTCTGAGCTTTAGGATCACTTCCCCTTTTTCCAAGCTTCTACTGCTTGTCACTTCCTGCATAGATGTATAAATATAAGAACTTGCACCACTATCAGGTATCCAAGCCTTTGATGAACCATGTGAAATATTGGAAATCGACCAATTAAAAGACATACCTTTAGAAGGCTTGCCCTTCCCTTTGTTCTTTTTCTTGTCCTTCAAGGATTCTAAATACTTTAGGCAATTCCTTCTCTAATGTCCACTTTAGTCATAATGGAAACACTTTCCACTACCATCCGAAGCTACCTTTGTGGACTTGTCTTTGCTTACTCCACCACTTGGCTTAAGTTTGGAGTCTTTCTTTTTGCTTTTCTTCTTGGTAGTCTTACTACTAGAAGAAGCAACTAAAGCAACCTCCTTACCTTTGCCTTTCATGGAATTTTGTGCAGTCACAAGACTATTATGTAATTCGGCAAGAGTGCATTCCATCTTATTCATATGAAAGTTCTAATGAAATTGGAGAAGGAATCAGGTAGGGATTGTAGGATCAAATCCGTTTGAAGGTTGGAATCTATGGTGAAATACAAATTCTCTAATTGCTTAATAAGCTTGATCATCTTATGAACATGTGGCCCAACCTTCTCTTCCTCTTGTATCTTAGTTTGGAACAACTAGTTTGATATCTCATATCTAGCAATTCTACTTTCTTCTCCATATCGTTCATGTAAATGGACAAGAATGTCCCTAGCCTTAACATAATTTTCATGTTGCTTATGCAAATCATATAACATAAAAGCCAATATGATACACTTTACCGAAATATGATCCTCTTTCCACCTCTTTAAGGTAGCATGTTCCTCAGTAGAGACCCCTTCAAGTAAGGGTACAGAAACATCAAAATCAAGTACATAAGCAATCATTTTGTAATCAAGGACCAATTTAAGGTTACGATACCAGTCCACAAAGTTAGGTCCCGCAAGTTTGTTATCAATAAGAATGCTTCAGATAGGACAAGATTTGCTCATTTTAACAAAATATTGCAAAAAATAAAAAGATTATCAGTGTTATGTAAAAAGTAACTTCTATAATGATTTGGTCTTTAATCATAATGGTGCTCCCATTAACTTTGCAATTCCTACACTTCCAAGTAAGAAATGGAAATCCCATTGGGGTGGATTTCCAGTGGGCGATTGAATTCTTATAAGACTATCAAATACTATCAAATACACATTGTCATTATTGAGAATTTGATATCTAATAAGTGAACAACACTTATTCATCATAGCTCTTTGTGAGGCTCAATCAACTTGGCTCCTAATGTTTTTGATCTCAGATACACGTTGTCATTATTAGCCATACATATCATTTAAGTCAAACCCATTGGACCAACAAGTATAGAGAATTCAACATTGCAAGGCTCAGGTACTTTTTGCCATTATTACCTTGCTATGCATCTCATACTTGCAACATCACATGTTATCCAATAACTTCAAAGAAATTATTATTCCAATGGAGAAACATGACTTAATATTTTGTTTGGAAGATTTTTGAGCTTTAATTTTAGGTTTCACTTTGCACATTATTCATATTAGCATACATCACATATATAATATTGTGAACCCTTAATTTTACACCTCATCATTCGGCCATAACTTGACACTTGTTAAGATTAGTGTGTTGTGCAAAGCCAGCACAGTGGTCCTACTAGTCGATTAGCGAGCATGAGTTAAAGGGGCAGCGCCCCTGGAGCTAAAAATAAACTTTTAGTCACATCAGTACAAGGATGCTTAATTTTTCAAACACTGACATTTTTTCTACCCTGACCGGACCTTCTATATCAAATAGCATTTTTTTGAAACTGACTAGATCTGTTCTCTACTAACTGTTTAATTGTTCTAAAATTAATTTTGAGCCTATCAAAATTGATTGATTAATTTTCTAAACTCTGAAACTCCCAAAAACTGACTTGAAAGTCTCATAATCGAACTTGAGTACAAAAAACAAAAATCCAAATGGCGCGCCTACCAAGACCTGTGGTGGTACTAGCTCCTCTCTGGGTGGCACAGGCACCTATGCCTGCAGGCTTACCAGTGGCACTGCCGATGCCTTTAGTGGTGTGGGCCCCACTGCTTCGCTTGCAGTCCCTAAAATACCCCAAATCTGATTTTTTAGCTTTTTTCTAACTCTATCCTTTTGGTCTTTTCATTTTTTCATTTCCTAAGTTACCCTTACCCCCATTTTCCTATAAATACCCCCTCATTTCCTCTGTTTCTACATACCTCCAAAGTTGATATTGATGATTATCTATCAACTTTTCTTATTCTCCCTCCATCCACTCTCTAATTAATTAATTAATCTTTTTAATTAATTAATTATCTCATCCTAACCAAGTTAATTAATCTTTTTAATTAACTAAAACTCCTTTTTTTTTTAATTAATCACTCAATTAATTAATTAATCTTTTTAATTAATTAATTAATCACATTTTAAAATCAAATTAATCATTTTCCTTAATTCACCCTTCCTCCAAAATCCATCCTCTATATCATATTAATTAGTTAATTAATCATTTTAATTAATTAATTAATCTTTCAATCCTTCCAATCACCCAATCTCGATAAAATGGAATTTTAGTCCGGTAAAACTCTTCGACCACCAAAAGTCAAGGTATCAGCTTTTTTCTCACAAGCCCAAATCAATTCAATCAATCTGATAAACTCTTAAACCCCTCCACTTAATCATGAAATGAATTATGTGAGTTTTGATCCCATTCAATAAGGTATGTAGGCACGTTTGGAATCTAAATCCAAATCCCAATCATTCTCCTTTCCCCTTTTTAATTAATTTATCAATATTTTATTTTCTCCTTGCAATCATACCATACTCGTGCATGAATTATGATATTGTCATATAATATTTGTTATTTATGAAATTAATTTTTCAAAGTCAAATTAAACTAAGAGCCAAATTTAGATTATTTAAAACCAAAAACCTAGTCTTCGAACTCAACCTAATTCGACAATAGTGATTTTATCCTTGGATAAATTAATTGAAAATTAATGAATTCGAGTCAACTGGATTTTTTCTTAATTTTTTCATTTAAAATAAATTACGGTGGCGACTCCCAAAATCATTTTCAAAAATAACTAAATCCAAACCTAAGGGTTCCATCGTGAGTCTAAACCCAAATGAGCGTCCCGATTCTCTCTAAGCAGATCGGACTAGTGCTTGGGTGAGGCCTCATAAATATATATCACATATATATCACTAAAAGAATAATGTAAACATAGGTTTAATCATGGACTAGCTATGGGCTCAATTCCTAACCATAAGGAATGAGTTAAAATTTAGATTAATCAAATTACAAACATGAGATTACAACAATTGAATCTTCACGCTCCCACTATGCATCTTGATAGGTTGAACCTCTTCTTGTTCTTGTATCTCATTATCACCATATGTACATACATATCCTTAGCATACCAAGGTGAGAATTACAATAACAAAAGAGCTCATAAGGCTCAATGAATTTAATTAAAACCTAAATAAGTAATTAACCTTTAATTACATTTCCATAAAAGAAAACATACATTATTATTTCCTAGTCCATGATAAACTATTCATGCCTCTCAAACAAACAAGAAACGTAAATACAACACTTGCAATTATTGATAAATTGTTCAATTTCGCAATATTTCCAAAACCATTTTGAATATCATATATTCGAGGTTTTTATAACTTAAAATCATATTTAAATTCATAAAAATTATTTGATTGAAATTATAGTCCAAAACAATTTTGAAAATAAAAAGTTGGGAAAAAATAGTGGAAATCATGACCTATTTTGCTGCCGCAATATGGGTTCGCGGCCACAATTCTGAATGTGATCAATTCGCGGTCGTGATATATGTTTCATGGTCGCAACTTAGTTATAACATAAAACAATGCTAATGTTAGAACTAAGTCAGTCGTAACACATTCACGGGCGTGACTCAATAATCGCGATCGCGACAAAGATTTCACAAGCATTAAAGCTAATTCGCGATCGCAAAAATAGATTAGTGTGCACGAAATGGATGTAGTGGTCGTGATTCTTGGATCCGTCAACATAGCATTTGTGCCAAAACTTTTTTCAACTTAATTTCAATCAACACAAAAACACCTATAGCAATATATACAATGGTTTTACACATAAATTAGGTGGCTTTGATACTAGTTAAAGGAATATTGGGTGCAAAATAAACAGAAGCAAAATGGTAGGTGAAATTTCAAACAATTAAAAATTTCACTTTCACCCAAATGAGTTCAATAAACATTCAAGCAATCTACTAATTAGTGTGTAAAACACATAAGAAAGAAAAATGATCAAGGGGTAATCATATTACCTCTTGAAGCCTAAGAACTTTGATTCTTCTTTCCACTCCAAAAGCTCCCCAAATGTTGAGCCTCTAGATTGTCCACACCAAACTTTACCTCTAAGGCACACTTTGATTTGTTTAGATCTTCTTGATTCTCTATCTTGGTAGCCCAATTGAAAGCAAGATCTTCTAACACAAATCCTTAGTGATTTGATTTCTTCTAATTGCTATAGATATATCTTTTCAATTCAAGAAACCTTTGTTCTTTCACAAAGAACAAAGAATAAGAAAATTGAAGAACTCTTCTTCCTTCTCTTTTTCTCTCAAGACTTAGTTACTAAGGCTTCTCTTAGAAAAGATGTGCATAAAACCCCTCATTTACAACATCATTTACCTTTTATATAGCCAATAACTATGTTCTTAACTAGGGGACAAATGAGATATTATATTTGCTTTATGTCTTAGGGTTAAATAAAAAAAGACCATATTACCCTTTATGGTTCTATGATTATTTCAATTAAACCTTACATAATTAAAAGACCATTTTGACCTTGGTGCAGTTTCTCTAACCCCAAAACTCATTATATGAGCTTTAGGGTTATAGAAAATCTCTAACCCCTACATTGCCTTTCTTCATTTCTCAAATGGGCTTAGGCTATATAGGGTTTTGTCCAAAGCTCAAAATTAATTCTTTTAACTCATCCATAGTTTTAATTAATTAAATCCTTCTCATTTATATCAAATATAAATTAAGATTTAATTAATAAGAAATCATTTTGGATTTAAACTTCAAGACATGCTAGGGTCTTTGTAAATTTAATTACAAGTTCAATCATTTTACTATTAACCAATTAATTAAACACTTTAATCAATTATTATGGTAAACCTTTTATTCTTGGAAGGTGAATACTTTTTGGTGTGTAACTTTCTAGGTTCATGTCTAATTAACAATGGGATTGAGAAAACACTTTTCTCTACTAATGTGAAATCCCTATTTCACCCTTAGTACCATAAGTCATGAGTTGCCTAGCATTGCATATCATGACTACCTAATTAGAATGAAAATGAGTGTTTAATCACTTATTCATTTCATGGACCATTGATCATAATTAATGTACACTAAAATCCCTTCATTATGAAATCTCAATCTTAGCTAGGGTCATAGATTTGTTAAACCCTAATATGCCTCGATCATATGTCAATATCTCGATTCTAATTCTTGACAAAATTGATTCCTACTAGAAACCCTTTCTAGTGAATCATAACTACCTTGGCCAATGATTTGATTAACAAGAATAATGAGATAGCATAGGATTTCTTCCTTATTTATTCAAGTTAATGAATTCTCTCTTAGTGATTACTTACCTCCATACATAACTAGTTAGAACTATAACATACCATACACCAATACTTGAATAGCATTAGTATGTAAGTAGTAATAGATTCCAACTACCAATGAATGAGATACAGTGTCCCTCAAGTCAAAGGAATATATGTATAATTATGACCTAGATAATGATTTATTGACTAGCGATAAAGCTCTATGTTATCATCATCTAACGTCACAATTCAATCATTCATCATATGAATATCCACATGTTTATATCGACAACATTTATCAAATAGTATGATGCTCAGTATCTCTATAATCATAAGTATCTACTGATTATAGATTATAAATAGAGGTGATGGTCTTCTGGAATTAATGATGCCCAGTCACTAATCCTATGACCATGAACATTTTAAGGTATTTGTTTAAGACCAATCTGCCATCCATATTCTCAACACTTGAGAATAGATCATCTTTTGAAAAATACTTATGGACTTTAAATATATATTAAATACAATAGAACAATTTCATTTATAAACATATATTTCATTGCCATTTAGGGGTACTGTTTTATATTTACATAACTTATACATTGCTCTAGGGTATACCCTTTAACATACGATATGTGACCTTGTAGAGGACAAAGGAAAGGGTGGTGTTTGTGGGATTGAAGAGCATCACTAACTTAGGAGCTAAGGTGAGTTCATAATATGGTAGTTAACATATGCATCTCTACTTGTGAAATTGATGAAATCCTAATAAATGTTCTTTTGCATACCTATAACCAAATGAAATTTCTTACAATGCATAATTGATTTATTGATGGCCTTGTGCCTATTGCCCTATTGTATACCATATTGAGAATATTAAATTCAATTTATTGAAGAGGCATGTTTCTTTCAGACATGTCATATTGCTATACCATATTTATTTATAATTGTTCATATGCAACTTATAAGCAGAAATCCCTTATTGATGTGGGAAAATACATATGGCTTGTGCAGATGGTATTAATCCTATAGATAGGGTGAGCATATCTAGACCTTATCTAGGGAAGGTCAAAGGTCTTAGCTCTAAATCGTATCTATCTTATGCCATGACAAGTGTTAGCAATAGGTATGGTGTCACATTCCAACCTTAGAGATATGATGGTCCTAGAACATGGGGAGATATAAGGTCACCTATGCCCATAGAACCCACTTACATATAAACAAATCATACCTAGGATCTTACCAAACCTCTTACAATAACTTTTTAAAACATTTAGATGAGTACTTTAAATTGCGAAAGTCTAAAATAAATCATTACATATAAAATCTATGAGGAAAATAATATATATTAATAAGTATCAATCAACACTCCCGGAGCATCTAATGACAAGATTTCATAAAACGGTATTATTGATAACTTGGATAAGGAATTCCCCAAGCAAAGTAGAATGTTTAAGCCATCACCTTGCCTCCTCACATTTGCTCACCTGGAACCACACAAGAAAAAAGGGGGTGAGATAGATGATTTTAATGAGTAAATGATAAGGCACATACATATCACATATTCTTTTGAAAAAGAAATACACAACTTATACACATAGTTCATGATTTATAATTCATGAATCAGGTTGCAATTTAGCAAGGGTTCAATTTGGCAAGTTTGTAGAAATCACACTTATCACTTATGAAGAGTGAAGGCTATTGCTCTATCACTCGAACTTATAAAAGAGAGGTGGCCTTATACCAAATTCCAAATCCTATCACTTATAAGGCATGAAGCTGATCAGGCTCTACGGCTAGAACCGCCCCTTTATAGCTGAGGTGGATACACTACCCCTATCCATCGGGTTAAGACCATGTGCACAGGTTTCGATGATTACCCGCATCGGCATAAGGATTCTGCATAAAGGGTAAAAGGTACCATTGTTAGAGCTAATGGTAATCACAATTAACAATATCACATAAGGCAACAATAACATGTATTCCAATAACAATAGTGGTTTAGCTTTCAAACAAAAGATACAATGATAGTGTAATTCCAGAAATAATATAAGTTAGGGTGTTAATCACAAGAAATTCTCATTGGATAAACAAACTAGTTTTGGACCAAATGTCCTTTGGCAACCCAAGCTTGTCAAAGAAATCATATAATAATATTTAGAATAGAAAGAACTTAGGTTTCAAAAATATTAAAGGCTCACATACCATGATATCACATATTTGTAACATAACAAAATGCTACTTACACTTGTAGAATGAATACGATGTTTACTCATACTTGTAACATGAACATAGTGTTTACTCACCTTGGGGTTTCTTTGCTCCTAGTATACGTAGTCCCTTTGCACTTCTAAAGCTCCTCAAACTCTAACATAATATTTGATTTAGTACTTAGTATTTATTTACTCACGATGCTCCTATCCCATAACTACCCATGCACATATAGCATACATATACACTTAGAGTCCACGTAAAGGTGTACTCATCACTTGCACATAATATGTTGACTTTAAAAGTCTTGCACACTTAGGCCTTATACCCTCACATGAGAACACATTACAATCATGTCAATACCTTTCTAAGGTCATCACAATATTATTACCTCAATATCATTTCACTTTAACAATCATCTTAATACACTTTACACTTCCATACATGTCAACTTAACAATTAACCTTTCAAGTGTCATGCTTAACTCTTATGATCCTTTTTATTCAATTGTCACTTCATTAACTGAAAACCATGTATTTATAATCAAGTCATCATAACATTTAATTCCATATTTCCTAATCATATTTGTATTCTAATCACAATGTAAGGTTAAGATACCTTAAGTATACCAAAATGCATTTAAGCTTATCTAGGATCATACCTTCAACTAAAATGAAATTTTATCATTTATTATACATACATACATGTCAATAATCATCAAAACACATCACATAAAAATTATAAACATTGGGACAAAAATATTCATGTAGGCCGAATGCATCACCAAGGTAAAAACTAAGTTCTTTTTCTTTTCGCACTTTTTGTCTATTTCAGAAATATGTAAAAACATGGTTTGAATTGAGATTTTTTGTGTAAACACAACAAAAATCATCTTAGAATTTTCATCCATATGAATCGGCCACACTTGGTGTTTTTTATACATAAAAATTCAACTTTTGAATTATAGAGCACAAAACCATGAGTTTTCTTGTTTTCGGTATTTGCCGGTCATTTCAGAAATATGTAAATAGGTTGTTTAAACTATTATTTTTTCATTCAATCATAGAAAATATCAGTTTAGAACACATCCATACATGATTCGGCAGCCATAGATAGTATTTATACAAAAAAAAATCCAAATTTAAAGGCTTAGGTGAAAAATCATGAGTTTTCGCGCTTTCCGCGCTTTTCGTTCATTACAACAATAAACAGACACATGATTCAAATCATTATTTTTCATCTAAACAAAACAAATGTCATATTGGAGTAGTTTGTCACACAAATCATCAGCTATATATCAATTCAATAATAGAATTTTCTAACTTTCAAGTTCTAACACAAAAACCTTGAACTCCTTTGTTCTTTGAAACTTTCCGGTTATCACAAAAATATGCTGAAATATTATTTAATCCAATATTTTTCATCAAAAAAATAAAAAAATTAGTTTAGAAAACAACAATACACAAATCACCCCTTCCCCCCCTTGTGATGTTTATGCATAAAAATTATGATTTTAAGTTATAGAATTCACCTTTGGAGAAATCTCACGGAAAGAATCGTGTTTTCAGTAGAAAATAGATTTTCTCTCCCAAAAACTCATCCAAACAGAATTAAATCTATAAAAATCAGTAATTAACTAGTTCAAAATAATTTTCTCATAATTTATTTTATAGAAATCAGTTTAGAAATTGAAAGAGAAGAAAAACTTACGATTTCGGTCAAGAAATCGCGAAACGGAAAGGTGTTTTCTTAATTTCAGTAGAGAGAAATATTTTGACAGGATTTTTCTGCCAAGATACAGAAAAATAAGGGGATGGTTGTTGGAACTTTGGTCTGGCTAAAATTGAGAATATATATTAGGGTTTGGGTGAAATTTCCACTAATACCCTTAATGAACTAGGTTAGGAGGATTTTAGTGTAGTGGGCTTTTGGGTATTTGGGCTTTTATTTAAATTTTTGGGCTGAGTAAAATTAAAAATAAAAATAATATTTTTCTTATTATTTTTGCAACATTTCCCCCAAAAATATTTATTTTAAAATATTTTAAAAATACTCATAAAATGCTTAAAAATTGTTTTATGCATGAAAATTCATTTTATTCTAAAATAAATTCTTTTATGCAAATGCACTTCATGTAAATCATTTATTTCACAATAGCAACTCATATTATGCATATTAAAATTAATTTAATATGCCACGTACTCATCAATCACTTAGATCACTAATTTTCATAAAAGCACACACTTAACCTTAATAGTTCTAAATCAAGCAATTTATCACAAAAATTCCTAGGGTGGGTGCGGGTTGTTACATATGGCATAAGCCACCACTTCCCTCAATGTAAGGAAAGCATTCCACTTTAGACATATTGGCTTCTGCTAAATTTTTATAAGATTTATTGGATGCCTATACCATTCTTATTATCTCACTTATACTTACATGTATGTGATATTTGTACATCATGTCCTCACTGAGTTTTATCTCACCCCTTAAGTGGTTATTCTTTTCATGAGAGTTAGAAGGGTAAGCAAGGTAATCATCTCAAGTATCTTATCATCGCTTGGGAGATTTCATTATTTATGAAGACAATTTTTAGGTCTTATTTTGTAAACTCCATAATCTATTTAGAGCTCCAGGAGTCATTTAATGTTTGCCTATAATTTGGAGATTTTTTCTTGTTTGCTATTACTTATGATTTGTAATAGTTAGAAGCCATAACTAATAGTACTAATATTATAATTCATGACTTAGTATCAACTATAAGATGATACAGGACCCTTAATGATTTCAATGAATATTAAAGTAATTAACTATGCATGAGTAATTGATTAACGAATATAAGGTAAAGATAATGGTAGGGCTACGATCTTAGGTTTTACAACAGTATAGGTAGAATAGTGCATTAGGGGTTCTATGGATTTAAGTAACCTTACGCATCCCTATGCCCTAAGACCATCATATCTCAAGGATGGGATGTGATATGTATGCATAGAATTGTTCTAGAGGAAAGGTCTAAGATTGTGAGAGAAACCTGGAGACGTCTAAACCCAAATATGCTTGACATTATGATGAAAGAAGTACTGAAACTTCTTAGTGAAGGAGTCATTTATCTGATAATAGATAATGAGTGGGATAGTCTAGTGCATATAGTTCCTAAAAAGTTAGGAATCACAGTTGTGAAAAATGAAAAAGGAAAGTCAGTACCTTATAGGACTATCACTATCACAAGGTGATGAATGTGCATTGATCATAGGAAGCTAAATGCAACTACTAAAAAAGACCATTTTTCACTCATATTCATTGATTAAATGCTTGATAAACTTGCTAGTCATGAATTTTATTCTCTTCTTAATGGTTTATCAGGTTACTACCAAGTGGCAATTGTGCTGAAGGATCAAGCCAAAACAAATTTTACTTGTCCGTTTGGGACATTTGCTTTTAGAAGGATGCCTTTTGATCTTTGAAATGCACCAGCCACTTTTCAAAGATGTATGTTATCCATTTTCTTGGGCATGATCGAGGATTGTATAGAGGTATTTATGGATGATTTTCAAGTATTTGGTGAATCATTTTTTGATTGTTTTCTTAAGTTAACTAGGGTGCTCAATAGATGTATTGAATGCAACTCAATTCTTAGTTAAGAGAAAAGTCATTTCATGGTAAATACTAGCATAATTCTCAGTCATGTGATGTCTAATAGAGGGATTAAGGTGGATAAAGCAAAATTTGATGTCATTGAAAAACTATCACTCCCTACTAATGTTAAAGGCATTAGGAGTTTCTTAGGATATGTTGGATTCTATAGGAGGTTTATTAAAGATTTCTCTAAAATCCAACCTTTATGTAATCTTTTATCTATAGATTTACCTATTGCTACTGATGTAAAATGTTTGGATGCCCTTAATACCTTGAAAGAAAAATTAACAATAGTACCTATTGTAGTTGCTCCAAATTAGTCTTTTACTTTTTAAGATTATGTGTGATATTCCTAACTATATAGTTAGAGCTATTTTAGGGCAATGGGTTGCTAAATTATTACATGTAATTTATTATGCTAGCTATACTCTTAATTCTACCAAATAAAGTACATGACAACTGAAAAAGAACTTCTAGCTATAGTTTTTACTTTGGATAAATTTAGATCTTCCATTGTAAGGTCTAGAGTTATTATACATATATATCATACAGATTTAAAGGATCTTTTAGTAAACCACAGGCTAAGCCTAGGCTTGTCTAATGGATTTTGATGTTACAAGAATTCAGTAAGGAAATTAAAGATAATAAAAGAAGTAAAAATCTTGTTGCTGACCATTTGTCTATATTGATCCCAAATTAAAAAATTCTTCAACATCAAAAGAATGAACAAATTTTAGATTCCTTTCTTGATGAGCAATTGTTTGCAATAGGATTTATACCTTCGTATGCTGATATTACTAATTATTTGGCACGTGGCATTGTTAATCCTAATCTATCTTTCCAAGGAAGGAAAAAGTTTTTTCATGATTTTAGGTATTACTTCTAAGATGATCCTTATCTTTTTAGAATTTGCAAGGATGAGATTATTTGAAGATGTGTACCATCAAATGAACAAAAGAGTATGTTATCTTTTTGTCATAAGCTCTACTGTAGAAGACATTTTAGGGGAAGGAAAATTGCTTGTAAGGTTCTTCAAAGAGGTTTGTTTTGGCCTTCCTTATTTAAAGATGCACATTATTTTTGTTTGGCATGTGAAAGATGTCAAAGGACTGGAAATATTAGTAGGAGGAATGAAATACCTCTTATTACCTATTTGGTGGTTGAAATATTTGATGTTTGAGGCATAGATTTTATGGAACCTCTTCCTAGATCATTTGGATATGAATATATCCTAGTTGCTGTTGATAATGTCTCCAAATGGGTGGAAGCAATTCTAATCCAAACTAATGATGCTAAGGCTATTTTAAAGATTTTGCAGGAATTTACTTTTAACAGGTTTGGAACTTTAAAAGCTATTATTAGTGAAGGAGGAACACAATTTTGCAAAACTTTTTAACAAGCTAATGAGGAAATATGGTATTATGCATAAGATGGCAACACATTATCATCCGTAAACTTTAGGTTAAGTAGAAACAAGCAATAAGCAAATCAAGAAAATTTTGGAGAAAAACATTTGTCCTTCAAGGAAGGATTTTACTTGAGATTGAAATAGAGGATAGCCTGTAAAACCCTTTAGGAATGAGTCCTTATAGGATTGTGTTTAGGAAACCATCCCCGTTTACTAGTGAAGATCAAGCGTAAGGCCTATTAGGCTCTAAAGAAGGTGAACTTGAATTATGATGAAGCAGGTTGCAAGAGGATGCTACAAATTTCTAAGCTAGTTAGAAATAAGGCATATGAAAGTGCCGACATTTATAAGGACAAGGTGAAAAGATTTCAAGATAAGGAGACCTTAAGGAGGAAATTAATACTTGAAATGAAAGTTCTTTACAATTCTAGGTTGAGATTGTTTCCTTGAAAACTCAGATTAAGATCGAATGGTCCTTTTGAAGTAATGATAGTCTATCATGATGGGTTGGTTGATTTATTTAATCCCAAGACTAATGAAACTTTTAAAGTCAATGGTCAAAGGGTAAAGCCTTATTTGGAATGGGATTTTAACCACTAGGCTATTGAAACTTGGCAACTCCAGGTAGTTGGAAGGGCTACCTTAACGTCAAGCTAATGATATTAAAGAAACGCTTTATGGAAGGCAGCCCATATTTTTCTTTCTTTTAGTCTTTTTAGTGACTTTGTATATTTTTAGTTGAAGATAAAGCTGTGTAAATGGTTGGTTTGGTTCAAAACCAAACCGAACCAAAATAACTGAATAACCAAAATTAATTTTTCCTCAAACCAAATTGAACCGAACTAAACTCCTAGTGAAAATCAAATCGAACCGAAAAAGTTCGGTTCGATTTGTTGGTTTTGGCTACTGGGGCTTTTTCTTTTTTATAAATATGATAATGAAATAATTAAATATATATATAAGTCAAAAAAATTAATATTAATTCATTTTATTCAAAAAAAATTTAATTTCCAATGATAATGATAATGAATAATAAAAATACAAGTGAAAAAATAATTAATACTAATTCATTTTATTCGAAAAGCTCAATTTCCTATAATAATAATAGTAAAGCATTTTTCTTTTTTTTTTTGAAAACAATAATAGTAAAGCATTTAAATCTATTCATTTCCCTATATATATATATACTTAAATGCTTTATTATAATCACTATTGAAAATTGAGCTTTTTTTTAATAAAATGAAATAGTACTAATTATTTTTTACTTGTATTTTTTTGATTTATTATCATTATCATAGGAAATTGAATTTTTTTTTGAATGAAATGAATTAATATTAATTATTTTTTATTTTTATTTTTATTTTAAGAATATATATATATATATATATATATATATATATATATATATATATATATATATATATATATATATATACAATACAAAAAAATCACAGTTTACCGACAAAATTTATTAACAGAAATAATTTTATTAGTAAATTTATTAAATTAACGACAGAATACTGATGACTAGTAAAAATTTTCTTTTTTCTTTAATTACCGACAAACTACCAATGATTTTCTAACAAAAAATTACCGACTATCAAATTTCGTCGCTAAATAATGGGAAAAAATGTGCAAAAAAATAGTGACAATTTACCGACTAAAATTTTGGTCGGTAAATTTACTGACAAAAATTTTAGTCGGTAAATCAAAAGGCAAAATTTTTTTTAATTTAATTACAAAAACTTTCTAATTTACTGATAAAAATATTCTATCAGTAAATTTACCAATAAAAATTTCAATCGGTAAATTAGAGAACAAAATATTTTTTTAATTTATCGATAAAAAATTTTAAAATTATCGACTAAAATTTTGGTCGGTAAATTTACCGACAAAACTTTTAGTTAGTAAATCAAAAGGCAAAATTTTCTTTAATTCAATTACAAAAACTTTCTAATTTACCGACAAAATATTCCATTAGTAAATTTACCGATAAAAGTTTCAATTGGTAATTAGAGAACAAAATATTTTTTTAATTTATTGATAAAAAATTTGAAAATTACCGACTAAAATTTTCGTCGGTAAATTTACTGACAAAACTTTTAGTCAGTAAATTAAAAGGCAAAATTTTTATTAATTCAAGTATAAAAACTTTCTAATTTACCGACAAAAGTATTCTGTCAGTAAATTTACCGACAAAAGTTTCAATCGATAAATTAGAGAACAAAATATTTTTTTAATTTACCAATAAAAAAATTTGAAATTACCTACTAAAATTTTCGTCTTTAAATTTATTGACAAAAATTTTAGTCGGTAAATCAAAAAGCAAAATTTTCATTAATTCAAGTACAAAAACTTTCTAATTTACCGACAAAAATATTCCGTTGGTAAATTTATTGACAAAAGTTTTAGTCGGTAAATTAGAGAACAAAATATTATTTTAATTTACTAACAAAAAAATTTGAAATTATCGACTAAAATTTTGGTCGGTAAATTTACCGACAAAACTTTTAGACGATAAATCAAAAGGCAAAATTTTTTTTAATTCAATTACAAAAACTTTCTAATTTACCAACAACATCATTCTGTTGGTAAATGAAAATTTTGGAGGGAAATTCCCCTCTAAAATTTCATTTAATGTAAAAAATAAATTACCGACATAAATTTAGTTAGTAATTAGTCGATAAATAAAAATTTTGAAGGAAAATTTTCCTCCAAAATTTTCATTTGAAAAATTTGCCGACAGAAATTTAGTCAATAATTAATTGGTAAATGGCATAAAAAAAAAGGATAAAAAAGCTCATCCTCATCATTTTTTCCTACACTTCTTCTCTTTTCCTTTTCTTATCTTTTCTTCAATTTCTTCTCTCTATTTTTCACAAATAAATTTTCTTTTTCTCTTTTAATTATTTCTTTATTTTCTTTTTCATCACTTAATATTTTCATACTCCTTGATACTCATATCCTCTTTGCTTCATTTTTTTTTCTATTTTATTTCTTAAATTTCAAACCCTTCAATACAAAAAATCTATTAAATTTATTTCAATTTTTTTATTTTTTAGTTTTTATAATTTATTATTTATATTTCATAAATTGTTTTATAGCATAAAAAAAGTGTTAATGTAATTTTTTAAAAAATAATTATTTGCTATCTTAAATTTAATTTTTAATTAAATTTTTTATATAAATTTAGTAAACAAATTAATAAATTTAATAAATTATTTATCTTACATTTTCTTTTTTACTCTTATTATTTTCTCTCTTAATTTTAAGTTCATTTCATTCTTTTGTAATTTTGAAATATAATTTTAATTTATTTTTTTAATTTAATCATTTTTTATATTCTTTAAGCTTCCTAATTTATTTTATAACTTTTTATTTCTTAATTTTCATGCTCATTCTAAAAATTTTAATTTTTTAAATTATTATTCTTATTTTTTGAAGAATATGTATTTTTAAAAAAAAATAAAATTTTACCGACGGATTACCGATAAAATATTTTATTTTTAAAAATTAATTTACAAAATTACCGACAAAATATTTATTTTTGAAATATATTTATTTAAACTTTACAGATAAATTACAGACTATTTTTTTATTTTTAAAAAAATAAAAATTTATAGACAGATTACCAACTAAAAATTTAGTCCGTAAATTATCTCTCAAAAAAAAATCCGACAATATAAGTTATTTTACCGATAATATAAAAATAATTTACCGACTAAAATTTTGTTGGTAATTACCGACAATTTTGTATTTAGTCGGTAAATTATATTACCAATAAGCTAAATACCGATTAAATTTTTTTGTCGGTAAATAGTCGCTATATATATTACCGGCTAAAAAAATATAATTTACTGACAAAATTTTTAGTCGATAAATTGTAATTTTTTTTGTAATAATATATATATATATATATATATATATATATATATATATATATATATATATATATATATATATATATATATATATATATATATATATATATATATTAAAAAACTTCGGTTGATTCAGTTATAAAAAAAAAAAAAATTTGCTATAACCGAACCGAACTTATCAGTTCAGTTTAGTTTTTCGATTTCGATTCGGTTTTGCTCATCCCTAATTGAAAATTTATGTTTTGATTTTATTTCTTCCTTATTTTAATTTTCTTTAGATAGAATATGCTATGAATTTTAGGTTTTTGAAGTAGGGAAAAGCAAAGAGGAAGGAAAGAGGGAGCTTTAGAAGTGCTTAGAGTACACGGCTTAGCCCAAAGGAACATGACCATGTTTCCAAGTCATGTATCCCACTATTACTCGAAGATAAATTTTATAAATAGTTACCAGAGGAACATGACCGTGTTGAACAAATAAAGGTACATGACATGTAAAACACGACCGTATATTACTATTTCTTTTAAAAAAAAAAAAAAACCTCAACTCCACATTTTTAAAATTGAATTTAAAACACAAAAAACATCTCGACTTTTTTGTCTCACTCCCTAAAATCCAAACACTAATTTCCTTTGATCAATATCATTATGTCTGAATCAAACATGGACATCTTGGAGCAAGCACCAATGATCTCTCTAACTTCATCGATAGAAACTCAAGCTTCTAGGACTGAGGTAAATTTCTTTTGAGAATAGAAAGGCTAGACTATTGGCTAGGAAATTTTATATTCCTTATGTCTTCGATTTGGGAATTTTTAAAGCATATGGATTAGATGATAAGGTTAGGGAATATTTAGGGGCTGTTTTGTGATGTTGTATTTGATGTTAATTTGGGCATGTATAAGGGCTTGACAATTGAGTTTCTATCTAGTTTGGCGGTGGAGATGGATTATTTACTAAGCCCTATAGTGATAAAGATGAATTTTAGGATGTTAGGCAGAGATTTTGCAATGATCACCAATGAATTAGATAGAAATTTTGGATTGTCTTTATATACCTAAAAATTGTTAAGAGTAAGATGCTATGGTTGAATTGACTATAGATGGTGGAGTTATGAGTGTGGAATATTGAAAGCAATGCATCTCAAGGATCCCACTAACTTTAGCCATTGGTTGATTAGTATATCATTGTTTAGCAGAGGAAAACACCACAACATTATCTTTTGAGATGAATGGTTTTTCTTGTGGTGTATGAAGTATAAGGTGGAGATAAATACAGGATATTAGTTAGCTAGACATTTTCATTATATGGCAAATCATAATAATGCCCCTATTTGCATTGAAAGGATCGTTACGAAAATTGCTATGCATTTAACTACATACGTGCCAACACCTGATAATCATAGAATTATTCAACCCAGTGTGCTTGACATTCCAATATTGGAAAAGCTAAAAATGATTATGAGGAGAGATAACCAGATAGTACTCCTAAGAAAGGCAATTACAGAGAAAGGGGCGAGCTCATCAAGCAAAAGGATGAGAGTTGAAAACGATGATGCCTTGAAGATGACTATGGAGGAATTGATCCTTGCATCTCCTTGCATGTCTTAGTTTCCACTACATCTATCCATTTATATTTTACAGTTTCCTTAGTTTTCTTTCAAGTTTGAATATTTTATATAATCTTTTGGTTTGAAATTTTTGGATATTTTGGATATTTTTTATTTTAATGACATTATGGTTGCAATTAACTATTAATTCTCAAGTTTTATGTTTTGTCCTTAAAATGTAAGATATTTCTCGATTAAATGCAACAGAATTCAAGTGCAACAATGATAAAGGAAATATCCTTTCCCTAACTCTTTTCTTTCATATTTGATCACATTAAGGGTAATGTGAAAATTAAGTGTGGAGGAATCTGTTGTTTGTTTGAATCTGGCTATAATTTTTCTAAATATTTGGATATTTAATTTATTTGATTCTTCAAGATTACTTGAAATTTTAAATAGGATTGTATGACTAAATAGACTTTCTATGAATTTTGTAATGTGCATTTAGATAAGCTAAATTCCCTTAGGGTTTAGTTTGATAGTTTAGATTTTAAGATGAAATCATCCTAATAGTTGAATATGAGCCTTAATATGAGATTATTTAAGCCTTTTCAATTGACTTTACCACTATAATCTCTATTTCTTGTTGAGTGTACATCATGGCATGTGTTGTTTTGGAATTTGCATGATTTTTTTTATCGAGATATCATAAAAGTAGTAATAGATCATAAAGATGAAAAGGCATCTTAAGTGTGCCCCTTGTCACAATGTCTTGGACGCCGCAATATGAACAGCAAAAAATATCAATTAACTATTAAAATTAAAAATAAAATCACTACCACTAATTTATTTTAAAAAGTTTATTTAGAAATCTTTGAAAAATTTAATCTGTTAAACTAAAATTCAGATCTTTGAAAAATTTAATCTGTTAAACTAAAATTCAGTTTCATGAGTAAAAAATACAGTGAAAAAATATTGGACAACCACCATATTAATTTCAGAAAATATTTAAATTGACCTTAAACATTATTTCTTTATTATATTACTCAATTTGTTTATTTCTTTTTAAAATTTAATCAATTATAAATAAAATGAAACAAATATTCAAATATTTATTTTAAGTCAATTTTTTATGTATTTATTTAGAAATTAACTTGAAGGTCCAAATAAAAGAGTAACCTAACTTGGGCTCAAAATTCTATTTATTTTCATTAATATTATTATACATATTCTTAAAATATTAACCGAAATTAATACTAATATAATTTTATTTTATTATAATATAAATGAATTAAAAAAAATTTATAAAACATATAAAAAAATTACAATTAAAAATGAAATTAAACAAGAAAATAAAAATCTTCAAATCATCTTTAACACTTTAAAGACGACCCATTTCTGCAAGACAGAAATAAAAGGAAAACATTACTAATTCTTAAAAAATACTTTAATAAAAGGAAAAATATAAATATTAAATTTTATCTATTTTTAAAACATGGGCTCAAGTTTTCTTTTTTTTTTTTTTTTCAAAAATTTCTTAAAAAGCAACTTAATTTTATCAGAATAAATTTAGAAACTAAACAAATTGATTCGGGATCTTAAAATTAGCTATCAAAATGATTTTAAACTTCAAAATTAGTTTTCATTTACCAAAATGATTTGAGATCCAAAATTAATTTTCAAAATATTATTTTAATTTGATTTTAAAAAAAGGATAGCTATTTTAGGCCAAACCAAATCAAATTGTTTAATCCAAAAATTAGCCCTCTTAAAAGTATGCCATTTCCATTTAAAAATTTTGTTTTTGTGGGTATGATCTTTATCATCACCCGTTAAACAAAATAAAGTATTTATTTTTATAAAATTTGCAAATCATTCAAAACAATATATTTATTTATTTATTAAATTGAGCAAAACTCAAATTACTTTTCCATTTTCATCAATTAATTCCTTTGATTATATTAGGATCATATTTTGTAAAAATAAATTTTTAAGATTAGTAGTCTCCCTCTTTTATATAATTACAGTTAGAGGTGTCCATGTAAAAACTCAAAAATAATAGCGACAAAGAGACGCTCATCAAATCACCACTACTATATCATTGGCTTCTATGGACCGAGACTTCGCGGGCATTATGCAGTGATATGCTAATATATTTTCTTCTTTTTCTATTTTTATGAAATTACGCATTCCAAATATAAGATAAAGGCAGCAAATAAAAATAAACAAAGAATTATTACTAACCCCAAACAAATAAATAATAAAATAGATAATCAAGAGATAAAATAAAACTAGGCCTTCCAAAATTCAATTTCCAACCTGCCAAAATAAATTAAATTAATACCCAAAAAGGAAATAAAGAATATTAAAACCCATATAAGAAAAAGAAGGAAAATAATAAAAATCGACTCATGATATAATTTTTCAAAAAATTTTTCCAAGGAACAATCAAATTGGGGTTGATCCAAGCATCAAATTATAATAGATTCAATATCAAGAAAATTAACTCTAAATTATCAAATTAAACTTAAAGAAAATCATAATTTTTCAAATGAATATTTAAAAAAAAATGTCATAACACAATTTGATCGTTTCAACTCAGAAAAAATTCTATACTAAATAAATATATTCATCATCATAGCCTTCACACCCAACACATTAACAATCAAATGTAAATCAACAAAAAATAAAATTCAAAGACCGATATATATATTTATGTTCTATTAAGCTTCAAAGTTTAACTAAATCAAGAGGCCAAATTAACATTATAAAACGTATGTATATGTAGAAAAAGGTACTAATTTCAATTTTAACTAAAAAACCACCTTTTTCTAATAAATTTTTTGTTCTTTTTTTTTCTCGAATTGAATGATTAAGTTGAAAGATTAAAGGCATTGCAAGATCCACGTGTATATATAAATAAGGTATTATATCCATATTTTCAGCCAAATTATTCATACCGAAATAATCAAATTCAGCTCAAACCAGACCCACCTTTAGAACAAAACCAAACCAATAAAACCTAAAATCAAGCTTTTTTTAGTTGAATTCAACCCTGAGAAAACCACGGAAAACTACAAAACAATCAAACAGCAGTCCATTTGTGTATTAGCAATGGATCACCAATTAAAACCCAAACCTATTAAACACCAAAATAGAGGAGAGCTTAACTGATATTAGCGACCATCATCCAACAAAAAGCAATCAAAATGAAAGACAAACTGGGACTTGAATCATGTAAACCAATCAGCAGAATCGAGTAAGATTTATTCCATAAAATCAAAAAGGAAAATAGACCAGAGATAAGATGATTACAGTTTCAATGAATCAACACTAGGCTCAATTTATGTCAAATTTCCAATGATTTTAGCAAGGAAGAACATTGATCAAGTAACCATTTCATCAAAATTCAATTTCAAATCACAAAACTAACAAAGAACAGACCCGTAGAAATTTCAAAGAACCAGACTCTGTTTCGGTCAAATTTTACATAACAGAACCAAACAAATGATACTGCTAAATCACCATGCAACATACATCATATAAACCATACTCATTTCCCAAGCATCAAAACTGATTCCAAAAGCGAAAACAGAGGTAAACAAACCCATTTTACTCGACTAGCCAAACAACAAAGATTTGTTAACATAAAAACTCACTTTGAAGAAAAATTATTACATTAAATCACAACACTCTTTCTTCTACAACAAACTCTCAAAAACACTCACAAGTTTTGCTTCTGATTTTTTTTGTTTTACTTGATGATACAATGCAAAGAGGGAGGGGGTATTTATACTAATTCTAACTCAATACAAACCACATAAATATATCTAACTTTCACCTAACTTATACCAAACTTACACCTAACACACATAATAACCATACACATACAAACACGAAGGTTTTTTGAGTTGGGCTTTAACATTTGGATTGAATTTTAATTAAACTTGGGTTTTAAAACAAGTTTATATTTTCAACAAGATTAACCCAAAACCAGACCTGTAAAACTAGCTCAACAACACGGAGTCAATCATTTTCAAGCGAAGAGGCGATGTAATTCATCAAAAACTAGAAATACAATTAAAACCAAAATCATGGATACGTTGATTACAGAACAAATGAACCCAAAATCAGAATAACCGACAACATGCTAGATCAAAACACGAATTAAGGAGACTAAAGAAATTACCATTTCAAATATCAATTCAACTAGCGACGCTGAGCACCAAAAAGGATCAGACTTAAATCGGTTTCAACAGACAAAATGAAAAACTGAAATTGAGAACCCAAGTTTTCTTCTATAAAAAAAAATGAAAGCAATAAATCTAGGAAGGGTAGCAACTGTTAGGTTTTGGCCTATTTTTTGTGATGCTCGAGTTTAATGGTGGTGATCAGGCTTGATCAATATGAAAGGGAATGGACTGAATCTTCTCTTTCTGGACTTGGGCCTGATACTTGAGACTGATGCCTGCGAAGGAGAAGAGAAAAGGTCAGAGAGGTGCCAGGCCTTTTGCCTGGCTTTAACCCTCCGACGGTCAAGTTAGGCCTTTTTTCAGAGAATTTTAGTGAAAGAAAAAGGGTGAGAGAATGCAGATTTCCAACTACCTGTCCTTAGGCTTTTCTTTCCCCTTTTGTATGAATTTTGGGTTAGGTACGTCTGACACCTTTCTTTTGAGGAAGGACACCCTCTGTCATTCGACCATGCTGGTTGGTGAAAGTTGGTGGCAGGCGCATGTCCCCTGACCCATCCCTAGGGATGTCTGGTAATGGGGGTGTCAGGGTATGGTGCAGATTGTCTAAGGACTGATCCTCCTGCTGGATGACTGGACATGTCATCAGAGGGCTTCGGCCCTTACTTGCTCAGCAAGTCATCTGGCTGGCGAAGGAGGGGAGCAGCATCTAGACCGAAGGCCTTTGGACTTGGATTGTTTGAAGGTCCAACCAATGGGTCCTGTTTTCATTTATGATAGTCTCTGAAGGCTTTGCGATGGGCTTGGGCTTCAACAGGGTTCAAGTCTCTCTTGAGAGTCACTTTTATCCCTCATCAGGGGCCCCCCTGTTTTATTAAGGAGAGAGCGAAGAGTTGAACCTTAGTAAAACAGCTTCGTACCCTTGTATCCTTATCTTCTGAGGTCTTTCAATCGAAGAGAACTGCTTCCGCTTTGAATGGCGAAGAAGTCTTTCGTCTCCTTGTCTCAGGAGAGGCTTTCATTTTGCTGGGGGGCTTCGTCCGATCTAGGCATTCACTTCATATTCTCGAAGGATAGCCTTCGTCTGATCGAAGGGATCAAAGGTGCTAGGAACCGTCAGCATTCTAGATAGTCTTCGTAGGTTAGATGGAAGGTCACACAGCCATTGAATGCATGCACAACTGACAAGGATGAACATTGAATGCCAAAACACGCATTAAATGCACGTCTCCTCATTCTCCCCATTCTTCCACGTGTCACAACAGACGGTTAAGTTTTCCATGGATTTTAAATTTTGAACGTCCATTTAATGCCCCCACTTATTGTTGTGTCGGTTACCGAGGATGCTCTCAGTATATATATTCCTTTGCCTTCTCATATCCAGAACTTCTTGCTTATTCTCTCGAATCTCCTATTCTTCGTAGCTTCCCATATATGTTCTTTGGCGTTTGCTTCCCTTTCTTCTTTCATTCCAATGGCCCCCAGAAAAGAAAACATTCCCCGTAGGGACCAAGTGAGCTCCTCCCATTACCAAAAGATACTGGAGGAGGAATGGGGGGAGATAGCTCCTATTGCAAAAATATCTGAATTTCTGGCCTTCGGCCAGAACTTAGAAGGCAGCACTCAATTCATCTTCCGCCGGGCTGAGGCTCATGAGAGGGTCTACTCCAGCGACCCCAAAGCTGCTCTGCCTAAAGACAACCGGCACTATATTATTTTCTACCACCAGCTGGAAGCTGGTCTTCTTTTTCCTCCTACGAAGTTCAAAGTTGAATGCTTCAACTACTTCGGAGTGAATCCAATGATGCTGACCCCGAACTCCATAAGGGACATGCATGTCTTCGAAGTTCTCTGCTTCGCTCACGGCCTTCGTCCTTCTGCTCGCCTGTTTCAATGCTTTTACAGGATCCAGAGCGCTCAAAGGTCACCGGGGGTTTACATGACTTCTGCCAAGCCTCGCCGGAGCCTTTTCTTTGGTAAAGAGAACAAAGTGAAGGACTGGAGAGGCAAGTTCAGGTTGATAGAGGTCACTGACGGCCTCGGCGATAAATCTCCTAGATTTGGTTTCCCCGGCCATTTCTTGCATCCCACTGAAGGCCTTACTGAGTGGCCTGAGAGGCTGTCCACTGAGGAGAAATCAAACCTCAGGACCTTGGTCCATCAGGGTTATACTTATAACTCTGAAAAGATGATGGCTTCCTTCTATGCGGAGGACCAGCACGGCCTTCCAACTCCTAGACTTTTGCTGAAGGATATAAGAGGTAACTCTGCTCCTCACTCATCACTTGCTATAGGTTTAATTGACTGTGGAGTATTGATCTTGTTGTTGCTGTGTTTGTGGTTTCGATTGCAGTGGAGGCCAAGGATCCTGCTCATTATCAGGATATCATGAAGGAGACAGAAGGGGTTTCTCCAAGACCCTTCAGCGAAGATGCTGAGCTTCCCATCCTTGACCTCAAAACGGGGAAGTTTCGTTTGCTCTCATCCTCCGCCCCGCAGTCTTCGTCGGTGAAGCTTCGTAAGGATAAGTCGACGAAGCCTGTCTCTGCTGGATTCAGTTCAGCTGTTGGATCAGAAGGGGCCCAAGTGAGTGTGGCCAGTGCGAAGTCCATTCGAATAATTCGAAGGCGACTTGTTAAGGCTTCTGATCGCTCTATTCCTGTTGTCTAGAGAGGTACTCCTCCGCTTCGAGCTGTACCCATTGCTGCAAGGCTTGCTCCTCAGAGGGGCATTTCAATCTCAGGGCTTTCTGAGGCTTCCATTCCTCCGCCTCCACCTCCTTCAATGGGTGATAAGGGGAAGGGAGCATCCGTACCTCATCCGCCCAAGCTGAAAGTAAAAGGGCCCCCCGTCCCCAATGTTCTTGATCTAATTGCTCACTCTTCTCGGGGGTGGAGCAACTGGTGGACTTGGAAAAGGCTCTGACAGACGTGCCTGATGCTGAATTTGAGGCCCATCTGAAAAACCTGGTGGATGACTTGAGTGCCCCTATAGCCGAAACCAGGGCAGGTAACTTTTCTTCTCCCCCATCACCTTCGTCATATAAAGACCCTCGCGTTATCCGAGGGACATATCTGAGATGGTCGAAGGAGGTCATACCAGGGAGATCTCCTAGTGCCGAGGAGGTCGAAGCCTGGGAGAAGTATATTGAGGAGCAAAGGATTTCATATCCTGACTTTGCGACTCTCAGGAGGCTTTATCCTTCCCCAATTAATACTGCGACCGAAGGGGAGGCCTTCGTTTCAAGAAACAGAGGCAACTTCTTGCCTTCTTATCATTATTTACTTCTTTTTATGTCTTTATTTGCTGATTTGAATGTGTGAATGCTTTTGCTTTTGTACTTTGTAGTTTTTGTGGGCGAAGCGGACGCCCCTGCTGAGGAGCCTCTCCTGGAGGCTTCGTTCGCACCTATCGTGCTTTCTTCTGGAGCCAGCGAACCATTTCCTTCTGCTGCTGTTTTGCTGGCGGCTGATTAGGGGGCTGCTGTTACTACACCCGACGAAGCAGTTGTTGCTTTGTCGGGGGTCACGCTAGGGGCTGCTGTTACTGTCAAAGGTGTCTCCTCTCTTCATCCCCCTAAGAGGAAATTAACAGTGGGGGAGTTCCTTCGCCGCAAGAGGCCTCTGGCGGTAACTTCAACCACCCTCATTCCGGAGTCCCGCTCTGCTTCAAAGACTCCTTCACCTGGGGCGGATGTAGGGACAATAAAGGAGGCTTCTCCACCAAGCAAGAGGCCGCGAATCGAAGAACCAGCGGAGATTGTATTAGTGGATTCACCTCCGCTCGAAGGAGTCGAGGCATCTGCTGGTCCTTCTTCTACCATTGCTCCCTCCGCCACGGTCTTGGCTCCTGTGCCCTTCCTACGTCCGGCCCCTAGGCCTCTTTTTGGGTCTGTGGAGGATGCTCTTGCCAGGCAAGAGACTTTGCTAGAGAAGGTAAATTCATTGCTCACTTGAGTTGTGACCGTTTAGCAAATTGTCTAATCAATGTTGTTTGTTGCAGGCGCTTCTGGATTCTAAAATTTTGAAGACTGATTTTGGTCTTCTGAGGGATCATTATGAAGATGCCCGGCAGGCGGCGGAGGACAGGTTGGGATTATGTTCCCGTCTGGAGGAAGAACTGGCTTCTGCGAAGGCGAAGGCTGAGGAGGCCATAGAACAATCTAAGGCCCATGAAGAGGCTCGTTTGAAGGCCGAAGGAGAGGTTAGCGCCTTATCTGCGGCAATGGTATCAAAGGACAAAGCCATTGCCGATCTCAGTGTGCAACTGGACAAGTTGAAGAGTGTTAACGAAGAGCTTGCCCGAGAGGCCGAAGAGGTTCCTAGTCTTCAAGAACTCCTGAAGAAGACTCAAAAGGAACTTCGAGTCTCAGAATTTGGATACACACAAGCCACTACTCGGGCTCAAGTTGCACTTGAGAAAGCTAACAAGGCCGAAGAAGGTCGGCGAAAGGCTGTGAGGGATTTTATACAGTCTAAGAGCTTTGATGACATCATCACATACCATACCTATAAGGTAGCAGCCGAGTATTATAACAATGCTCTCCGTAACGCAGCGGAGCATTTTCTTGATGTGCTGCAAGTGGTATCTGAATTGGATGCTGCTGAAGAACCTTCGGCGCCAGACCTTTCAGAGTTCTAAGATCCCATTCCTGAGGGAGATGAAGACCTCTTACGACCCAAAGACTTCCCAGCTTGGGATAAAGATGGACCCGCTTCGTCTCCCATTCCCGAAGTTTCTAGCGGGGGTGAAGGGGATGCAGACGAAGGACCTTCTTCTGGGATGGTTCTTGCCTCAGTCGAACCTCTATCTGTCATTCAGCCAGATCCTTCGAATGACCAGCCTCTGCCATCTTCTGTAGCAGTGGTTCCTCCAGGCGATCCTCCGCCTTAAACATTTTTTATATTCTTTTGTAATTCTTTTGTATTTCATTCTTTTTGTAATTCTTTTGTATTTCATTCTTTTTGTAATTCTTTTGTAAATAAATGTAATACATTTACTTCCACGAATAATACAGTTATTATGCCTCTGCTTTTGTGTATGCCTTACTTGTAATTCAACAAGCCTTCGTGCAATGCCTTAGCGAGGTTTCCGTTTCAATAGGAGTTCAAGCACTTTCACCTTCTCCTCCCATTAGACCTTCTTAGCTTCGTGCCTAGATTTACTAGGACTTAGGCTCTTCCCTAGGAAAGTTCTTCTGGCTCTTGGCAAGGCTTCGTGCCTAGATTTACTAGGGCTTTGGCTTCCCCTTAGGAAAGTTCTTCCCGCTCTTGGCGAGGCTTCTGCCTAGATTTACTAGGGCTTACGCTTCCCCTTAGGAAAGTTCTTCTGGCTCTTGGCAAGGCTTCGTGCCTAGATTTACTAGGGCTTTGGCTTCCCCTTAGGAAAGTTCTTCCCGCTCTTGGCGAGGCTTCTGCCTAGATTTACTAGGGCTTTGGCTTCCCCTTAGTAAAGTTCTTCCAGCTCTTGGCGAGGCTTCTGCCTAGATTTACTAGGGCTTTGGCTTCCCCTTAGGAAAGTTCTTCCCGCTCTTGGCGAGGCTTCTGCCTAGATTTACTAGGGCTTTGGCTTCCCCTTAGAAAAGTTCTTCCTGCTCTTGGTGAGGCTTCTGCCTAGATTTACTAGGGCTTTGGCTTCCCCTTAGGAAAGTTCTTCCCGCTCTTGGCGAGGCTTCTGCCTAGATTTACTAGGGCTTTGGCTTCACCTTAGGAAAGTTCTTCCCGCTCTTGGCGAGGCTTCTGCCTAGATTTATTAGGGCTTTGGCTTCCCCTTAGGAAAGTTCTTCCCGCTCTTGGCGAGGCTTCTGCCTAGATTTACTAGGGCTTTGGCTTCACCTTAGGAAAGTTCTTCCCGCTCTTGGCGAGGCTTCTGCCTAGATTTACTAGGGCTTTGGCTTCACCTTAGGAAAGTTCTTCCCGCTCTTGGCGAGGCTTCTGCCTAGATTTACTAGGGCTTTGGCTTCCCCTTAGGAAAGTTTTTCCCGCTCTTGGCGGGCTTTATTAGTGTGAATGGAGACAATTTGAGGCAAACAACGTTTCTGTTATTGTTATTGATAATACATTTTGAGGTGCTGGATGTTCCATGTATGAGGAATTTCCACTCCCTTTAGGGTTACAAGTTTGTAAGTGCTAGGACTTAGGACTCTTTTTACTTGGAAAGGTCCTTCCCACGTGGGTGCAAGCTTGCCTGTGCCTTCACGTTTGCCTGTAGCCTTTAAGAATCTCATTACTAGATCCCCTTCACTGAATACTCTGTGCTTTACTTTCTTGTTAAAATGATTAGCAGCTCTTTGCTTGTAATTAGCCATTCGAATGCTGGCCAATTCCCTGAGTTCCTCTAGGAGATCGAGATCGATTCTTCTGGCTTAATCATTGTGTCTGTCTTTGCAATAATTGATCCTTCCACTGGGGAGGCCTATATCCACTGGAATTACTGCTTCTGTGCCATAGGTCAGGCTGAATGGAGTCTCTCCGGTAGGTTGCCTAGGAGTAGTTCTGTATGCCCATAGGACATGGTGTAGTTCGTCTGCCTAGCTTCGACCATATCCTTCCAATCTCCGCTTTAGGCCTTGTAGAATAGTCCGATTTGTTACCTCCGTCTGGCCATTTGTTTGAGGATGGGCTACTGATGAGAAATGTTGTTTGATCTGAAGCCCTGAACAAAAGGACCTAACTTTAGCATTATCGAACTGTTTGCCATTGTCGCTAATGAGCTGATAGGGAATGCCGAATCTGCACACTATGTTCCACCATAAGAAGTTGATCACCTTTTCGGCAGTGATGGTGGCTAAAGGTTCGACTTCCACCCACTTGGTGAAGTACTCTACTGCTACTAGGAGAAACTTTCTCTGACCTGATGCTGCGGGGAAGGGTCCGACTATGTCTAACCCCCACTTAGCGAAGGGCCATGCACTGGAAATAGGGACCTGCTCTGCTGTTGGAACATGTTTTCCACTATCAAATTTTTGGTAGGAGGGGCACTTTTTAACAAATGCCACGGCTTCGTCTTTCATCCTCGGCCAGTAGTACACTTGCCTAATCGCCTTAGCTGCCAGTGCTTTTCCGCCTATGTGCATTCCACAGGATCCTTCGTGTATCTCCCTAAGGACGTACTCGGCTTCATTGGGCCTTATGCATCTCAGCCAGGGCAATGAATAAGCTCTCTTGTACAAGGTTCTGTTGTTCAAGAAGAAATGAGCACTTCTCCGCTTGACCTTTTTAGCTTCTTGGGCATCTTCAGGTAGTTCTCCCTTTTCCAAGTAAGACTTGATGGGGTCTATCCAGCACGGCTCTTCTTCGATCTCCATAACTTCATTTCCTTCGGCGATGCTGGGGGAGGCCAAGGTGCCCAAATAGATTTTTTGAGGGAGTTCGACTGGACGAGAGGCAGCCAATTTGCTGAGACTATCTGCTCTGCAATTCCTTTCTCTGGGGATCTTTTGAAAGAACACCCTGACTCCTCTATCCTTCATTTTCTAAACTATCTCTTTCATTTTTTGCAAATACTTGGCCATGGCTGGCTCCTTCGCCTCAAATTCTCCTTCTATCTGCCCGATCACCAATTGCGAATCACTATACACCATGAGTTGTTCTATGCGAAGGCAATCGGCAAAGAGCAATCCCTGGATCACTGCTTCATATTCTGCAGTATTATTGGTGGCTTCAAAATTCAATCCCAAAGCATACTCCAGTGAAAATCCTTGAGCACTTTTAAGTATGATGCCCACACCATTTCCTTCTTTGCTGCTAGCACTATCTACAAAGAGTTCTCACTGAAGGTCCGGTAGTATTATTGATGAGTGTCTTTCCTCAGGGGTTCGGTCTTTTTCCCCCTCCCTGGTACTAAAGGAGCATTCAGAAATAAAGTCTGCCACTGCTAGAGCTTTAATTGCTGACCTGACCCTGTATTGCAAACCATGCTGACCTAACTCCACAGACCAACATAACATTCTTCCCTACGTTTCCGGTTTATGAAGTACCTTCTGTACGGGTTGATCAGTCACAACCACTCCTTGGTTTGATTGTAAGTATATTTTATACTTTCGGCAAGAGAGCACTAAAGCATAGGCCAGCTTTTCTATCGGAGAGTAATTCAACTCTGCCCCTTGTAGGACTTTGCTGAAGTAATAAATAGGCTTCTGGACCTTTCCTTCCTCCCTGATCAGCACCGAACTGATCGCTTGGTCTGAAGTAGATAAGTAGATTAGTACTTCTTCACCTGGCAAAGGCCTACTCAAGATGTGCTCCGAGCTTAGGAAGGCCTTGAGCTCTTCAAATGCCCTCTGGCACTCCTCTGTCCATTCGAACGTCTCCGACTTTCTCAACTTTTTAAAGAAAGGGAGATACCTCTCAGCAGATTTAGACATGAACCTGTTCAATGCGGCGATTCGCCCTACCAGCCTCTGAACGTCCTTCACGCTCTTCGGGGGTTCCATGTCTAAGATGGCCTTCACCTTGTCAGGATTGGGCTCAATTCCCCTTTCGCTCACCATGCAGCCTAAGAACTTGCCTCCTTGGATGAAGAATGCACACTTCTCCAGGTTAAGCTTCATCCCATACTCTTCCATTATTGCTAATACTTCGGCCAAGTCACGGACATGGTCCTCAAAGCTTCTGCTTTTCATGATCATGTCGTCCACGTATGCGTCCAAATTTTTGCCTAATTGATCTTTAAACATTCTATTAACTAGGCGCTGATACGTGGCTCCGGCATTTTTCAAACCGAAGGGCATAGACACATAGCAATATGTACCCTTCTCTGTTATGAATGAAGTCTTTTCCTCATCTTTCGGGTGCATTCTAATCTGATGGTATCCTTGCTTAGCGTCTAAAGACGACAAAAAGCCATACCTAGCCGTTGAATCCACCAGTTTATCAATCATGGGCAATGGAAAAGAGTCTTTTGGGCAAGCTTTATTCAAATCCGTGAAGTCTACGCACATCCGAAAGGTCCCGTTCGCCTTCTTGACTAGCACTACGTTCGCTAGCCATTCCGGATAATGCACTTCCCTGATAAATTTCGCCTCTAAGAGCTTGTCAATTTCCCGATCAATGACTGCTTGCCGTTCCGATCTGAAGCATCTCTTTTTCTGCTTGACTGGTCTGCAGGTGGGATCTACATTCAATTGGTGCATTATCACTTCGGGCTTTACCCCTCCCATTTCTGCCGAAGACCAGGCAAAACTGTGGACATGCTCCTTCAGGAACTGGTGAGCAATCAATTTCTGCTCACTTTCTAATGAAGAGTTGACCATCAAGAACTCTTCAGGCTCTCTTCCCACTGTTACCTTTTCCAGCTTATCCACAGGCTCGGTTCTTTTTTCAGGAGTAACAGTTTCAACTGCAGCTACCTCCTCTACAGCGACTTCGCCTTTTCTCATCCATTTATCTCTCTTCTTTTCTGCTTCTTCGTCTTCACTGCCATAGACATGAAACACTTCGCCGTTGGGCTTTGGGATTGTCATCCTCAAGTGTCTGATATTTGTTGAAGCGTTCAGGTCATACAGTAATGGTCTGCCCATCAAGACATTATATGCCAAATGTGTCCTGATGATGACAAATGTGGCCATGGTAGTAACATTTTCGAGGGCGGTGCCAACTGTGAAGGGTAGTTTTACCACTCTAATCGATGGGACCTCCATTCCGTCCAAAGTGCGAACTGGATTTCCCACTTCTTCCAGATCTTCCTCCTTGAGACCCATCTTTAAATATGCTTCCCTCGTCATCAGGTTGACCGAACTTCCTTCGTCAACCAAGATCCGTTTAACTACATAATTGGCTATAATCGCTTGGATCACCAATGGATCAGCGTGAGGGGTGCGAAGGGTACTTCCATCTGGCCTCTCCAGTCGATTTCCCCCTCTTCCATAATAAATGTATTCAGGCCTTTCGCTCCGCCTTCCCAAGGCCTTCGCACGATTTCTGCTTTCACTAGCTTCATTTGGCCCTCCTGTAATACAGTGAATGGTCCCTGCCGAACCATCATTTACTCTTCTCGAGGGTCTTTCTCTATCTTCGCTAGGGCCAGCTCTGCCTGATTCTTCTCTTCTTATAAATTTCCTCAAGTAGCCCTGTTTGATCAACCTTTCGATCTCCTCCATCAACTGCCTACAATCATTAGTATTATGACCATGAGTATCATGAATGAGGCAGTATTTGTTTTGATTTCTTTTTTCTGGAGGAGCAACCATTGGCTTGGGGCGAGCCCATATATTTTGCTCTTTGAAAGTTGCGAAGACTTCGGCTGGACTGGCATTGAGGGGGGTGAACTTGCTGGGGTCGAAGTTGGATCGTGATTGGTTATTTCTTCCCCTCCTTCGTCCGCCAGTCGGCCTCTCATCTCGCTTTTCTGTCGATTTCTTTTCTCGCTTCGCCTTCGGTTCCTCCCTAGGAATGATCTCCATTCCTCTCTGATTCGCCATCTGGTTGAAGGCTAGAGTGTCATCTTGTCGAACATACTTTTGGGCCAATGCCATTGCATCCTCCAAGGTACGAGGAGCATGACGGCAGAGGGCTTTGAGAAAATCCATGTGAGAGGTTCCATTCTGCAACGCCTCTACTACTCGAGCCTGGTCCAAATGTGTTACTTTCAACGCTTCTCGATTGAATCGAGCCATGTAATCCCTTAAGGACTCATTCTCCCTTTGCACCACCGTTTCCAAATACTGAGTTTTTCGCTCCACCGGAATACTAGAAGCGAAACGATGCATAAAGGATCTGGCCAGCTCCATGAAAGAACGGATACTTCCCTCCTCTAAGCTATCAAACCATCTCGTTGCAGCTCCCTCCAAAGATCTCCTAAATGCTCTACATAGAGCCTCATCATCCGCCGTCTGCAATTCTACTGCATGCTTGTAGTCCATGACATGGACCCTGGGATCGGTTTCCCCATTATACTTTTTCAACACCGGCGGTTTAAACTTGCTGGGCATAACGTATTCCCTAATGGATCTGGTAAAAGGAGACTTCAGGGTGAGCTTTAGGGTAGTATCCATGGTTTTCCCGTCATAACCTTGATTCATCTCTTCTAAAAACTTATTCACCGCATCTCTCACTTCCTCTTCCTTCTTTCTGCGGCCGTTTCCACTAACTGGTGATCTTCTGCTTCGAACCCTCGAGGGGTGACTAGTAACAGAATACTCTCATCTATCCTGTTCTCTTCCTCTCGGGTTTTCTCTTTTTTCGTACTTTGGTTCTTTATACTCACACTTCCCCTTATTCCTTCCTTCGCCCTGTTCCGTATTATTTGCATGAAAATTTTTTCCATGCAAAAACTTACGTCCACTATCTGGGAGCGAAGCTTGTGTACTCCCTTCTTCTTCGGTCGAACTCTCCTCTCCTCCATGACGCTCTTCTGTCCTCCCCTCCACATTTCCACCCAAGTGGACCAATTGTTCTTTATTAACTCTTGGGGAAGGTCGAACCCCTGGGGCTCCCTGGGATTGCTTCTCATACTCCAGGGTTCGAGCAACATTCCTTCTCGGAGTAGCTTCTGGAACAGCGACAAAGGTCTGTGCCTGGGGAGTCCGTTGCTGGGAGTTCCTTACAAAAGCAGCTATAGTATTAATAAACTGCAATGCAGGAGCTAAGTCTGGATTTGGGAGACTCAGAGGGGTTTGGCTAGACCCAGCTGTATTTTGTTGAGAGATAAGGAGCTTGAGGGACGTGTTTAGGTCAATGGGAGTTGCTAGAGGAGGATCAATAGGTGTTAGAAGGGAATGTCTAGGATTTGAAGGAGTTGAAGATTCAGGATCATCATGGTTCATCATTATGGTAATCTTCTTTCACAGGCAAATGAAAGTAAAATGTAAAGTTGAGAGAAAGATCAGCTTGTCGTTCCCCACAGACGGTGCCAATTGATCAGGCTTGATCAATATGAAAGGGAATGGACTGGATCTTCTCTTTTTGGACTTGGGCCTGATACTTGAGACTGATGCCTGCGAAGGAGAAGAGAAAAGGTCAGAGAGGTGCCAAGCCTTTTGCCTGGCTTTAACCCTCCGACGGTCAAGTTAGGCCTTTCTTCAGAGAATTTTAGTGAAAGAAAAGGGGTGAGAGAATGCAGATTTCCAACTACCTGTCCTTAGGCTTTTCTTTCCCCTTTTGTATGAATTTTGGGTTAGGTACGTCTGACACCTTTCTTTTGAGGAAGGACACACTCTGTCATTCGACCATGCTGGTTGGTGAAAGTTGGTGGCAAGCGCATGTCCCTTGACCCATCCCTAGGGATGTCTGGTAATAGGGGTGTCAGGGTATGGTGCAGATTGTCTAAGGACTGATCCTCCTGCTGGATGACTGGACATGTCATCAGAGGGCTTCGGCCCTTACTTGCTCAGCAAGTCATCCGGCTGGCGAAGGAGGGGAGCAGCATCTAGACCGAAGGCCTTTGGACTTGGATTGTTTGAAGGTCCAACCAATGGGTCCTGTTTTCATTTATGATAGTCTCTGAAGGCTTTGCGATGGGCTTGGGCTTCAGCAGGGTTCAAGTCTCTCTTGAGAGTCACTTTTATCCCTCATCAGGTGGTATGGTGAATGATCAAAAGGAGAATCGACGATTGTGAAAAAGGATGCGCAAGTTGTAGCCACCGACGAAGAAGGGCTTCAGAGTTGTGTGACTGTGAGAGAATCTGCGAGTGTTGGGGTTGAGGTAGAGAAAGGCGCGAGAGAGTATGATGGAGAGTCAAAGGTCGTGGTTTTCTTTTTTTTTTTTTTTTTAGTAGAGGTTTAGTTCTGGGTCTTTAGGGTTTTTATTTTCCTTTTTATTATTTTATTATTTTGTTATTTTTATTTTTATTTTCTTTTTATTTTCCTTTATTTTTCAAATAAAAAATTCTTTAATTCAATAATAAAAAAAAATCATGTTTAATTATACATATTTCTAAGATTTAATTTTAACACTTTACTTCATAATAAAAAAAATAAAGAAAGCATAAATATACTCTCTAAAAATTAAAGTAAAGTTGAAAAAATGCAAATTTTGTTGTGATAATATTGATGATAATATATGAGTAGTATAATATGATTGGATGTCTATCACTATCTCTATATATAGTTTTTTTTTTTTTAATGTAAATAAGACTCTATCTTTGATTCTATTTTTGTAACCTTTTACACCTAAAAATAGGTGCTATAGTCAATGAAATAATACACATAAATTAGTTCTCTTTTCTATTCTCTCTTTTCTCTATTCTTCGTTATTGTTTTTTATTTTATAACACGTTATCAGCACGAATCATTTTACAATATTGTTCATAATTTTGGATAACTTGTAGTTTGCTATAATCCAACTAAGACGAAAAATTTGAAAAAATAATATTCAAGATTTATGGTAAACAATTTTTGTCTAATTAATTACTATTATTATTAATATTCATGTATCAAATACATTTTTTTAAGAAAAAATTTTTTGAAGAGATTATACCGAATTGTATATAAATAGCAATTTTTTTTTGAAGAAAATACCAAATCGTTTTTTTTTTTACCAAATCGTTTTTTTTTCTTTCTTATAATCATTTACCTCAAATCTTTTTTCTTTTTTTTTTTTTTTGTGATTTATAAAGATTTGATATACTATTTGATGATTAATTAATTAAACTCTAGTTTATGAAGAACTAGCACTATCTTTTAAATTCTAGTTCTTGAAAAACTAGTATTCTCTATAGTTTCTGAAAAACTAATATTCTATATTATTCATGAAGAACTAATAAAATAAATAAATATAAATTTATGAAGAATTTGTATCTTATATTTCTAAAAACTAAGTATCCTAAATTATTAAGAAACTAGCATCTTAATTTATTAAATGATTGATATCCTAGATTTCTGAAAAACTAAATAAATTGTTTATATGTCTTTGGAAGACTAATTTAATTATAATTTTATTTATAACATTTTGAAAATCTATTTTGAGCTACTTTGGGTTCTAGCGATCACTTCAAATAGACTATTGCTAGACTTATTAGTCTTTATATATGATTTTGGTGATATTATGTTAACTAATTAGTCCTTATGATTTGCTTATGCCGTATTGTCATGATAGTATATTTTGTTGATGTGAAATTGAGAGCAGCAAACCAATGTAGCATATTGCCCATTAATTTTGATTTTGTTGAATATAAAATTAAGCCTAATAAAATTTGAATTAATTGGTGCCTCTCTTTCGAATATAAAAAATCTAACACTGTTAAAGATTTTTCATTTGTCTGAGAATTATTTGACAGGTTTGGTACTCTAATTAATCTTTGTAAAGTGATCTTCTTGTTTGCTATATTTTATCTTCCTTTAATAATATTCAATGGGTTACAAATTATAGTAGATATTTAAAATATTTAATTGGTTAATTTATTATATATATATTTATACTCTTGATGATTTTATTTTAATAAATGAACAGTATTATATATATGACATATAAATAAAAAATTTGTGTTTTTCTTTTTCATTTTTGTTGGACATGATTGAGATGATTACTTATGAAGAATTTAGTTTATATATTATACAGTAAACTCTGTTTATACTAGGAGTATAGAATGGTTATAGTGTACATTCTGTATTTTTAAAACTTGAACCTATATAATTTACTAATTGACAAATTAATACATTTGGAGTTCCAAAATCTTGTGAAATTGATGATTAGCTCAAGTTTACTCAAGAGAGGTCTTCATTTATACTCACGATATTATGCCCTAAATTCTTTAGTGGAATTATAAATACGCCATGATAAATATGTTGTATATATATATTGGTTTCTCTGATTAGTAAATATAATTTGTTTGTGCCATTGCATATTATTAATTTATTTTTAACTTGAATTCTAGTACAAAGATTGTTGTGCCTTATAATTAATGGCTAATTTGTCCTCAATTTGCCTTGATGCTAATATATTTTATAATAATTGCCTTATAAGTATAAATTTCGTATTGTTTATGTGTTTTAGTTTCAGTATGAAATTTAAAATAATTGAAAATTTAGTACTTCATTATAAACATGAATTTAATGTAAATGGTTGGATTGATTTATAAATTATTAGAGTTTTTACATGAAATTAGTTCAAATTTCTTCTTTTTTCTCAAAATCAATTGAGTTCTAGATTTTTAAGAAAATCAATTTAATATTATTGTTTTATTTTCAACACAAAAATTTTGATCATATTTATACTATATGTAAATGGGATTTAAAGGCTGAATATCTCATTATTTAAGATTTTTGTATTATCTATAAGAGCTTTAAAAATAGATATAATCACTTGAAAGTTATGGTCCTACCATAAAGCTCAATATGACGGGCTAAATATGTGCTTAAAAGATTTTAAATTTGTTTCATAAAAAAAAATCAATCGTGGTTAGAATCACTTCACAGTTGAAATTGTGTGATGATAAAATTGTGGAATATGATATGTTAGAGAAGATATATTGTAACACTCGAGGTTTCTTAACAGTAATGATGACTATTTGTGGCATATTTGTATTTTTTTTATTTGTAATAAATTAGGCATTTTGTATGTAATTCGTGTCATATAGGCTAGATTGTGTTATTTTATTCATTTTTTAGGTTTGAGGAAGGTTAGTCTTGTTTTGCAGAAAATTGGAGCGAAAAATGAAAGTTTGGCCAAGTGTTGCAAGACGTGGCAGGAGAAGTGTCACCGCAGCAGCCTTAGCATAGCAACACGTCTCCAGCGGCCTGCTAGAGCGTCCAGTGCCATGCTGTTGTGAGGTGCTTGCTGCTGTTCCTGCCCCAGCGACTCACCAAGAGCTGCAACGCACTGTAGCAGGATGTGTGCCTACTGACCGTTCTTGCCCTAGCGTCTCACCAGGAATAGTAGTGTGGCACAACAACAATCCGGCTTCCCAGTGTCCACTGAAGCTTTCCAGTGCCACGCAATAGGAGGTTCCTATATTGCCTGCTCATCCTTGCGCTAAGTTGATCAATTCCAGCTCCCACTGCGTCTTCTATGCGCAAACACTGAAGATATTCCAAGATCCTTAAGGATTTTCATTCCTTAATTATTTTAGGAAAGTAAAAACTAAATAAGAAGTTGTATTGTTATAGATAGGGGGGTGAGGAGGAAAAAAATTTCTGGATTTTGATCTGGATTTTGGTGAATTTTAGCTAATAGTACTTTCCCTTCTAATTTTCTCTTTTTTCAATTTTATTTTAATTGTTAGAATTAAACGCTTAGAGGAGAATTTTGTTCTTGGGAATTCCTTTGTGAAGATTCAAGAGATTGAATCGGATAAACGGATTGATTAACTCGGGTTAATTCTTATTTATAAATCTTCTGGATTGTTGAATTGATAGAATTGATTTGATTAATTCTTTTAATTATAATAAGATTATGATGATTTCTTTATTTCCCATAAACTAATTTCATCTTTGGCTAGGGTTTGTATGAGGTGTTCATGATATAGAATTGAATATAATCTCATTTGATTATTTTTATCCTTAATTGAATTGATTAATTGTTATTGAATAATTGCTTAGCTACCAATTGTTTGACTTAGATTTTGAATGAGGAAAGGAGAGTTAAAGTTCAATTCTAGATCTCATTCCTTTAGGATCTTAAAATGAATTAGAAATATAAGTTTTAAGATTTGGTTTTAATTTTTGATATATAATTTGATAAAATGATTTTTATGAATTCGAAAGCTATTAGATTGAGTTCTATTCTTTGAATTGTTAGCAATTAAAACTTTAGGATAATAAATTGGATATATTTATGATCATTATGATTAATAAGCTGAACACATACCCTAGGCATCATTCATTCATTGTTTTAAAACTTATTGCATCTTAATTTACATTTTCTTTTGATTTCCTATTTTGCAAATACTTCTTTTCAAAACATTCAACTTCTTTTCATTTAATTTGCTTAAAATCGAAACAAATATTTTCATTTGCAATTCCTTGAGAGATACGACCTTGGGTGCTTTCAATATACTTCAATTGCCCTATATACTTACAGGTCGCTTTTTGACAGGTTATTTTAAGTCGAACAATGACGTTACAACATCTGTGTACTGTGCCATTTAGGGCCTTAAGAACTATAAGAATATCATAAGAAGTGAATTTTAAATAAATGATATGATAATGAGTGAGGAATGTAATCAATTTTGATTAATACCTTATGATAAGTGAAAGATTCAATCGGGTTGAATTTAATGTGACTATGCTAGTAAGTTAATTGAGATATGAATTTAAAGTGTCAGTGAAATGGGTGTTGACATCTCCTAAGATATTGGGAGAGGATGGTAGTGATATGAAAATTTGATTTTTATCAAAGTCGTAAGTGTACAATGAAGTCAAACCTAATTTGATCTAATGGGCTTACAGGATATACATATTTGATCGATGCCAATAGAATAGTGAAAGGGAATCAGTTAGTATCATTGTATTACCAACTAGAGTGTTTGCCTAAATTGGAGTGTTACCAATTGGATATCCAAAGACAAGTAGTATCAATGATAGAGGGGAAGGACTCTGGCCATGGGGCTACACGGCTGGGATTTTAGTCGTGTGATAAGAGCAAAATAGAAATGCATCTAGTAGCTTCACATAGATAGAGATAGGACTGAGGTTTCACCTGTGGGAAGTCTGCCAATGAGCTTGACAGTTATGAATTGTGTAGAATTTATGAGCAAAAGTGATTGTTCAAGATAAAAGGTAAAAGATGTTGTAGAGAATGAATTGTAAGCATGTGATTAGCTTGCCACCAAAGTTGACTAAATCAAAGTCCTAAATCAAATTGAATTCTTATTCCCCCACACTGGACACCTCATAACCTAATGATAATTGTCACTATTGTGGAGGCAATCATAGCCATCCACCTTGATGCAATCTTAACCATCCATCTTGATTAATCATAGCCATCCATCTTGATTAAATGCTAGCCATTAGATTTAGCTTAATAAATCCTCACCATCCAACTTAAAATATATATAAGCAAATTTGTGTTAAAGAATTTTATTTAGCTATTTTCTCTACACCAAAACTCTCCACCAAAAAAAGAGATTCCTTCCATTTCATTTACAATAAGAACTTTAGCAAAGTAAAGCTAATCAAGGTGAGGAACTCTATTTACCTACTCTTTTCTACACCTCAAGCTTAAATTTTATTGTTTTGATTATTCAGATACCTCTTGTATACTACGTGTAGAAATTGGATATGATAGAAATTGATTAAGGAAAAGTTCTAAATTCCAACTAAGTGCACCCATGGTTATGATAGATAAAGAGAAATGAATTACAAGTATTAGAATGATTTTGGGAACATGAATTCAAGCTTTGATAGCCTTAGAGGCATAAACATAGTTAAAGAGGAATTTCATGTTCTAATATTAGATGGTGATAGTTAAGTAATTGTATATGTTATATGATCTATCAATTGTATATTCCTTCAACTAATTTGAAGATTAGATGAAGAATTGGTGAATTTCCCAAATTCTAGGGTTTACGGAAAAATTGAAGATTTGAAATATTGAATTTGAATTTATGAGATTGAAGAGAAAATCAAGTTTAAGAATAGTGTCATATGATTTATGCAATGTGAATGTTGAAATCTAATTGATAGAAATGATCTTCCCCAAGATTGATAAACTAGGTTCATTATGGAATTGTTAGTGGAAATGGAACAAGTTCTCTTGAATTAATGTTACTCAAAGGTAGAAATGTGAAATTTAGAGGAAAGGAAGTATCCTTCCTAAAATGAATAGTTTTGATCAATTGGAGAATAATTAAAGGAAAGGTTAATTTTAGTAAAGAGTATATGTATAGTATATCTTGGCCCTAGAACTATCAAGTTGTGCTTTAATGAATAAGATAAAGGTGTTAGCAAGTTAAGCAAAATTAAACAAATATGATAATAAGAAAGTCATTGATGTGCCATTAAAATGTAATGTGTAGAGTCTAAAGACAATGACAAGGACAAGAATATTCTGTAAGTGCAAGAAGCATTATTCATATCAGAGTCAAATGTAAATAGAAGCAAAGAAGTTTAAGGTGAGTACGTAATAATATAACATGCTTTGTGTTATTGCTTGAAACTTTATTGTTCCAAATCATGATTATTGAATCTTTCAATGCCTTGATGAGCATAAACTATTTAATGAATATCAAACCATTTAATATGATGCTTCTTGACTCTTTGATAAGCCTACATTGCCCATTGAATATTGAACCATTGACATAATGCTTCTTGATAATCATTGGATACCAAAATTGTATTATGTTCATTGAAATCTTTGACATGAATCTTAAATGAATATCCTATTGAATGCCTATTGATGAGCAAAAATCCCCTTTTTGATATGGGAAAATATATCAGACCTTATGCACTTGGTATATGCCTGCGGGTAGGGCGAGAGTACCCAACCTCTATTAGGGGAGAACACCTAACCGTAAGACTTGATCAGTCTTACGTAATATGATAAATGTGAGTGAGCAAGGCTTAGGCTGCCACTTTTAAATTTATATGTGTGAGAAGCATCTCGCTCCTGAGAGAATGTTATTTCTGCTAAAGATACTATTTCCCTTTTAAATGAGAAATTGAACCATAATGTTGATATTGATTGAAAACATTCCATTGTTATAAAGAGCCCTTCCTAAAATTTTTCTTTGTACTCACCATATGTATTGTATTTTTTCATACTCATTGAGCTTTGTCTCATATTTTAGTGGTTTAAAATTTTCAAGTAAAAGTCATCGAGTCTGCAAGGTAAATTCCAAGCCCATCCTCTCGCTTGGAAGTTGCTCTGCTAAGTCTTAGTATTGTGACTCTAGATTATGAAGAACATCATTAGAACTCCTTGGCTATCGAAGAGTTAGTACTAATATGTTATAAGATGTATATTTTGATATGATTTGTATCATAAGTATTATTGTAATGAGGTATGAACTATTGAACATTGAGTTAATGATATGAAATACAATTTTAAAAGTGTTACAAGTTATGTGTGTAAATGATATTATAAGTGGAAATGATAGCAAGTAATGGATAATAAGGAAATGTAATTAGGTTATGGTCTTGGGATAAGATTTAATGTGATGAATGATAATAGATTATGAGTTAAATGGGTTCTATTGGTTTAGGTGACCTTACATTTTCCTAAACTCTAAGACCGTTACGGCTTAAAAAGATGGGTCATGACACATATAATACTCTTCGTACCTTTAATATACTCCTACAATAGCAGTATAAAAGTGAAAATTTATTATGAATCCTTAATTTTGCACCTTCTAGTATGTGTTTTAACTTTAGAAGCACTTGGGCTTCGTAAATAAACCTTCAGAAGCTGAAAACTCCAAAATGGAAAAAATAAAATATTTCTTTTGGCATTTAAACCCTTTCCAATCATCGAGGACTGAGTAATAAGTATAACACAACTAGAATCATGAAAAACAGATGAGAAACGAGCAGGAATAGGCTAAAACAGGCGAAACGGGAAAAAATGGGCCCGTTGCCGCAGAGCTATGCGGCATTACCGCAAAAGCCTCTGTGAAACTGCAAAGGCCTTTATGGCAATACCACAAAGACCTCTGCGACATCGTAAAGGCCTATGCGACAACTCTAGTAAAAATCTAATTTTTTGCAATCTCATATTAGAAATTTGTGTTTTCTATGCTTCAACTCTCCTTCTATATATAGAGGACCTCTCCATACTTCAAAGCACCAACTTTCAGAGCTTGAAAAGCATTACTTCAAGTAAAACGCTTTGCATTTGCTCCTTACTTCGCAAAGCAAGTTGGGGGGTTTCTCCTTGATTCCTACTCGACTAGTTTAAGGCTTTTCGCTGCCCGCCTATTCAAGGCAAGTCTCTTGCCCAAGGCTCATGTCTGCCGCCCAAAGCTAGCCGCCGCCCTCCACCGCCTGCCATCTAAGGCTATCCACTGCTCGTTGAGGCTAGCCACCGCTTGCCATCCAAAGCCAGCTGTCGCTCACTATCCAAAGCTAGCTGCCTCCTACCATCTGAGGTAAGCTTCTTTTCCCTTAATTTCCTTTCCTCTTCTAGTTAGTTAATGAAATTGATTCACCTAGGTTGCTAGCTAATCAAGTTGGTAATCAATTAAATTAATTAATTAACTCAACACTCTTTTAATCAATCAATCAAAACATGATAAAGTGGCTAGGCTAAATTAACCCCTTCGCAAGAAGCGAGAACAACGTAGGTTCTGATTCCCATTCAAAGGGATATGTAGGCATGCTTGGTTCAGGCATCGAATCTAACTAAAACTAACCAACTTTCCCCCTTATCACCTTTTTCACTTACTATTATTTTGTTTTTTCTTTTTACTTTGTTATTAGGCTTAGTTTGGAGAATGTGGGACTTACCTAGAACCCATAAGGGCTAGAGGAGGTATCCCCTAAGTTTGGATTTTATTGTAATATTGACTCTCTTTTATCTTGAATTCTAGCTGTGTATAAATTTTATGGATTGAATGATCATGCATATTATAAATTGTTCATGCATTTTAATTATTCATGAAATATATTTTAAGTCATTTTTATATTACTTGGCCAAACTTATTTTATTAAATTAAATCAAAAACCTGGTCCCCGAATCCTCTTTGGTTTCAAGGCTAGTGATCCTTTTTCTTTTGGGTAATAATTGGAGTCAAATAAGTTTTTTCCTTATATTTTTCCAAATAAAAATAAATTAAGGTGGCGACTCTAAGAAATAATTTTCAAACCTATCAAAGATAAACCCGAGGGCTTCCTCATAAGTTCTTTCTGAAATGAGCATTTTGATTTCCTTTAGTGGATAGGACTGGTGCTTGGGTGAGGCCTCACATTTATAAATATTATTTGTCTTCTAGTGGTTGTAAAGAATAATTGCTAATGAGAAATCATCAAATAATGCCCACTAGTACAGTTGCATTCCCTAAAGTGAATGCTATAAATTATTTGGTAGATCATGAAAACTCTGAAAGAGTAATAATCATATAGAGGACACAACTCAATATTAGTAATTTTATGTAAACTCCCTGAAGGAGTAATTTGTAAGGATTTTACAAGTTGTGCATTATAATGAGTTGTTTCATTATTGTTTTATCCCCCGTATACATGCACAATATATTGTGTTGAACCTACAGTTTAAGCATTGAACTTATAGTTCAATAATTATACCTTGAAAGTTTGGCATGAATGCCATTATGTATATCATACATACTCTTCTTTGAAACTTATATAAGGACATGAGCCATAAATTTTTAATTGTGCCAAGAATACATTAATATCACTATCTCAATAGGCGAAAATGAGTCTACAAAGGAGACTAAAAATTTATTTTGATGAGGCACATTTCTCGACATTAGAGGAAAAAAATCACCTATAGTGCTAAAGAATATCAAGAAATTTATTAGAAGAAAAAATTCTTTAAATGATTTTGATCAACATACAAGTTAGAGTGAACCAAAAGTTCAAAAAATAGCATAGTTGCAACAAATTGTAACTTAACTGCCAAATGTAATTTATAGATGTTAAAAGAGTGATAAAGTCTCATACTACAATTGCTAATACCCCAAAAAGGGGTTGTAGTTCCAATTACAAATAGAAAATCAATTAATCTCATTACACGCTAGAAGCGTGAATAGTAAATTAGAACTAAAGATAAAAATTAGTAGAAAAGAAAAAAAATATTACTCATAAAATCTTTTGAAGAGAAATCTCATGAAGAGGAAGATCTTAGTCAAAGAGCTATAGCCAATTATGAAACACAAACTGAGACAATAGAACAATTACATCCTTTAGATATGGTTTCTAGAGTTGATGATCATATAAATGAAAACTGTGAGATTTCAATTATTTTTGTGGTATAAGAGAAAGAGTTGATAGAAATTCAATTATTGCCGACGATGAATTTGCCTCAACAGTAACTCTTGTTGTTTCAAGAGAAAATCTGGATCCAGAATCTATAAGTAGAACTAAAAATTAGCATAAACATGATTGATCATCATGGAAAGAGGCAATTAAAGTAGAGCTAGACTTGTTCTATCATTAACTATGAGAAAAATAATTCTCTTATTATGGAAATGATCATGTTCCAATACTTAATTAGTATGGTAGTTAAAGAAAGGCTTATCATACACCTTATGAAAATGATATTTATATGAGAGTCCCAGAAGGACTAAAGATATTAGAAATGAATACACATTAAATATGTGACATATATTTCATCAAATTGCAAAAATCCATATATGGATTAAAGTAATATGGACATGTGGTATAATTATTTGAGTAAATTCTTATTGAAAGAAAGATATGTGAATAATACACTATGTCTATAAAAGACCATAGAATGGTAAATGTTATTATTGCAATATAAGTTAATGATTTAAATATCAGTGTGACTCCTAACGAACTCAAAGAAGTGTGCACCTATTTGAAGAGTGAGTTCGAGATGAAAAATTTAAAGGAAATGAAATTTTATATCGGCCTATAGACCGATTATAAGGAGTCCTAATACACTAGTCTACTTATGTGGAAAAGGTATTTAAGCAATTTTGCATGGATAAATCTTTTCCCTTAAGCATACTAATAAGTGGTCTGCTCACTGGAAGTGAAGACAGACCCTTTTATACCTAAAGAAGAAAACAAAGAGCTATTAATTTGGTCTTGAAGTATCATATTTAAGTGCTATGAGGGCACTCATGTATCTTGTAAATTGCATCAGGTTTGAAATTGCATTTGTAAGAAAAATTCCTATCTAGGTATAGCTCTGCACCTACTAAGAGATATTAAAGTGGTGTAAAAAGTTATCTTCAATATACTTGTCACGACCCACCTTTTTAAGTTGTGATAGTCCTAGGGCATAAGTGGCTATAAGGGCACCAAAAACCCATAGAACCCATTTAACAAATAATCTTTTATCATCCATCGCATTAAACTATATCCCAAGATCATAACCTAATTACTTTTTCTTGTTACCTATAATCTTAATTGCAAACACAATATGAATAACCTTTTAAAATTGAATATCATATCATTAATTAAATATTCACTATATTATACATTCTTATAATAACAATTGTAATGCCATTCATATTACATATACATCCTATGACTTATTTGTGTTAACCCTTTAATAACCACGGAGCTCTAACAATAGTCTTCATATTTGGGAATGACAACATTCAAACTTAGCAGAGCAACTTCCAAGCAGAAAATAAGGCTTGGAGTTTACCTTGCTAACTTATTGACTGTATCTGAAAAATTTAAACAACTAAAATATGAGACATAGCTCACTGAGTACATAATAATATAATACATAAGGTGAGTACAATGATTAATTTCAGGAAGGGTCTTTATGACAATGGAATATTTTCAATCAATTTCAAATTATCATTTAAAATGAAGGTAATATTTTTAGCAGAAATGTCACTTTATTAAGAGCAAGATACTTCCCACACATATCAATTCAAGAGTGGCGGCCTAAGCCTTGCTCACTCACCCATATCACATTACATAAGATTGATCGGGTCTTATGGTTAGGCATTCCCCCCTAACAGAGATTAGTACTCTAGTCCTACCTATAGGCATAACTAAGTGCATAAGGCCTGATGTATTTTCCCACATCAGAAATAGGATTTCTGCTTATCAATAGGTATTCAATAGGAAAGTTCATATAAGGTTCACAATAGCCAATGATCATTAAGAAGCATCATATTAACAGTTCAATATTCAATAAGCAATTTAAGCTTATTAAGAAATCAAGAATATTCAATGAACAATTCAAGCTTATCAATGAATCAAGAAGCATTATAACAAATGGTTCAATAGTTAATGAGTCATTCAAGTTTATCAAGGCATTGGAATGCTTTAATGATTATGGTTTGAACAATCAAGGTTCAAAGCATATAATACAAGACATATTATATTATTATGTACTCACCTTAGACTCCTTTGCTCCTATTTATGTTTAACTCTGATGTTACTAGGGCTCCCCACACTTTGATAATATCCTTGCTTTGTCTTTATACTCTACACATTACATTGCAATCACATATTACTCACTTCTTTGTTATAACATTCATCCAATTTATCTTAATTTATTAACATTTCTATCTTATTTCTTAAAGCACAGTCTATCACTTTTAAAGTTAAGATATTCTATACATATACTTGTTACTACACTTAATATTTCTTTAGTTGTTTTCCAATAGCTCACTTAAGGAGAATAATTCCCTTTCTTCCATTCAACTTTCATATTGGTCAATTAGAACCAATTAAGCAATTTCCACCAATAATTCCATAAATTCAATTTATCCATAATATCAGGATCAAATGGTCCAACTCGAACCTTTGATACATTAATCCCATCCACTAATTTCATTCCTAATTATCAAACTAATACCCAATCAATTCAATTAAATCAATTCTAATCTCAATGTCTCACTTTAATTTTTCGATTTGATCATCAATAATACTCAATAATCATATAAATAACAATTAACTCAATTCAATTATCCAATTTAACTAATTAATTCCAATAAACTATTTACCTAAATTCTTACAAATAAATTCATAATTCACTATTTATACATAATTAGAAGTCAAGATTCATACCATATGGCTTGGTTTAATGAGTCGGAGCTACTGTCCAAAATTGTTAGTTTCAGGGGTCACTAGAAAATCCCGTGGTGACCAAATCATGATCCGAGAATACCAATGGTTAGCTTACAGTGTGAGGAGTCCAAATATACCGTTTACTATCTCTCACTTGTTGTCGTTTTGCTGGAAAATGCCTCAAAAGATTTGGTGGCCCAACCTCCGATCTCCCTCTCCAGTCATCCTCAGCCAATGAGACAGGTATCAAATCGAAGCTCGTGATGAGGCCATTCCCCAAAATCGCCTTCATCCGCCGCTGAAATCATCAAAAATTAAGCTTCGAACTTTCAGCACCAGCAAAGCATGGTCTTGCTCGTACACCGCCGTTCACCGCCATTTCTCGTCGCCGTTGCCTCCATCTGGGTTGCTGGAGCTCGAGGAAGGCCTGGGTGGTGGTGATGTGGCCCACTGTCGGCTGGAGCTCAGCTAGCACCCATCTCTCTCTCTCTCGGTCACTCTACCTCCCTTCCTCTCTCTCTCCCTGATCTACTATCTATCTAGTTTCTTCTTTTTTTTTTTTCTTCATTAACATACACATATATATAATATATTCTATAATTATCTTTCTACTAATATTAATATTATCATCATCTTTATTATTATTATTATTATTATTATTATTATTATTATTATAAACCAACAAAATTACATTTTATTTTATAATACTTTCAAAATTAAAAATAATAAATTTATATGAAAATAATTTCTTAAATTTTATTTTATTTTATTTTTTATCATAAACATCATTATTAATAATATTCTTATTATTTTCATACTCATTTTTAAATTAACTATATGATATTAAATCGAAAATCTTTAATACTTAATTTCTTAAAATATTCCCATTCCTTAACGTATTGAAAAATAATCATATTTCTTATTAAAATGCAAATTTATAAACTATGAAAAATCAGGTTATTACAATACTATTAATATTATGATTATATTTGGAGTAATTCATATTTGATTTTGCTCTATATGCAAATATTGGTTATTTGCTTGATCTCCATAATGGTAGATTTTAGATTGGCTATGTATTCACTTATGGTAGCACTACAATTTTATAAAGGTTTTTATGGTCTTAAAGTACCTCACTAAAGACACTCCCATTATATTTTGAAAATAATGCAATTTGCATTGCACAAATTAAAGGTGGGTATATTAAAGGTGACGAAGTAAACATATAAATTTCACCCAAATTCTTATATAAACATGAGCTCTAGAAGAGATATCCACCAAATTCGCTCAAGTGACAACCTAGTAGACTTATGTACTAAGTCTTTACCTAGTGTGGTATTTAAATGACATTGTGTCATTGATTAGTATATGCCATGTTAAAATCTATCCTCATTTAGGATGAGCGAATTAGTATATGATTGTACTCTTTTTCCTTAGTCAAGTTTTTGTCCCATAGGGTTTTCTTGGACAAAGGTTTTAATAAGGCAATCTATGCAATGACAAAATAGCGCATGAAATATACTATTTTCCTTAGCTATGTTTTTTTCCCACTAGGTTTTCTAGCAAGGTTTTTAACAAGGCATATTCATGGTGCAAGCAATATCTTAAGAGAGTACTATAAATAAATTATTATATGTGGATATTACTTAAATATTATTAAGTATATGATTTAACAACTTGGCAGATTTATTTACAAAGGCACTCCCTACAACCACATTTGAAAAGCTAGTCAACAAAATTAGCATGCGTCGACTAAGAGATATTTGATAAAAATCATGTTTTCATGAGCGAGTGATTTTAGTGCACTGTACTCTTTTTCCCTTAGCCTAGGTTTTGTCCCATTGGGTTTCCCTGGCAAGGTTTTTAATAAGGCAGTGTTATGACGAAATCTCTACAAAAAATAATATACTCTTTTTCCTTCACTAAGATTTTTTCCCACTGGGTTTTTCCTTAGTAAGGTATTAACAAGGCATATTCTTTGTAATAAACATTCAAGGGGGAGTGTTGTGATAATATTGATGATAATATATGAGTAGTATGATATGATTGAATATCTATCACTATCTCTATAGATAGTTTTCTTATGTAAATAGAACTCTATCTTTGATTCTATTCTTGTAACCTTTTACACCTATAAATAGGTGCTATGTCAATGAAATAATACATAGAAATTTATTCTCTCTTTTATTCTCTCTTTTCTCTATTCTTTATAATTATTCTTTATTTTACAACAAATTTAAAATTTTATTTTAAGATAAAAATTCAAGAAAAACAATAAAATTATAAAAATTTGTTAAAATTAAAATGATTACTTAATTTACTAAAATTTTAAAAATTTGAAAACTTGCTGATCAAAATACAGTGACTATAGTTACCCCTCAAAAACCTGAATGGATCAATCAAATGCAAAAATTTAAATTGCAAAAAATTAAATGTATCAATCAATAGCAAAATTTAAAATGCAAAAAATTAAATGAATTAATCAATTACAGGAAATTAAATTGCAGAAATTTAAATAAATCAATTAATTTATAGAAAATTAAATTGTAGAAAAATTAAATAAATCAATCAATTATAGAAATTTAGATGAATTAATTAATTTGCATAAATTTAAATTGCATAAAGTAAATGATCAATCAATTGCAAGAAATTGAATTGCAGAAAATTAAATGTATCAATTAAAAGTAGAAACTAAATTTCAAAAAATTAAATTTGGATCAATCAATTGCAAAAATTAAGTTGCAGAAATTAAATTTGAATCAATTAGTTATAAAAATTAAATTGCAAAAAAAATAAATTTGAATCAATCAATTACAAAAAATAAATTCTAGAAAATCAAATCCATCAATCAATAGCAGAAAGTAAATTGCAGAAAATTAAATGCACCAATCAATAGTAGAAAAGTCAATTGTAGAAAATTAAATTTGAATCAATCAATTGCAGGAAATTAAATTGTAAAAATTTAAATGAATCAATCAATTACAGAAAATTCAATAGTAGAAATTTAAATGAATCAACAAATTTGCAAAAAATTAAATTGGGAAAAATAAATTGCAGAAATTAAAAGGTATTGTGTACTTCTAATACTGAAAATTAAATTGTAGAAATTAAAAGGGTATTGTGTACTCCTCTGATGATGAAAATTAAATTGTCAAAAGTAAATTACATAAATTAAAGGGTATTATGTACCTCAATGCAAAATTTAAAAATGTACTATGTATGTGTAGTGCAGAAAATTAAATTGCAAAAATTAAAAGGGTATTATATGTACCTTTGGTGCAGAAAATTAAATAGCAGAAGAATAAATTGCAAAAATTAAAGGGTACTGTGTACCTTTGGTTCGGAAAATTAAATTGTAGTAATTAAAAGGATATTGTGTACCTCTAGTGCAAAAAATTAAATTGCAAAAATTAAAAGGGAACTATGCAGCTGTGGTGTAGAAAATTAAATTGTAAAAAATTAAAGGATCATGAATGAGGAAATTCATAAAAATACTAATGAAATAATTTAGCAATAAGTCATAAACATTAGGACAAACTATTTCAATATAGCCAAAAACATACTGCCCACGGGTGAAAACTCAGCCATGCCTCCACCCGTGGAAAGCTACTCGATGAATTTCTAAATTCGTCCTTATCAAACGGCTGGAATCCTAACTGTGTGGCCACCTGTGGCTATCCAGCCACCATTGATCTTCTCATGCTTTCTTTGTTATCTCTCACTTATTAAACCCTGAATTTTCTCCCATCCTCATATTCCCTCAACTTACATGCAAAACTAGTCCTCCCTTAAATCTCTCCACCAAAATCAAACCATCAAATCAAAGGAAAGGCATATAATCATTAGCAATCTATCATTCTTAGGCTAGAACCAAGAAAGAATCATTTAAGTACAATACCTTACCTTGAAATGCTTGAAATTTTATTCTAGGTTGAAGAACAAGTTGAGAGGTTTTAATCCTTGGTGAGAATATAATTTTGATGCTAGGTTACAAATGAAAAGAATTTACATATTTTCACTTTATATGTAAATGAAATCAATGGTGGTGATTTAATCTCACAAGATCAATGGTCACATTTTTGCCTAAGATGGATGGTTAAGATTGATTAAGATGGATGGTTAAGATTGCCTTTAGGTGTATGGTGACTTGGCACCATAATGATGAGTTCCATAATCACCAAAATGCATATGGACATGGTGATGGGAAAGTGGATTAGCTTAGATGCTAAAGTTGACAAAAGTCAACAAAGATGGCTATCATCCAAAATGGTGACTAACCTAACTTAACCTCACCCTAACTCTTAGTTAACTTATTCTAACCTTAGTTTAGTTAAGTCCCACCAAATTTAGACCTTGGTGGGCCGGCCATTCCATGGGCTTGGGCCTTGAGTCCATGGTCCATTAACAAGCCCATTCGAACATGTTTTCTGTACTTAAAAATTTTCTATAACTTTTTCCCTTCCATTTCACTTGGCATTTCAAATCCTACCTTCCCATATCATAATAAACTCAAACTAAGACATATTACCTTAGATTAATTCAGTAAAGTATGCATGAACATTCACACTTCATAAAGATACACAATCATGCACTTAGCACCAAAAAGGGTTTCTTTCATCCCATCACTATATCATTGGTACTATACTCATAAAAATTTATACTTTATGGTATTATTATAACTTTAATGAGCTATGGAAATCTTGGGTATTACAACTGTGTACCTTGATGTGGAAAATTAAATTGCAGAAATTAAAAGGTATCATATACCTCTGATGTGGAAAATTAAATTGTAGAAATTAAAGGGTACTATGTGCCTTTATTGCAGGACTTATAAAAAGTTGCATCAGCATTCTACCCCTCTTTATGAGTTTTCTCATATGCTGTGGTGCTTTGATGAAAAGTTGTGTTAGCATTTTGCCCTTCCTGATGAGATTCTTGTGTTAAGGAGTAGCATAGAGAATGAGTAAAGAAAATGCTGACTATATCAATGTCTCACACATTTGAACCTTTGATTAAAGATACGTCTTTGGAGTTATCATCAGCGTGCTTTGCATTCAAAACCTGATATTGGCCAATCAAGTAAAAAATGTCAAAATCTTCAATAAAATAGACAAGCTTAGATAAAGAACTCATATCAAATAGATGGCCATAATAGCATGAAACATTCCTTTGGGGTTAGGAAGAATGGAGATGGTATGATGCAGCAGATAAGTATAGATAAAAGAGTTTAGTTAGCATTCTTAGTCAAAGTTGGTTTGCCTTTAGGTTTAGCCTGCTTTAGGTGTCAATCAATATGGATTGTTGCTCTAAGGTATATTTCACTATCATCTTCCACATTACACTGCCTTACTATTTAGCAACATCAATCACATAGTCGTTTACTTATTGCTTCTGATTTTGATGATCATTGATAGCTTCGTTCTTGAACATGTTCAAAGGAACTTGGATTAGAGGGTGCTGCTTTTGCTCACTTTCTTATTTCCTTTCTTCTTTTGCCCTTAAGTTTGATGATTGTTGATTGCCCCTTTCTTGATTACTTTTAAAAGAAATTGAATTAAAAGGGGATGCTTTGTTTCTTGACATTCACCTATTTTCAAAACTTGCCTTATGTTTCTACTTTAACAGTCATTGTATCATAAATTATTCTTGGAGTTACCACAACCAAGATTTGATCTCGAGAAACTTTCTCTTCCATAAATTTATCTTTACACCTCATAATGCTTAAGAATAATAAAAAATTAATCATTTGAATTTATTTTGTCTTTTGTCTTTTTTGCATCTTTTCCTATTTTCTCTTTTTTCTACTCTCTTTTTATTTTTATTTTTATTCCTCTATTTTTACTTTTTATTTCTTTCTCTTTTTTCTTTTATTTTCTTTTATTTTTTCATTTTTTTATTTATTTTCAATTTTTCTCTCTCTTTTTTCTGTTTTAAAGCAGAAAAGTAAGCAGAATCAAAAGTAAATCAAAGCTGCAAATTAAAAAAAAGGCAGGTTGCATTATGAAAAGTAAATAAAATTAATGCTATATAATGAATGTGGATGGATTAATGGAAGTAAATTATTTTGATAACATTCAACTTGAAAAAAATAAAAGTATTTTTTCTTTTTTTTTTTTGAAAACTTATTGATCACATTACAACCCATCTTGCTTTGCATTTTGACCTTTAATGGAATAGAATGTTATGTAACTGCTTTGAGAGGATGATAACAATATTCGAGATCAAGGATAGTGAAATGATAAAATTGAAAAGAATAGAAATTTGAGCATAAAGAATTTGACTTCAATTTATAAAAATCTCTCTTTTTTTCTTTCTTGTTCTTTCTTTTTTCCTTTCTTGTTCTTCTTTTTTTTCTCTTCCCTTTTTTCTTTTCTATCTCTCTTGTCCTTTTTATTTTATTTTATTTTTTTATCAAAAAGTGCCTATTCCATGTAACTCTTTTCAAATCTCAAAATCAACATTATCAAGTGAAAGTAAAAAATAACATTTGAATCATAGGAATTATGAAATCCAAAATAAATTTTGGGTATTGGTGCTGGTGGTGTTTATCAACCTTTCAAAAATTAAGTTGATCTCAAACTCAAAAGCATAATAATAGTGAATGATTGCAATTTTGAAAATGGAAATGATCAATTATTAACAAATGAGAATCAATGGAATTTTAGAGTCAAAACTTAATAATTGTGGGAATATTAGTATTGGGTATTTTTATTTTATTATTTTTAAGGAGGAGAAAAGGAGGGACTTATCTATACATTTGAATATCATATGCTTTAAAAATTAGTGACCACCCTTCAATGATAGATAGAATCAATGAGCTTAATGAATGCAAGGTGGTTTTAGTGATGGTGGGATGTGATGGTTTAGATTTTCAAGGTATGGTTAGGGCTAGTTTATGTGTGAGATTTATGTGCATTTGGGATTTGGGGTGAATATGGGTGATAAATAGATTAGTAGATAATGTGAGGCTGATGAAAAATAATTTGGCTAAATGGAGCAGATAAAGTTGTGGTTTGAAAATGGTAAGCAATGAAAGTTTAGGCATAAGGATGAAATAAGGTTTATTTCACTTAAATTGGGATATGAATGCTCTCCATTTTGTCTTTTTTCTTTTTTTCTTGTTTTTCTTTTTCTTCTTCTTTTTTTCTTTTTATTTTTCCTTTTTCTATTTTTTGTTTTTGTTAACCTAAGTTGGCTCACAACTTATTCAATCTCTATTTTGATCTTATCAATTAAAGTGAAATGATCTAATGCTTGTAATTAGTTATTTTATAAGAAATACACTTAGAAAAGCTTAAAAGTTGAAGAAATAAAAAATTCCCTAAGTGTAGAAAGTTGTCCTGTAAATCGCACCCACAACTGCTGTATTATGCCCACCATCAATAGTTCATGACAGTGACGGGAAATATTGCAATCGCGATTAATTTAAGGGAAAGATGGGCAAAGAGGTAGTAAGACCTGCAGTCAGGTTTACAATCACTATCATGGACATGAAACAGGAATTATGACCTCAATATTGATGTAGCAACCATGATCTTTGCAAAGTCAGGGAACCTCTCTAGTGGCTAGCTAAGTATCCAATAACTAGTTGCCACATGTCACTAGCCATTGGTAACATAAATTTTGTGACTGGGATTTAGGCTTCACAACCATAATTCTATCTCAGACAGACTACTTTTTGCAAGCTACTTTACAATTAAGTTGTTGTCCTTTACTTAATTGTAACAGCTCTTTGGAAGATGTAAACTATAAATACCTCCTCTAAAGGCTTTAGAAATAGGAGAATAGTTTGTCAACTGTCCAAACTCTTGTAATTTTATATCTTAAGCCTAAAACCTTTGTAATACACATCTTGTCTTAGCTGGTTTGAGTGTTACCCATTGAAACACTTATTTAGGTTATAAGTGAGCATTGTAAGACTCTTGTATAGGTTTGAATGTCAGCCTTGGAAAAACACTTATGGGTTTGAGAGTTAGCCTTCTTAAAACTCTTAGTTAGGTTTAAGAGTGAGCCTTTAGGAAAACTCTTGTAAGGTTTGGTATGAGCCTAAACACTAAGTTAGAAATGAACTTGATAAAACTCCATAGATAATGGAAATACCCAACTATGGATTAGGTAATGGATGTAGGATTGGTCATAATCCAAACCAGTATAAATTATTGTGTTCTTTTTTCCTTTCCCTCTATCTTTAAACTCATAGATATTTTCACGTTTCCATTGTTTTTAAATTTTTAATCAACCAATTCAATTCCCTTTCTTGGTGCATATCTTGGGCAACAAATGGTATTAAAGTTTTGGTCTTATATTTACAAGCTTAATTGTGTGAGTAAAGATCAACATGGCTAATAAAGGAATGCATCATCTTAAGCTACACTTTGACGCTACCGATTATGCATATTGGAAGTATAGGATGGAGGTGTATCTTGATAGTGATCTTGTAGATGTATGGGATAGCATTTTTGAAGAATGGAAACCTCTAACAAAGGTGATGGATGATGTTGAAGAGGCAATTCCTAGGAAGGAATGAATTGAAGCACAAAGGAAAACAAATGGTAAAAATAAAAGAGTAATGGCAATTCATCTTAGTTCTCCATCAAAGGAAGAGTGTAGAAGAATCTAACATTGTACAATTGTTTATGGCATTTTGAAAGCTCTAAAGAACTATCATGAAGAGACTAAGCAAGTCAAGTCCAAGAAGAAATAATTTTTCGCAACTGAGTATGAGCTTTTCAAGATGAAGCCCAACGAAAGCATCACTGACATAATAACTAGACTTTTAGCCATTGTCATAAACTTGAAGAAATTAGGCAAAATTTACTCTTTGGTAGATGTCAATCACAAAATCCTTAAAGGTCATCCAAGAAACATTATAAAGCTAGAGTAGTCGGTATTGAAGAGGCAAATAAAAATCTTGGAAAGGTTTCTACTGATGTTCTCATTGGAAAACTTCTTACTCATAAGATGACCATTAAGAGAGAGGAACCACAAGTGGAGAAGAAAAAGGCACTAGCTCTCAAGTCTTTAAGAGATCAAATTAATAGTAAAAGTCATTCAAGTGACTCCTCAAATGATGATGAAGATGAGGAGTCGAAAAAAGTCATAAAAATGAAAGAAATCATCAAATGCAAGAAGAAGAAGAAGAATGAAGTAACTTGCTTTCGGTGTGGAAAGCAAGGAAATCTAAAGCCTAATTGTCCTAAAAGCAAGAAGAAGATGAAATGGACAAGGAAAAGAAGAAAAGATTAAAAACTACTTAGGATGATAGTTGTTTAAGTGAAGAAAAGGAATAAGATGTAGCCAATCTTTGTTTCATGGCCTTAGAGGAACCTAAAAATGAGGTGTGTTCTACTTCCCACTTTAATTGTGATAATGATGATGAAATTGTTTGCTCCACATCTCATTCTTGTGATGATCATTATGCTAATTTGCTTGATGTGGATGATGAGGATGAACTTATGGAAGTTATGGCCTTGAAATGCCAAAATATCTTTCTAAATTTATAAAAACAAATGTTCAAAAGTTAAGGAGGATTTTAAAAATCTTAAGAAATTAGTTTGAAGTTTAAAAATTTGAAATGTTGATCTCAATAACTCTTTGGAAGAAATTTCCACAAAAACCTCATCATTTGAAGCTTTGAATAAAGAAAATAATTCTTTAAAATTAGAGGAAGAAGAATTAAGAGCCTCAATTTCTAAATTTCATAAAGGAAAGGAAGCATTGGATATATTTATTATATCTCAAAGACCACCCTTAGTGAGGCATGGTATCGATTTAATGGTTCATCAACTTCTATAGCTTCTCCTCCATCATTTATCAAACCTTTTACTCCTTAAACATTGAGTATTGAGGTAGTCCACAAAGAGGCTAAAGCACACATTAAACCCCCTAATCCTAAAAGAATTAAAAAGGGTGCATAAGACTGAAGAGCTAAGTCTCAAAGAGCTAACCATGTATTCATGTATCAAAAGAGGCATGCCTAAAAGCACCCACAATCATAATATAAAACTTGCACTTGTATGCATTCTTGTAATAACGTTATGAAAAGACTGAAATTTCATAAAAAATGGCTAAGCCTAAGAAGACTTTTAAGTAAAAGCTTAAGTGCCATTATTGTATGAAAAATGGTCATATTAATGTGTTTTGTTATATAAGAAAGGCTCAATTAAAGCTTAAGGATCCTTCCATTGCTAACCCCTGTAGACCTAAATGTACTTGGGTATCATAGCAAAGATGAATTATTTTTCTTATTGGTGTGTCAAATCCACTAAAAATGAAGAGTTAATGATATGAAGATAATGGATGCTCAAGACATATGATTGGGAATGAAAGTCCAAGAAAAGCCTTGATGAATGCAAATAATGCCAAGGGTAAGACAATTAGCATTAGCAATGTTCGTAACAATGTTTGATCCCTAATTGAAAATGTTTCTTTGATTGAATGCCAACATGATTGATTGTGTTATGACCAGCTTATTCTTGTGTGAATTTTGAATATTTATATGCTTAAGTTAATAATTTAAATCTATCTTGATCTTGCAAGTAAATGCCATTTACATTACACAAGAGTTTTCAATGTTTTCTCTTAAAAAATCTGAGAGCCCTTTAAATCGCAGTAGCCAATTTTATTTTGCGAGCATGAATTTTAAATTTTTCAACCGTTATTCATAATAATGTAAATAGTTGCCATAGAAAAGATTGTGGACGCGAATTTTGAAAATTTCAAATTTCGCTATCATGATTCCATTTTGCGAGCACAATTTACAACTCTAATAGAAAAAAAAAATGTAGCCATTATAAAAGGGTCAAATTTTGAATTTAATGCAAATATAGTCATTTTCTACCCTTTTGTGTATTTTATGGCTATATATATCCCATATATCTACCAAAACTCATTTTTTACTCATTTAAACTCTACTAAAGCTTTTCACATTCATATTTGCTCTCATTCTTTCAAGTGCCCATGTATTCACTCTCATTTTCCTCATTTATTTCTTCATATCTTCTACTTTTCTACTATTTTTCACCAAAAAATGGCTCCTAAAACTAAAACTCCAAAACCTTCAAAGGCAAAAAACCTATGGTGTCCCAAGTTCCTCATCACTCACCTCTTGATCTCATAAAGGGTATTAGTGATGAAAAAAGGCAAATTGGCTCAAATTGAAGGATAAAATTATTCTTTTAAACAAAGTACCTGACTTATTTACTTTGAGAAAGTTGAGAATAGAACAAGATATTTTCACCTACCTTGATAACCTTCAATGTAGGAATTTCATCTTTGTTGGCAACTTTAGTTCTTCATAAGAAGTTGTCCTCCCCTTTTAGTTATTATGGAATTAATTTTAGATTTTTTGGGAAGGAGTATCAGTTAAGATTTGATGAAGTGGCTAACATTTTCAGTCTTCAAAAAGAGGGCACCTTTGCCTTGAACGATTTGGACATGAGCTACACTTCCCTTTGGCAAGTGCTTTTAATTGAAGCAAGGCATGATGCAAAAAAATCCTTTGCCAAATATTTCAAAACCCACACCCTTTAGGTTCTCCATCACATTATCACCCTCTCAATTAATGTTAGAGGAGACGGTAATAAGAAGGTGAGTTAAAAAGATCTTTTCTTTCTTTTTAGCATAATAAAGAACCACAAAATTCAAATTGCCAAGTTTCTCATTAGCCAATTTGTTCACTTGGCCAAAACGTGAAATGGAACTATCCTTCTCTCTTCCCATATTTCTCAAATAGCTAAGCATGTAGGAGCTCTTACCCCCAAACTAAAGCCATCTTCAAGACCTTGTTCAAACCTTTTATGTTAAATTTGGATTACATGCTTCACTCTAAATGCTTGAGGAGAAAGATGATAATTATGACTACATTTTTTTGGAAAGTAGGAGTATAAGAAACTTCAAGAAAAAGACCAAGGGTGAGTATCCGAGGTGAGCCTAGCCAACCCCTTGAAGAAGGAATTCAAAGAACATAAGAAACCCAAACTTCTCCTTAAGGCCATCCATCTTCTTCTAATGTTGAAAAAATATTTAGCAAAATCATGAGGAGGCTCAATCTTTTAGGGCATATTTATCATAATATATATGGAATTCAAGGAAAGATGGGCATTTCTCAATGTAATTTAGATGAATGAGAACCAAGTGAGGGAGAGGAAGAGTAAGAAGAAGATGAAGATGAAACTTGATTTGGGGGCCTTAGAAAGTCTTTTCCATTTTTATTTTTATTTCATTTTTTTTTATTTTGCATTCACATTTTAGCACCATACTTGAAAAATTAACTATTTCTTGTAATCACTCTCTTATGAATGAATGCAATTTTATTGTTATTTTAATTGAATTCTGATTTCTTGATCTTAAGCTTGCTTGTGTTAATTGAATCTCATTTATCTTCTTAATTCATTCTTTATTTATTTCCTTATTTAACTCCCCTTTGTAATTATATTTTATTCTTTCTCTCACACTTTTTTTAATCTTGACAAAGGGGGAGAAGGAATTTGAATAAACTTGGATAACTTTAAATCTATAAAATTCAAAGTACTTAGCATGAATTGATTATTTAGGGGGGCCGGAGGGGGGGGGGGGGTGTTACTCAATACCTGAACTAAGGGGGCTTTATTGTAAATTTGTAAATCTTTGCAAACTTGTAAATCTTCCTTAATTGTTTTTCAAATTAAATTTAATTGTAAAAATAAAAAAGGGGGAGATTTTTTACCTAAGTTGACTCATAATTTGATCAATCTCTATTTTGATCTTGTCAAATAAATTGAAATAATCTAATTTTTGCAATTACTGTTTATTTTACATGAAATACACTTAGAAAAATTTAAAAGTTCAAGAAATTAAAAATTCCCTAAGTGTAGAAAGTTGCCCTATAAATCGTGCTTGCAACTACTATATCATCCCAGCCATCAATAGTTTGCTATTGCGATGGGAAATATCACAACTGTAATTAATTTAAGGGAAAGATGGACAAAGAAACAGTAAGGTCTATGGTTAGGTTTGCAATCTCTATCATCGATACAAAATAGGATTCGCAACCACGATCTTGATGTAGCGACTGCGATATTTGAAAAGTCAGGGAACCTCTCTAATAGCTAGCTAAGCATCCAATGATTAGTTGCCACATGTCACTAGCCATTGGAAACATGAATTCTAGGACTATGATTTAGACAGACTATGTTTTGCAAGCTGCTTTGGAATTAAGTTTTTATCCTTTTTACTTATTTGTAAAGGCTCTTTGGAGAATATAAGCCATAAATAACCCCTTCAAAGGACTTAGAAACAACAGACTAGTTTATCAATTGTTTAAACTCTTGCAATTTTATTTCTCAAGCCTAGCAACTTTATAATACACATCTTACGTTAGTTAGTTTGAATGTTACCCATTCAAATACATGTTTAGGTTGTGAGTAAGCATTATAAAAATCTTGTATAAATTTGAGTGTAGCCTTGGGAAAAAACTTGTAGGTTTGAGTGTCATAACCCACTTGTTAAGCCATGACGGTCTTAGATCATAGGGAGACATAAGATCACCTAAACCCGTAGAACTCCATTTAACTTATAATCCTTTACCACTCATCAAGTAGGACCTTATCCCAAGATCGTAACTTGATTACCTTCCTTGTTACCCACTGCCTGCTTATCATTTTCTAGTTAACTTATAATACCATTTACAAACACAACTTGTAAAATTTCTAAAATTTTGTTTCATATCAATAGCCAAATGTATATTATTTCATACATTATTGTAATAGTAATTACAATATAATTTACAACATATGTAAACCTAGTAATGTTTTTATGCTAAACCTTCCACTACTATAGAGCTCTACAATAGTAGTCTTCATAGTCAAGAATCACAATGCTTGAATTTAGCAAAGCAACTTCCAAGCAGAAGAATATAGCTTGGAATTTACCTTGCTGACTCATCGACCTTGCCTGAAAAATTTAAACTACTAAAGAATGAGACAAAGCTCAATGAGTACATAATAATACAATATATATGGTGAGTACAAGGACTATTTTTAGGAATGGCTCTTTATAGCAATGGAACATTTTCAATCAATATTATCATTATGGTTCAATTTCTCATTTAAGATGGAAACAATATCTTTAGCAAAAATAACATTTTCTTGGGAGCAAGATGCTTCCCACACATATAAATTCAAGAGTGGCAACCTAAGCCTTGCTCACTCACATGTATCACATTATGTAAGATTGATCAAGTCTTTGGTTAGGCGTTCTCCCTAACAAAAGTTGGATACTCTTGTCCGACATGCAGGCTTATACCAAATGCATAAGGTCCGATGTATTACCCCACATCAGAAAGGGAGTTCTATTTATCAATAGACATTCAATAGGAAAGTTTATATAAGGTTCACGTTAAGGAATTCAATGATCACATTATGAATTCAACATGATAGATTCATAATAGTCAATTGTCATCAAGAAGCATCATATCAAATGGCTCAATATTTAATAGGCAATTCAAGCTCATCAAGGAATTGGAATACTTCAACGATTATGGTTTAAACAATAAAGGTTTAAAGCATATAACATAAGTCATATTATATTATTAAGTACTCATCTTGGACTCCTTTGCTCCTATTTACATTTAACTTTGATGCTAGTAGTGCTCCTCGCACTCTTGGACAATATCCTCTTTAGACTTTACACATTTGCATTTTAATTATACATCAGTCACTTTCTTGTTATAACATTTGTTTAATTTAGCTTAACTTGTTAACATTTCTATCTTGTTCATTAAAGCACAACTTATCACTTTTAAGGTAAAGATACACAATACATATACTTGTTACTAATTTTAACATTTTCCTTAGTTGTTCTCCAAATGGCCAAAGTTATTCATTTAAGGAAGGATAATTCTTTTCCTTCCAATCTCACATTTCACCCTTCAGTAAAAATCAATTTAAACAATTTTTAATATTCAATGGAATTAATTCTACATTCACCATTCAATTCCATAAATGAACTGAGTTCATTAATTTTAGGGAAAATCATTCAATTGAAATTTCAAAATTATCATTATACAAATCATGTTACACCATTCATACACTTAATTTCCCCTTCAATTTCATGAATTCAAATTCAATACTCAAAATCCCCAATTTTTTCATAAACCCTAGAATTTGGGGAAAACTATTAATTGCTCATCCAATCTTCAAATTGATCATGGAACTATGTAATTAGCATAACATAAAACCTATGTGATCATTCAATTGTCAATATCTAGCATTAAAACATCAAATTCCCCTTTTAAACAATATTATGCCTCTAAGATGTTCAAGTCTTAAACCAAGTTTTCAAAGTTCATTTCAACACTTCTAAATCATTATTCTTCATCGAAAGTAACCATAGATGTATTTAATTAGAACTTAGAACACCTCCTTGATCATTTCCTAGTATTGGCCAAAATTCATGTTTTGTGTAGAAGAGATTTTATAAAACTAAGATACTAAAATCAATCTTGAAACATAGATATGAGAAAATGAATATGATTCCTTACCTTGGGTAGCTTTTGTTTGCTAAGGTTCTTGTTGCTTTTGGTGTAGAGAGAATTTCCTTTTGTGATTATAGAGTTTTGGTGTAGAGATTGGCAAAATGATGATCATAACATAAATTTTGCATATATATATATATATATATATATATATATATATAATGGGTTGGATGGTGGCGATTTGATCAAGCTCAATCCAATGGCTAAGATTTAATCTTAATGGATGGCTAGGATTTGATTAAGGTGAAGGGCTAGGATTTTCTCTACAATGGTGATGATCATCATTATATGGCTTAGAAAGAACAAAATGAATATAGACTTGGGTGTGGGTGAAGTGAGAATTCAAGTTGGAAAAGGAATTAACTTAGTCAAAAATGGTAACTAGCTTTTCCAACATCTAACTTAACCTTGGTTAGCTATTTCTAACTCTAGTTAAGTGTATATTCATCCATCTTTGGGCCTTATGGGTCGGCCATTCAATGGGCTTGGGCTTTTGAGTCCAAAAGCCCATTAACAAATCTATATATGTACATTTCAAGTTCAGTAAATTAATACATTTTTCATTTTGTTTCTTTCACTTTAGTATATATTTTTTTGCCTTCCAATGTCACCACACACTCTAGACATTATTAGATAAATTCTATATATATCATAATGTACATTTACTAGCCCTTCAATAGTATTATTCAAATATGTATATCATGTAAGCTCATTGGGTCAAACTAAGTTTGACCTCTGTTATATTATTGTAACTTTGATTAAATTCAACTTCTCATATCACTATCATCATCTCCTAATGTCTTAAGAGATGTCAATGCCAATTCACTAGCACTTTAGATTCATATTTTAAATAAATTATTAACATAGTCATATTAAGTCAAACTTAGTTTGACTTTCACTTTCTCATAAGGGTGCTTATCAAAATTGATTACATTCTTTACTTGTTGCCACATTATTTATTAAAATTACTTCCTATGATGTTCTTATGGTTCTTGTTGTGTTAGGAAGGCCTTAAATGGCACAATATGTGGACATTATAGTGTTTCCATTGTTAACTCTAATAGGTTAGGAGAACCTTGGGTATTACATTGAGAGTTAATCTTCTTAAAACTTTTAGTTAGGTTTGAGAGTGAGCCTTTGGAAAAAGTCTTGTAAGGTTTGGTATGAGCCTAAACACCAAGTTGTGAGTGAACTTGATAAAACTCTATAGATAGTGGAAATACCTAATTGTGGATTGGGGAGTGGATGTAGGATTGATTATAATCTAAACCAATATAAATCATTGTGTTCCTTCTCTCTTTCCCTCTATCTTTAAGCTCTTATATATTTTGAAGTTTCCATTGTTCTTAAATTTTTAATTAACCACAATTCAACCCCCCTTCTTGATGCATTTCTTGGGCAATAGTTTTTTTTTTTTGGATGAAACACACATGATATTTTCAATTTGGACCTTTAGACATAATGATTATTTCATAATGTATACTAAAAGACTATGCTTGAATTGGATTGGTTAGTGGTGGTGAAACATAAGGTCAGTTTTGGAAAAATAATCAAGTAGATTGGGGTGCAGATAAAGGTTTGATGAAATAATTGAGGGGTTTAGGCTGAAACAATATGACTATCATTCATTTTTTTTTATTTTTTTTTTGGGTGTTAATGAGGTTGGGTTGTTGGGGTTACAAATGGAAAGATTTGATCCTAACAAGTAAGATTATGAGGTGAGAAATGGTCTTGAGTTGAAATGTGATTCATAATTTATCAGTTTTACCCTTTACTTGAGATTTTTAACATAATTGCCCCTTTCAAAACTTATTCTAAACTCCAACCTTAATTTTCTCCCTTTTCGAATTAGGAAGCAGAATTTTCAAATATTTTGAGATTTTCATATATAATCCTAAAGACAATGAGTAAGGATTTAAATTTTTAGGAAGATCAATGTGGCAATAGAGGGATATCATCCTTTAAACCGTCATTAGTGGGTACTTGTAGATTTTTCTCACTCTCATTTCTTTTCTTTTTTCTCTTTTTTTTTTTCTTTTTTTCCATCATTCTTTTCTTCTTTTTTCTTCTCCTTTTCTTTTTTTTTTGTCTCTCTTTTTTTGTCTCTTTCTTTTCTTTTTTTTTTTTTTAAAGAAAAAGAAAAGATTAAGACTTTGTGTGTATTGTATAGTATCATGCTAAAATATTTTCTTCTTTTTTCTATTTTTATGAAAGCATACATTCTAAACATAAGATAAAGGTAGCAACTGAAAATAAATAAAGAATTATTACAAACCCCAAAAAAATAAATAAATAAAATAGATAATCAAGAGATAAAATAAAACTAAGTCTTCCAAAATTCAATTTCCAACTTGCCAAAATAAATTAAATTAATACCCAAAAAGGAAATAAAGAACATTTAACCCATATAAGAAAAAGAAGGAAAATAATAAAAATGGGCTCAGGATATCATTTTTCAAAAAAATTTTACAAAGAGCAATCAAATTTTGGTTGATCCAAGGATCAAATTACAGGACTGAACTAATGGATTCAATATCAAGAAAATTAACTTTTAATTATCAGATTAAACTTAAACAAAATCATAATTTTTCAAATCAATATTTTAAAAAAAAATTTCATACCACAATATGATCGCTTCAACTTAGAAAAAAAAAAATTATGTACTAAATAAATATATTCATCATCATAGCCCTCACACCCAACATGTTAACAATCAAATGTAAATAAACAAAAAATAAAATTCAAAGACAATACATATATTTATGCTCTTTTAGGCTTCAAAGCTTAACTAAATCAAAAGGCCAAATTAACATTTAAAATGTGTGTGTCTGTGTGTGTGTATATATATATATATAAGGTACTGATTTTCATTTTTTATTAAAAATCACTTTTCTCTATTAAATTTTTTGTTCATTTTCTTGCTCAAATTGAATGATTAATTTAAAAGATTGTAGCTATTGCAAAATCCACATGTATATATAAAGAAGGTATTATATCTATATTTTTAACCAAATTATTCATACCAAAATAATCAAATTTAACTCAAACATGATCCACTTTTAAAAAAATTACACCAATGAAATAGAAAATCAAGCTTTTTTTTAATTGAATTTCCTTGAGAAAACCACGAAAAACCACAAAACAATCAAATAGTAGCCAATTCAAGTATTAACAATGGATCACCAATCAAAACCCAAACCTATCAAACACAAAAATAGAGGAGAGCTCAATTGATATTAGCAACCATCATCCAACAAAAGCAATCAAAATGAAAGAGAAACTAGGACTTGAATCATGTAAACTAATCAACAGCATTGAATAAGACTTATTCCAAAAAATCAATAAGGAAAACAGACCTAGACTAGAGACAAGATGATTACAGTTTTAAAGAATCAACATTAAGGCCAATTTATGTCAAATTTCTAATGATTTTAGCAAGGGAGAACATTGAGCAAGTAACCATTTCATGAAAATTCAATTTCAAATCACAAACTAACAAAGACCAGACCCATTGAAATTTCAAAGAACTAGAATCTATTTTAGTCAAATTTTATGTAACATAATCGAAAAAAGGATACTGCTAACTTACTAAGCACCATAACATCACATATATCTGACTCATTTCTTAGGCTTAAAACTGATTCCAAAAGCCAAAACAAAGGTAACAAGACCCATTTTACTCTATTAGCCAAACATTAAAGATTAACCCAAAACCAAACCTCTAAAACTATAATACCCCAACTTCATATTAGTAAATGTACTAAGTTTAGTTTATATGATATATAAGAGTTAAGTACTTTGTCAAGTGCTAAAGGACATGATTAATATGAGAGCAAAAGCAAGATAGTCCAAAAGTACCCGTAAATGTCCCTATGGAAACAGATAAATTCTATTAAAAATTCAAGGATGAATTTTTTTAAAGGGGGTAGAATGTAACACATAAGGTTTTTCTAGCTCATTAGAGTTAATAATGATGCCATAGAACTTGATTCTAATGGGTATCATGATAGTGAAATTTAAATCATAATCAAAAGAACTTTATTAATGTTAAGTGACTTGTTTGCTTAATATGCAAATTTAAAGTATCTATGTATGCATTAGTGAATTGAATATAACTATTATGACAATGTGTATGGTATATAGTAATATTAGAGAAAAGAAATCAATATGCCAAAGTGAAAGAAAAGAATGAAAATTACAAGAAAACACTAAGTATGTAAATGTGCATATATGGATTTATTAATAGGCCTTTAGGTCTCAAAGCCCAAGCCCATGTATGGTCAGCCCATTAAAGCCCAATTTGGAGTAAAACTAGAATTAATCAAAGGCTAAAATACTTACCTAAGTTAAACTATGGTTGATGGGAGAAATGGTTAAATTTTTTGGCTGGATAGCCACCATTTTTTATTAAGTCAAACTACTTATTCAAATTGATTTTTGCTTTTTCTACACTAAATTACCATTTCAATTTTACTTCTTACACTCTATTATCACCATCTATTTATATATAATCCTAGCCATTCAATGTGATTAAATCATAGCCATCAAATTTGACTTGTAAGCCACCATTTTTTACTAAGTCAATTCCTTAGTCAAATTAAAGTCTTCACTTTTCCTACATCAAGTTTACATTCATTTTACTAAATACAAACCATTATTACTGGCACATCCCAACTTTAGAGACATAACGGTCCTAGAACATAGGAAGACATAAGGTCACCCACGTCTGTAGAACCCACTTATACTTATACAAATATTGCCTAGGATCGTACCAAAAACCTCTTACATTAACATAAATAAATCCTTTTTTTTTTTTTTTGAAAACCTTAAGTTGTGGAAGCATAATTAAAATATACTTTAAACATAATCCATAAGGAAATAATATTTAGAATCCAATTAAAACCTCGAAGGATAACATTTCAAAATAAACATCCAAAAATAAATATTCTTGGAGCGTCTAAGGATAACTCTTCATAACATATTAAACTAATTTTCTTGGACAAGCAATTCCCCAAGTGAAGTAGGATGCTTGAGCCATCACTATGCCTTCTCATAATGCTCACCTAGAACCACACAAGGAAAATAGGTGAGATAGATGATCTCAATGAGTAAACAATAGGGATTGTATAATAACACATATCCCTTAGAAAGGGCTCATAGCTCATAGCTTATAGTTCATGATTCATAGTTTACAATATAGAAAGGTTCGCAGAAATCATGCTTATAACACATAGAGTGAAGGCTACTGCCATAATCACTCGAACACATAGAATGAAGACTATTGCCATAATCACTCGAACATATAACAGATAGAGTAAAGGCTATTGCCATAATCACTCGAACACATAGCCGATAATTACTCGCATCAGTACGAGGATTTCTATATAAAAGGGTTAAAGGTACCATAGCAAGAGCTAATGGTAATCATATATAACACTAACATTTAAGCCATCAATAACATGTATACCAATAGCAATAGCAGTTTATTAGTTTGAACAAAAGATATAAGAATAGTGTAATTCTAGAAATAATATAAGTTAGGGCAATAATCACAAAGGAATTGTCATCGGATAAACAAAAATGGTTTGGACCAATTGTCCTTTGGCAACCTAAGCATAACAAGGAAATCATAGAAATTCATTTTAAAATGGAATGGACTTGGGTTTCAAGAATGTTAAAGGCTCACATAACATGATATCATATATTTATAACAAAACATATTGTTACTAATGCAGTGTTTACTCACACTAGAAGCAGGAATATAGAGTTTACTCACCTTGTGATTCCTTTGCTCCTAATTCACGTAGCCCTTAGACTTCTAAGACTCCTCAAACTCTATCATAATGTTTAATTTGATACTTAGTATTTCTTCAATCATGATGCTATCCTATCCCATAACTACCCCATGCACATCTAACATTCATATATACTTATAAGTGCACCTCATCACTTGCACATATAAGTGCACCTCATCACTTGCACATAACATTTTGACTTAAAAGTTTCATACACTTAGCCTTTATAAGCCTATATGAAAACACATCACAATCATGTCAATACTTTTCTAATGTCATCATAATGTCATTATCTTGATAACAATTCATTTTAATAGTCATCTTAGTATACTTAACACATCCATACATGTCAACTTGACAAATAACCTTTTGAGTGTTATGCTTAACTCTTATGATCCATTCATTCAATCAATAACTTTGTCACCTTAAGACCATTTATTCATTATCAAGTCATCATAACATCCAGTTCCATATTTCTCAATCACATTCACATTCTAATCACAACATAAGGTTAAGATACCTTAAGTATACCAAAGTGCCTTTGAGCTTGTTTAGGGTCATTCCTTCAACTAACATGCAATTTTATCATTTATCATACATACATACATGTTAATAACCATCAAAATACATTGCATAAAAATTATAGACATTGGAATAAAAATCCCATGGTAGGCCGAATGCATTATCAACGGGAAAACTGAATTTTTCTTACTTTTTGCACTTTCTATCTATTACAGTAATATGTAAAAACAAGTTTTGAATCAAGATTTTTCATGCAATCAAAACCAAAATCATTTTAGAATACTAATCCATAGGAATAAGCCCTAATTGGTGTATCTTATTCATGAAAATTCAATTTTTGGCTTTAGGATGCAAAACCACGAGTTTTCTTATTTTTCGGTCATTGTAGTAATATGTAAATAGGTGGTTTAAACCATTATTTTTCATTTAATCATAGCAAATATCAGTTGAGAACATCGTCATGCATGATTTGGCAGCCATAGATAATAATTATACAAGAAAATTCCAAGTTTCAAGGCTTAGGGTGAAAATCATGAGTTTTCGCGCTTTCCGATCATTACAATAATATATAAACACATGATTTAAATCATCATTTTTCATCTAAACAAAACAAATATCAGTTTAGAATCCATCCATACACAAATTGGTAGCCAAATGTTCAAGGAATCATAGAATTTTCTAACTTCTAAGTTCTAGCACAAAAATCTTGAATTTTTTTATTTTCTGAAACTTTTCGGTCATCGTAGAAATATGCAAAAATATAATTTAATCTAATATTTTTCATCAAAACACATTAAAAATCAGTTTAGAAATCACTCATGCAGGAATTGGCCCCCCTTGATATGGTCTATGCATAAAAATTTCAATTTTTGAGTTACAGGATTCACCTTTGGAGAAATCTCACGGAAAGATTTGTGTTTTCAGTAAAGAATTAATTTTCTCTCTCAAAAACTCACCCAAACAGAATTAAATCTGTAAATTCAGTAAAGAACCAGTTCAAAATTATTTTCTCATAATTTATTTCATAGAAATCAGTTAAGAAATTGAAAGAGAAGAAAACTTACGATTACGGGCGAGAAATCACAAAATTGAAAGGAGTTTTCTTAATTTTGGTAGAGAGAATTATTTTGGGAGAATTTTTCTATGAAAATACTGGAATAACAGAGTGTGGCTACTTTCTAAACTGATGGGGGCCAAAATTTTGCTTATATATTAGGTTTTTTGTGAAATTTCCAAGTTTACCCTTAATGAGCTAGGTTAGGAGTGTTTTAGTGTAGTGGGCTTTTGGGTATTTAGGCTTTTTAATTAATTTAGGGCTGATTATAGGTAATTAAAATAAAATATTTTTTTTATTATTTTCATTAAAATCCCCCCCAAAACATTTATAAAAAAATTATTTTAAAAATACGCATAAAATTATTTTATGCTTAAAAATCGCCTTTTCACATGAAAAATTCATTTTATGAAAAATAAATTATTTCATGCTAATGAATTTTATTCAAATTATTTATTTCATAATAATAATTCATATTAGGTATATTAAAATTAATTTAATATACCCCAAACCCATAAATCACGTCACACATAAATTTTCACTTAGTCACACAATTTGTCATGAAAACTTTTAGGGTAGATGTGGGTTGTTACAATTATATATGCTAATCATCATCTATCTTGATTAAATCCTAGCCATTGAGTTAGGTGTGATTAAATCACCACCATCCATCATTCCGTATATATATATATATATATATATATATATATATATATATATATATATATATATATATATATATATATATATATATATATATATATATATAGATATATGTGAAGATATGCTTATTTCTTGCCATTTTGCAAAAGCTACACCCAAAACACAACTCCTACCCAAAAAAAAAAAAAAAAAAAAACCCTCCATATTATTATCATCATAGAAACTCAAAATCAAAACTTTCCAAGGTAAGAAATCATGTTCATCTTCTCCTTTCTTTGTTCTAAGTATGATTTTGGTGTTATAGTTGCAAAAACTCTTCTTTTCTTTCATCTATATGGATCGACCAAAGGGAAGTGAAACTAGGAAATATTTGTTTTGTATTTTATTTTATGAAATAGGAGATTTGGGCTTGAGAACTAATGGTTTAACATGTGAAAATAAATAAGGAAAACATGAAACTCATCTAAGTGCACCTAAAAATATAGTTCGACCTAAAATTTGAGTTCTTGAAGGAAGTGTTCAAAAATTTATTTGATAGTATCAAAGGTTATTTTAGGTGAAGAATAATGTTTTGGAAGTGTCAAAATGAATTATAGAAGGTTATTTTAAAACTTGAATTTTTGAAGGTATAACCTATGTTAAAAAAGGGTTTCAAGTTTTAATGATTGTTTTTCATGTTTGATTGATGATATAGACTCCTTAACATGCTAATTTTATAATTCAATGATCAATTTGAGAATTGGTTAAGAAATTATATGTTTTCTCTAAATTTACCCTAAGTTGGAAAATTAGGGGTTTTACGTGTTAAAGTGATTTAATTTCAATTGATTGATGAATATTGATTGTTTAAGTGTTAATTTGATAAATCTATAATGAATTTGAAGTTTAAGTAAGAAATTAATGGTTTTTCCCAAATTATAGGGTTTATGAGATAAAATGGAAATATGAAAAATTAAGTTATATGATACATATAGAGAGTATAATTTGTGTTTATAGTTGTGGAATGAATAAAGTATGAATAGCTATGAGATTGAAGAAAAGAACACTATAGAATAGAAATTACACCTATTATTCTGAAATTTTAGAGAAAGAATTTGGAGAATCACAAAACATGAAACTTTAGATTTATTTGTAACATATAAATTTCAAGTCATTTAGAGATTGTTTGAAATGTCAAATTGAATGAAAAGTACAAGCTGCTAGAAAAGTAATATATATTAGAGTAAAATTGAACAAGCTACTGTGATTGATTTAAATGAAGGCCCAAATGAGCTTTATTTTGTATGAAATTTGGTTTGAAGATTCATATATATGTTAATTAAGTCTTCTAAAAATTTCAAGTAAAAAGGATAAATTTTGGTATGGTAAATGATTAGGTTAGTATGGACTACTTAAACTATTTAGTAGAATGCAGTTCAAGATTATCAAATTATTTTGAGGACTTTAGAAGCTGAATTAAATAAATAGCAAAACATAAGAAATGTTTATTTATATGTTATATAATTCATTGTAAATTAGCTTTACAATTGAATAAATACATTTTAAGATAGAATCAATAATGTGGAATATGTTTCGTTGTCCTTATACAAAGGTAAGGCGAATTTTGAAAACTCACTATAAATTTTATGGTCCAAAAATTAAGTCCAATTTTGGATATGTTATACCTTGATATGTCTAATTTAATATGCAAATATAATTAGCTCATTTGAAGTAATATAACATAAAAAATAGCAGAAAAAGTAATGCAAGGTCAAACTTAATTAATTAATGATATGTAAAAGTGTATTATTTTAGTGTCACATTATGTAATAAAAAGAATTCCTTAAGTATAGGATGAAGGATGAATATCTTAATGTCCTAATATAACATGAATTATTAGAAAAGTGTATGTATATTGAATTAGAAATCATATTGAAGATTGGAAATTGTTTGATTTAATCCTAAATTGAATAATATAAAGTTAAATTGTGAAAATTAAAAAGGAAAGAAATCAAATTCCTTTATGGGCCCATTTGATCCATTAATGAAAGTGAATATTGAAAGCATTATAAATTGTGTAATACATATGAAACAAAATGTGTGTATGAAATTAGGAAATATTCTTGAAAAAGTAATTAAGATTAAGAGTAATAAGGGTGCTAATGGGAGTAAGATATATTTCAACTGAGTAATGGTATTAAATATTGATCAATGTGAATTCAAATTATATGACTATAGAATCTAAGGATAATGGCAAGGATATTGTTCAAAATATCAAAGAGTCTCACTTTAACTTATGTTAAGCGCTAATTAGGAGCTAAGGAGTTTAAGGTGAGTACTTAATATCATAATACAACTTGTGCCATAATTGTGATCGATCATTATTCTACTAACTTTCCATTGAATCATATCACATTTCTATATTAAGTATGAATTATCCTATTTATCATTAAGCCGTTGGATCTATTATGTTCTTATGGCATTTGGCCAAATGAGTCCACTTTATACTGAATTGACAATGTGACCGTCGATAGGAATCCATATGTACATTGTTATTTGTTCGACTGAATTCCTTTATAGATTATACTTAGGTCTTTCCACTAATATTGTAATAAAGTAGAAATTCCCTTCTAATATAGGGTAATACATCGGACCGTGTGCACTTGGTATAAGCCTGCGAGTAAGATGAGAGTATCCAATCTCTGCTAAAAGGGAAAACCTAGCCGTAAGACCTTATCAGTCTTGCCTAATATGATACGTTCGAATGGGCAATGCACTAGCTACCACTTACCTGATTCACTAATTTATATGTGGGAGGTACACCACTTCTAAAAATTGATTAATTTCTATTGAAGATATTGCTCCTATCTCAAAAGAAAATTTGATATTTTATATTGACAATTTTGATTAAGATCATATTATTGCTATAAGAGCCACCTTTATTTATACTCTAATATATTCATGATATATTATGTTATTATGTACTCACTGAGCTCTGTCTCATTCCTTTAGTTGTTTAAATTTTTTATGCCATGTTTTTGAATTAGCAAGAAAATCTCAAGCTCTGTTCTTTCGCCTAAGAATTGCTCTATTATGTTTTGGTATTATGGAGTTTGACTATATAATTTAGAGGTTTATGTTCTAGAACTTCATAGTTATTGAGGATTTTAGCATTTTCATATTAATAGTTGCTTATTTATGGTAGATTATAATTATATTATGATGATATTATATTTTAGTACTTGAATATTTGTTATGCAGATGATGGTGAGTAAATAAATAAATCTCAAAGTGTAAATTATTGATAAATGGATAATGCATATAAATATATAAATGGCAAGTAAATGGTAAATAGAAATGTGGGATTCCCTGTTGATTGGATGCTTCCGTTAGAGCTTCTTCCCCTCTTGTCATTTAAGGGCACCTAGATTACAAGCATTAGTAAAAGAGTGCCAATTGACCCAACTAGAGAATCTATTTACAAACCATTCAACATTTTTCATTTCTATGAATACCACTCGAAAGCAATCATTGGTCGGGTTGATAATGTAATGCAGGTTCAAATCTTGGGATATGCTCTAACAATAATAAAAGTAATTTAATAATAAGTTAAATGGGTTCTACAAGTTTTGGTGACCTTACATCTTCCTACACCTTAGGACTATTGCGATTCAGAAAATATTGGGTCATGACAAAAACTAACTCAATAGTAATGATTCAATCATTTTCAAGCAAAGAGGCGATATAATTCATCGCAAACTAGAAATAGAATTAAAACCAAAATCATGGATAAATTGATTACAGAACAAATAAACCCAAAATCATAATTACCAACAACATGCTAGATCAAAGCACGAATTAAGGATAGAAAAGAAATTACCGTTTCAAATGTCAATTCAACTAGCAATGTTGAGCACTAAAAAGGATCAGATTTAAATTAGTTTCAAGGGAAAAAAATGAAAAATTGAAACTAAGAACCCAAATATACAAGATCTGTCTATTATATTCCTTTGAAAAGGACACTCATAGCTTATACACATAGTTCATTATTTTCAATTCACGAATCAAGTTGCATTTTAACAAGGATTCAATTTAACAAGTTTGCAAAAATCACACTTCTAACACTTAGAGAGTGAGGACTATTGCTCTATCACTCGAACACTTAGAGAAGACGTGGCCTTAAACCAAATTCCAACTCCTATCACTTATAAGGCTATTTTGTCATAATTTTATCTTATTTTTTATTCTTTTAATTGTTAATTTATAGTTTATTTTATGATGCTTTTAATGTGTTTGTTAAGTTATTTTTAGTTGCATTAATAATTGAAAAAATGGAAGAGACTTAGGCTAAATTGGAAAATTCAGCAGAACATTGGACGATATAGCAAGAGGAATGTCATTGCAGTAGAAATGAAGCCCTAGCGCCATACAACAAATCCCAGCGCCATGCAGCAGCTTGCTTCCTATAGCCAGCAAGCCCAAAACCGTTCGCTGAAGTCCCCTAATGCCCCGTAGTAGCTTGCTTCCTATTATCTACTTGTCCCAGCTCCTAGCTGCCAATTCCAACACCCACTGCATGACCTTTGAGCAGATAATGAAGATTTTCCAAGATTTTCAAGGATTTTCAATCCTAAATTATTTTAGGAAAGTAGAAACTAAATAAGAAGTTTTGTTGTTATAAATAGGGATGTCTGGAGGAAGAAAAGGAGGGGATTTTAGGCTTGATTTTAAACTGAATTTTTGGGATAGTATCTTCTCTTCCAATTTTCTATTTTCTTAATTTTAGTTTTCAAATTTCAACACTTAGAGGAGATTGTTTTGAGTGATTTTGGGAATTCTTTGTGAAGATACCAAGAGATTGGGTTAGAACATCGAATTGGTTTATAAGATTAATTTCTTAGCTATTTTCATCTTTTGATTATTAAATTAAAGAATTTAATTCAATGAATTCTTTTGATTTTAATAATTTGGAGATTGTCATTATATTTCCCATGAACTAATTTCAGTCTTGTCCAGGGTTTGTATGATGTGTTCATGATATGAAATTTAATATAATCGCTTTTGATTATTTTTATTATTCTAATTGAATTGATTGATTGTTTGACTTAGGTTTTGAATGAAGGAATGAAAGTTGAAGTTTAATTCCAGAATTCATTCCTTTAGGATCTTAAAATGAATTAGAAATATAAGTTTTAAGATTATGCTTTAGTTTTTCATATATGATTTGATAGAATGATTTCTATGAATGCAATTGCCAATAGATTGATTTTTATTCTTTGAATTATTAGAAACTAAGGCTTTAGAGTAATTAATTGGGTATATTCCTGAACATATAGGATTGATAAACTAAATACAAACCCTAGGCATCATTCATTCATTATTTTAAAACCTATTGCATTTTATTCCACATTTATTATTAATTTCCTGTTTTGCAAATTATTTCTTTTCAAAATCAAATCATTTAATTTCTTTTCATTTATATTTTAAATTGAGACAAATATTTCTATTTGCAATTTCTTGAGAGATACAACCTTGGGTGCTTCCGATATACTACAATTTTTTTTATGCATGAAAATTCATTTTATTTAAATAATTTATTTTATACAAATGCACTTCATGTAAATCATTTATTTCATAATAATAACTCATATTATGCATATTAAAATTAATTTAACATGCCACATACTCATTAATCACATAGTACATAAATTTCCATAAAACACACACTTAGCCCTAATTAGTTCTAAGTTAAGCAAATTGTCACGAAAATTTCTAGCGTAGATGTGGGTTGTTACAGGAGATTAGAATTTTGTGTAGACTTATGATAGCACCACTATCATGTTGATTTGAGTGATTCTCTACCCTTGGACATTTTAAGGAAGTGACCACTTATTTGCTATCTTGATAATTGATTTTTTTTTATTTGAATTTTTTTACATTTTAGCCTTGAAGTGTGCTTAGCTAATTCAATATCATTTTATATTAAATTTATCTCAAGTCTATTGTGTCATTTTTGTGTCTCTATTTATTTAACTTTAGTAATTTTTGAAGAGAATGAATTAAATTTGCTTGAGGACAAGCAAAAAGCTAAGTGTGGAGGATTTTTTCTAACCATTTTTATAGTATTTTTTTAAGGGGTCATTTGTGTTTAATTCTATATATTTCTACTATGTTTTTAATGTATTTTCTAGTGTTTTTGTTTATTTTATGTTTTTCTTACATTTGTAGGATTTTATTGTGAAGAAGATGAAAAAGGGACAAGAATGGTGAATTTACGGAAAATATGACCAAACCAAACAAAATATGAGCATTTAATAAATTTTAAAGGATCAGTTGTTCAGGTCAAACATGGTTGTCTTCTTAATACAGACTAAAGTAAGCATCTCGTGTTTTGAGGACTTTAAGGTATAAGGAGTATATGACCTAAAACACACGGTCATGTTCATAAATCATGTTCTTCCATTTTAGCAACATGAGCAAAGGCTAGAAATACATGATTATGTTTTGTAGAATTAGCTGATGTGGCACATTTCAATAGAGCTTACTCAAAGAGCTAATTTCTATAAAATGCTAGCTGCTCATTTTTTTAGAGAGAGTCCAGAGAGGGAGGAGTGACAACTCTTTAAAAAAATTCCATGATCCATTTTTCTTTATTTTTCAAATAATTAGTTTATAATTATTTTCTTAATAAGGAATGATATGAAGACAGGTTTTCAAGAAGATTGGCTTATTTTTCAAAGGATTTTTTTGGGGTTTTATTTTCTCAATCTTTATTATTCAATTTCATTTGTTTTTACACTAATAACATGAAAGATGAATGCTATTGAATTTAATAAAGTTAAATTTCATTTCTCTTTTATTATAACGTTTAGATGGATCCATTTTGATTGATATGGTTTGTTTAGATGAATGAATTAGGGTTGTATGTCATTGTTTAATGCTTCATTTCATATACTTGTACTTGTTCACCATATAGTATAACCTAGAAGTTAAGTATTAAATTGGACACTGCTTAACACCTGAACAATGAGCAATAAACTTAATGTTTACTAATCAAAAATGCACTAAACCCTATGAATGGTTTTGATTAGGTTTAAAATCAATTCATTTTCTAATAGATCTAATTTTGAAAGACGCATTTATTAGAATTATCTTGGTTTTATTCTATTCATTTGCATCACCCTAATCATCTCATTTAAGCAACTATGCATCAATTTGGTGAAGATGAACACCCTAAAAGCCTTTTTATATTGAATCTTTCATTCATTCAATTTATTTTTTAAAAAGCTCCTGCAATTTCCTTTACACCAATTCTTAAAGCAAACAATTGAGTTAGACTATTTAGGTTTTATTTTCAGTCATGTGATTAATTGCAATTTAAATTAAGCATTCCAGATCTCTATCCTCTTTAAGAGATACAACTTTGGGTACTCATTCTAGTTACAATTACCTTATATATTTGCAAGTAGTATGGTTCAGGTTTGAACACAATTTAATTTTGGTTTTAATTATCTTGGTTTTATTAATAGTATTTTAATTTTGTTTAAGATAATGGACGTGTGGGGCAGCAATATATGTGGGATTCGCGCGTCAAGAGGTTCATACTATAATTTAATTTATTTATACTAATATATAAATATAATGATTTGGAATGTAATGTTCTTTTAGTTATGTTATGTATAATTTATAGTTTGTTATGTTTATTTGTAAATGTATATGAAAAAAATAAATGTTGTGATGTGAATTTGTAATTTGTGTCTTGCAATGTCATTTTTAATTATGTTGGTAAATTTATGTGAATTTGTAAATGTATATGTATGTAATATAATTTTGGTTTTATTTAAGTAAATCCATAATTAATAATACTGACAAAATGAACCATAAATTTATATTTAATTATGCCATAAAAAGTAAAATTTATTTTTTATGAATTTTATAAAATACTAAAAATTTACTAATTTTGAAAATGAAAAAAATCCACCAAATATGCTACCAAAAATTGAAATATAAATGCATTTCATGAAATACAAAAAAAAAAAAAAAGAAAAAGAAATTTTTTTAGTTAGGAGTAAAAATATTTTGACAAAAAATAAAAAAGAAAATAATAAATTATAAATATGCCATTAAAAATGAAATTTTAAATACATTTCATAAGATTTTATGAAAAATAACAAATATCCTCTTAGAGGAAAAATACAATAAAAAATAATGCATAATTGCTTAATTAATCCTAACAAATAATTAAAATTCAAATATTTAAAATTAAAATGATTAAGAAGAATTTTAATTAAAATTTTTTGTAAATGATATAAAAAAATATCTAATACAATATTAATATATTTATTATTAAATAATAATATATATGTGTAAAATTATGATACGATAAAATGTGGAAAAAAGTATATCGCGTTTAGGAATTTGTATCGTATTGAACAACATTTTGCATTTATCTTATGAATTTATTTTTTTTAATTTTGATTATATGTTCTTATATTATGATGTTGTACTTGTTATTTGTACGGAAAATCTATATCATTTTGTTAATGAATGAATTTAAATGATTTTAATTTTATTTTTGGACTTTTACAATCAAATGTCCAAAAATATTATTAATTAAAATGATTAACATATTTAGGATTAGCTATAGATCCCATTTGATGTCCTGCTTATCGAATGGTGAGAGGATATCGAATTGTCTAAATTGGGTAGTTTAGAGATCTCATTATCTATGTAACTGTCTGTGTATATTCTTATTTCATGCAAATGTCTAAAATTTCGGTACTACCTTTTCATCATGTTCTCTTAGTGTACATTGAAATAATGTCCTAATTATTTGGATATTTTCAAATGTGGTGCACTAGGATAGAATTGTAGGGAGATGCTGCCGAAATTTTAGTAGATGTATGAGTGTAGAATGTAACAATTATAGTTATGCAGCAGTGAGTTTCTAAGGATGTAGAATTAGATATTGCAAACTTAATTAAAATTATAACCAAACATATAAGTTTAAATGTAATTTTGTTTATGTGACTTAAAAAATAAATTAATACTATTGAATATACAGAGAATAATTATGAGGACCGATAGGAATTGGATGTACTCTAAACTTACTGATGGGTATTTGAATTTGAAATTCTTAGAGGGTTTCGACCAATTCATGTAATTCGCGATATCTCAGCCACAGTGCATGAGTGGGACCAGTGTTCGATGTCTTTGTAACCATAAGAAATGTCATAATCAAAATTTTCTTGAACTAGATACTGTCAAGTTGCACATTCCGAAGAAGGGTTTTGTACGAAGGTATTATGAATGGTATTTGCACGGGGAAGTCAGTGGGTCTGGATCTTCAACTGCGGCAGAAGTAAGCGATGAGGATACGGACAGTTGTCCTCCAACTACATACCATAATATGTTAATGGATGCCACTGGGCTGGATTTTGATTGGGATAGAATGGAGGAATCTCCAAATCTGACTGCTCATAAACTATATGATATGATAGAGGTAGCTAATGAAGAATTATGGCCTGTCTGTGAGAAACAGTCTAAGTTATTTGCTTTGGCACAACTTCTAAATATCAAGTCTAAACACCATCTATTTGAAAGGTGTCATGATGAGATATTACAATGGTACAACAAGTCATTGCCTATAGATAACACAATGGTTGATAGTTTCTACAGCACCAAGAATTTAAAGCAGGGTTTGGGCCTTCCAGTCGAGAAAATTGATTGTTGCAAAAATAATTACATGCTTTACTAGGGTGAAGACAGTAATCTAACTGCATGTAAGTTTTGTGATTGGCCAAGATATAAGCCAACACATCGGGGTGCATGTCCATCGACAAAAAATATTCCATATAACATCATGTTTTACTTCCCTCGGACTCTGAGGTTGTAGAGATTATATGCCTCTAAGGCAACTGCAAAGCATATGAGATGGCATGCAGAACATATAGAGGAAGATGGGGTGATGTGACATTGTTCAAATTCTATAGCATGAAAGCATTTCAATCGGGTGAATCCAGATTTTACTTCTAAAATTCACAATGTCTATTTGGGCCTATACACTAATGGCTTCCAACCTTTTGAACAATCTGGACAATAATACTCATCATGGCCTATAATAGTGATGCCATATAATTTGCCTCTAGGGGTGTGTATGAAGAAGGAGTACATGTTCCTGTCTGTAATATTTCCTAGACCAAATAATCTAAAATAAAAGTTAGATGTATTTTTGCAGCCTTTGATTGCATAATTGCTAAAGTTGTGGGATATAGGCATCGAAACATATGATGTGTCTATGAAGTAGAATTTTTAGATGCGAGCTGCAATGATGTCAACTGTGAGTGATTCCCCTATGTATAGTATGTTGTCTGGGTGGAGTACTCAAGGTAAACTTGCTTGTCCATATTACAAGGAACTAACAGATCCTTTCACTCTTCCTAAAGGGGGTAAGCAATCATGGTTTGATTGCCATCACAAGTTTTTACCGCCTGATCATCCTTTTAGATGAAGCAAAATAGCTTTCATAAAAAATAGAGCTATTTGAGCATTTGCTCCGTCTATACATTTGGGAATTGAATTGTTGTTGGAAATAACTAGTTTAAAGTTGATGAGGGTGACTGAAGTAGGAGCTGATGATGTGAATGCTCAAATTGCAAAGCGAAGCAAATGTGGACGGAAGAAACGAAGTATATTTTGGGATTTACCATATTGGAGGACTAATCTGATTAGACATAATTTAGATGTCATGCATAGAAGAATGTATTTGAAAATATATTCAACATAATGTGAACCCTTGATTTTATACCTCATCATTCAGTTGCAACTTAATACCTGCTAAGATTGGTGCGCTACGCAGAGCCAACACAATGGTCCCACTAGCCGGTTAATGGGTAGGGGGTCAATGGGGCAGCAGCCCTGGAGCTAAAAATGGACTTTCAGTCACATTAGTATGAGGATACTTAATTTTTAAACATTGGCACTTTTCCTACCCTGACCAGACCTTCTATATCAGACAGTATTTTTCCAAAACTGATCAGATCTTTTCTCAAACTAACTATTTAATTGTTCTAAAATTAATTTCAAACATATCAACACTAACTGATTAATTTTTTGAGCTCTCTAACTCCTAAAAACTTATTCGGAAGTCTCAAAACCTGGCCGATAGAAAAGTAAGTTTCTAGCCTGCTATGAGGCCTCGCCAAAGCACCAACCCGGTCCGCTAGAGGGAATCAGGATGCTCATTCGAGTTTAGACTCATAATGGAGCCCTCAGGTTCAGATTTGGTTGATTTTGAAAATGATTTTTGAGAGTCCCCAACTTAATTTATTTTTAAATGGAAAAATTAAGGAAAAACCCAATGACTCCAATTTATTAATTTTCAATTAACTTACCCATGGATAAAAGTCACTAGCCTCAAACTAGGTTGAGTTCAAGGACTAGATTTTTTGTTTTAAATAATCTAAATTTGGCTCTTAAGTTTAATTTAACTTTGAAAATTTGATTTCATAGATGACACATATTATATTATAATGCATGAACATGGCATAAGTGCAATGAGAAAATTAAAATAAAGCATTCATAGATTATGTTAATTAAAAAAGGTGAAAAGAGATTGATTAAGTTTTGGATTTGAGGTTTGGATTTAGATTTCAAACGTGTCTATGTACCCCATTGAATAGGGATCAAAACCCATATAGTTCGTTTCACAATTAAGTGGAGGGGTTTAGGAGTTGATCAGATTAATTGATTTGGTTTGGGTTTGAGAGGAAAAGGTTGATACCTTTGTTTTTGGAGGGCAGAGGGTTTTACCGCACCGAAGTTCCGTTTTATCGGGACCGAGTGATTGAATTAATTGGGAGATTAATTAAATAATTAAAATGATTAATTAACTAATTAATATGATGAAATGGATGGATTGATGGATTAATTAATTAAAAATATTAATTAATTAATTTGGATGAAAGGTGGATTGAGAAAAAAAAGGATTTATTTGATTTTGGAAAAAAGTGATTAATTAATTAATTAAAAAGATTAATTAATTAATTGAGTATTTTTGAAAAAAAGAGTGATTAATTAATTAATTAAAAAGATGAGTTAATTAATTAATTGAGTAATTAATTAAAAAAAGAGTTTTAGTTAATTAAAAAGATTAATTAACTTGGTTAGGGTGAGGTAATTAATTAATTAAAAAGATTAATTAATTAATTAGAGAGTGATTAGAGAGAAAAGAAGAAAAGTTAGTAGATAACCATCTATATCAACTTTGGAGGTGTGGGAAATGGGAGAGTGGAGGGGAGTATTTATAGGAAAAGTGGATGAGGGTAGTTTAAGTAGTGAAAATGTGAAAAGACCATGAGGGGTAGGACTAGAAAGAGCCGAAAAACCAAGTTAGGGGGTATTTTGGGGAACGCAGGCGAGCAGTGGGACCTATGCTACTGGAGGCATTAGTGGCGCCACCAGCGACTCAGGCAGTGCATCGTCGGCAAGGTCGCCAGCATCGGCGCCGCCTGCACCTCTGTGGGCGTGCTGGCTAGAATTTCACTTTTCACTCTGCCAAGTTTTGGAACTTCTGGATAAGTTTTTGAGAGTTACAAAGCTCAGAAAAATTATCGTTCAGTGTCATTAGGCTCAAAATTAATTTTAGAACATTTTAATAGTCAATCTAAGAGAGATTCTGGTTAGTTTTGGAAAAATATTATATGATATATAAGGTCTGGTCAAGGTAGAAAAAGTGCCAGTGTTTGAATATTAAGTATCCTTATACTAATATGACTGAAAGTCCATTTTTAGCTCTGAGGGCGATGCCCCCTTGACGTCTGCCCACTAACCGGCTAGTGAGACCATCGTGCTAGCTCTGTGTAGTGCACTAATCTTAGAAGAAGTCAAGCTATGGCCAAATGATGAGGTGTAAAATTAAGGGTTCACACTTGGCCCCTCATCATAATTGGCTTTAAACAAAAGGTGATTTTGATGATATTGAACGTTGGGAAGAGGTGCTATGTCATATTTTGGACTTGTGTGTCCTTGTCAAGTCCTTTGGAAGGAGGCCCTCTAAGATAAATGAGGTTTTATCAATGGCTATTGATCCAGCCTTGACATTGGATACGAGAATGGTCTTGGTGAATTTCAATTAAGGCTATCTATTCAGCCCTAATGTTAGAGGACAAAGAAGGTTTGGTGAATTTCAATCAAGGCTATCTGTCTGGCCTTAATATTGGAAATAAAAAAAGGTTTGGTAAATTTCAATCAAGGCTATCTGTCTGGCCTTAATGTTGGAGGATAAAGAAGGTTTGGTGAATTTCAATCAAGGCTATCTGTCTGGCCTTAATGTTGGAGATAAAAAAAGTTTGGGGTAAATCTCAATCAAGGCTATATGTTTGGCCTTAATGCTAGAGGTAAGGAAGATTTGGATAAATCTCAATCAAAGCTATCTGTTTGGCCTTAATGCTAGAGGTAAAGATGCTTTGGATAAAAAAGGTGGATAGTGGAACCATATAGATGTCTAGGTGATCATTTTTAGACATTTATGGGTGAAATTGATAGATTTGGATAAAAGAGATGGAAAAAGGAATCATATGGAAGCCTAGGTGACCATTTCTAGACATTTATGGTGAAAGAGAATTTTGGATAAGATAATTTAATGAAAGAAAAGTCTTGACCTATGGTAAGTCTACTCGAGAGATTCTGACAAGATTTTGGTAAAGGGAGAGCCTTAACTTATAGCGAGTTGGCTTAAGAGATGCTGAGAGATTTTAGTAGGAAAGCCTCGGCTTATGGCAAGTCGGTCTGAGAGATTCTGAAAAGATTTTGATAAGAGAAGAGCCTACGGCAAGTTGGCTTGACAGATTCTGACAAGATATTGGTAAAGAGAAAGCCTCAGCATATGTTGAGTCAGCTCAAGAGATTCTGACAAGATTTTGGTTGAGCCAAAGAAACTTAGGCTTCTAAATGTGAGGGGTTAGGCCTTTTGGAAGGCTTAAAGGAACTTTTCCAAGAGTAAAGGGACTTTAGAAGTTACACTTCATTGATTAGATCTGGAAGGGTATCATTTAGCTTCAAAGAGGCATTAGTCAGCTTTAAGAGGTATCGGTCAACTTTGAGGAAGTACTGGTTAGCTTTAGGAGAGGTTAGTGAGGCTATTAGCTTAGCATGATGGTGCATGATTACAGATGATTGCATATGCAGGTATGTTTGTGCATAGATGATGCATGTTCATGTATGCATGTTTTAGAATTTATAGACCTTTTGTCTAATTTTTATACCATGGATGATTTGTGATGATACTTGTAATGGATGATTGCATGGATGCATGAGGGTGAATTCACGAGAATGCAATTTTTCATATGACTTTTGTGTCTATAAAGCCATGCATTTATGGACTAAAAAACTCAACAAGGTTGAGGAACTCAACTTGGGTTGGTATGAGATGGTTGCTATAGTGGTATTACGAGGAGTTCAAGGGATTGCTTCAGATTTTAGAATATGGTGGCCCGTGGTTTCTATTTTGGTACTGCTGAGGAGGAGCTATGCCTATTTCTAGGAAGATAAGAAATATGGCTCGGCTATGACTTAAAGGCAACTCTGGTGGTGCTAGATTTCAAAGTTTGACATTTTTTGTATTTTTTAGGAGTTTTTTAGACTTATCTCAGGATATCACAAGCCAGATGATGGTTGGCGATGGTCAAGTGAATTTGATCACTATGATTGAGAAGTTTCATGATCCTAATGACTAGGGAGATATTAGGGGGTAGAGACTCAAGATGAGGGCATTGAATTTCTATTTGAGTGTCAGATACAGGTCTGTTGATTAGGGTAATGCCAATGTGGTAGATGAAGTAGATGCATTTTGCTGTTAGAGTTGTGCTAACAGAGACACTGATGAGTCTTGATTGCTTTGTTCAGGATTTAGAGAGATGGACTGTCTTTTCAATTATTCTCTAGTGAGAAAAATTTGTCTATTTTTATCCTTTCTATTGGGGGTGCTCTGTGGGTGACTGGTTTTACAGGACTACAAAAAATAGGATAAGCTATAGATGACATTGAAGGGGCTATTCTTTATGATGGGTTTACATATTGCAAGATTTGATCACCATTAAATGAGACATCTTTTGTGCTTTAATTTCTGCCTAAGTTGCCCTTTCGGGTTTTCAACTTAGCGAGCATTTTTTTCTTTTTTTTTCCTTTTTCTTTTTGTTTAGGCAAAAGAATTTAGTGAATGATGTACTAGGCATAAAGAAAATGAGAATGCAATGCAAACAAAATATTTTATTATAATTTGGACCGCACATGAGTCGGGCTGCCTACGTATCCCTTACATCACTTTTCTGTCATTAATTTTTCTCAATTTTTTAGGGAGAATAAGGTCCATATAATTTTGATTATATATACATGAAAAACAAAAATGAAATGCAAATGTCATCTTCATATTTCAGCTAATCTAGATTGCTAGGATGGGAGAATTTGCTTCCATCCACGTCCATGAAGCTTGTGCCTCTATCAGATAGGATCTTTTTGAGCATATACTAGTTTAGTTTGAACTTCTTCTTGGATCATGAATAAAGGCTTGGGATTTTTCCCAGAACTAGATTTCTTTCCTGTGAACCCTTGTTTTACAGTTGAAGCACTCAGCTAGTCTCTATTGATGGCCCTGATTTTTGTATAGAGCATCAATTCTCTTTTTTCTTAATGGTATTCAGTTGGTCATGATATTTTTCAATCCAATTTTTCCTACATTCTCTGTAGCTTCACCTTGATAGGATTCTCATGTAAGTTAGGATCTCGTGACTGCGATGCTTAGATTATCCTTATCTTGTCTTGTACAAAACAACTCACGCGCCTTCCCACTACTACCCTACAAATGCAATGTATGTGATTTTTGATTCTTTTCCTTTATGCCATAATTAATTAATCATTTTGCCTTTATCATTTTTTCTATATTTTTTTGTTGCCCTCTTTTTTTTTTTTTTTTTTTTTTTAAAGATGTCTCATTTAAAGATAAATCAGAAAAATTAAAGCAAATTAGAATGTTTACACTTTTTTTTTATTACTGATAAAAAATAGTCCCATGATGAGTACATTAAAGGATGACCCTAAAAGGTGAAATACATACTCAAAAGGACAAGAATTGACAAACTCAAATTCAAAGATAGATTTAATAGAAACAGAAAGACTCTGATATAGACTCTAACTCAAATGACTTAGACATGAACTCAAATGACTCAGACATGGACCTAGAGGACTTGGATAAGCGCACAGTAGGACCAAATTCTTATCAAAGTGCCAATTATTAGGTGAAGCTCAAGAGGGTCGGGTGAGCTCGGTGGTTCAGAAAAGGATAGGTGGTGGTGCTAGACTTTGGGTTTGGGAGCAATGATGTCTCCACTATCAATGAGGTCTTGAGTTTTATGCTTCAGAGTATTGCATGCATCAATTTTATGCCCCAGCCCTTGATGAAAGTCACAATACTTATTAGCATTATAACCCTTAGGCAAAGGGTTTAGAGGAGGTCGTGGTTCTAAGGGCTTAACTAGATTAGACTCTAAGGCTTTCTTGTAAATGATGTTAAGGGGAATGCCCAACTTAGAGAAAGTTCTTCTTGAGATAACATCTACCTCTTCTTCTCTTTTGGCAGTGGAGTTGGTGGTGTAATTATTGTTCTTATGATACCTCAAACTAGAGGATTCATTTTTTATTTGTCCCAATTGAATCAAATCCTCAATCTTAAAGGCAATGGCAATAAGAGCTTTAAAGTTGGGGAGGTATTGAGCTTACAGATGAGCCTAATATTGGGGAAGGAGGTTCTTGACAATGATGTCAATTTGCTCTACTTCAGATGGACAGTTCACCATTTAAGCCACTTTTGTCCTCCACCTTGTAAGGAACGCGGTGAAGGATTCTTTTGGCCCTTGTTTGGTGGTTTCCAAATCTCGATGGGTGACATCTACCTCAATATTATAGTGATGTTGCTTGACAAATGCATTACATACGTCATCCCAAGTCTTGTTGTGATTCTGGTCAAGATCTAGTAACCACTTAATAGCTGCTCCAATCAAGGACTATTGGAATAACTGAGCAAAGAGCTCATCGTCCACACCAAAAGGTCTTATGGCACCCACATACATCTTAAGATGAGTTTTGGGACACATGGTGCCATTAAACTTGTCGATGACTGGCATTTTAAATTTTGGTAGAACCTGTGCATTTGGAAAGAGAGCTAAAGAGTTAACATCTATCATGTCCTCATGCTTTTTGATGTTCTTGATTGTTCTCTCTATGGTCTCAATTTTCTCCATCAATTTCTTAGCTTTGAAAAAGCTAGAGAAATCTCCACTTTGAAAAGGATTCATAGTGGGAGAGAGAGTGGTTATGTTCAAGTCCACTGTAGGAGAGGTTGGAGTTTCAAGTGCTTTCCTATTATCGGTGAGATCGAAAATAGGAGGAGAGTAGGGGCATGGCTAGTCCCAACTTAGGTAGATGTAGGTTTAACACAAGCAGGAGGGGGAGTAATAATGGCATTAGTTATTTCCTTGACCTCATTGATGATGGACTGGCATAGGGAGTTGAGGGCATCAGTAAAGGTGGCAAACTGAGCATTGAGAGCATTGGTGAAAGTTTCAGCTTGGGTCTGAAGAGCGGTGGTCAGTCCAACTTGAAAATTTTCCTCTTGTTTCTTAAGGAGGTTGGTGAAGAAAGCACTCATGGCATCTTAGTCGAAGTTGAAGGTGTGGGCCATTGGTACCTTTAAACAGAAAACAAATAGAAAAAAGGGTAAGAGTACAGATTTAAAATGGCATGAATGTGAAGGTGTGTTGGGAAAAGGATTCCCTCTATATAGTTGGTCACTGGGTTGACAGGATGAGTGTGTGAGGTATTTTAGGGTAATGGACCATCAGTTTGGGTCTTTGAGGTGTTTGAGGGTTTACCTTGTTAAGCTTCTCATGTTATGTATGCATGATCATGACGTGATACATGCCGAAAAAGGTTTTTCCAAAATCAAATTAATCCTTTTCTCTCAATCCACCTTTCATCCAAATTAATTAATTAATCCATCAATCCATTCATTTTATCATATTAATTAGTTAATTAATTATTTTAATTAATTAATTAATCTCCCAATCAATCCAATTACCCGGTCCCGATAAAATGGAATTTCAGTATGGTAAAACCCTCTGCCCTCCAAAAATAAAGGTATCAGCCTTTTCCTCTCAAACCCAAACCAAATCAATCAATCTGATCAACTCCTAAACCCCTCCACTTAATCATGGAACAAACTATATGGGTTTTGATTCTCATTTAATAGGGTACGTAGGCACGTTTGGAATCTAAATCTAAACCTCAAATCCAAATTCCAATCAATCTCTTTTCCCCTTTTTTGATTAATGTAATCTATGAATGCTTCTTTTTAATTTTCTCGTTGCACTTATGCCATGCTCATGCATTGTAATATAATATTTGTTATCCATGAAATCAATTTTTCAAAGTCAAATTAAACTTAAGAGCCAAATTTAGATTATTTAAAACCAAAAACCTAGTCCTCGAACTCAACCTAGTTTGAGGCTAGTGACTTTTATCCATTGGTAAATTAATTGAAAATTAATGAATTGGAGTCAATTGGGTAGCAATACCACTATAACATTAAGGTGGATGTCAGCCGTTGAGATCTAGAAACCACTAAGCAAGGCCAAAGAGTGTCCTTCACCACATTCCTTACAAGGTGAAGGGTGAAAGCACCACAAATGGTGAACCATCCATCTGAAGTAGAGCAAATTGACATCATCATCAAAAACCTCCTCCCTAATATTAGGCTTATCTGCAAACTCAATACCTCCCCAGCTTCAAAGCTCTCATTGCCATTGCCTCCAAGATCGAGGATTTGATTCAATCAGGACAAATCAAAGATGAATCCTCTAGTTCGAGGTATCATAAGAACAATAATTACACCACCAACTCCACTACTAAAAGAGAAGGAGAAGAAATGTTGTCTCTTATCACCAGCCAATAAGGTTGGAAAGGAGGACTTTTTCTAAGCTAGGCATGCCCCTTAGCACCGTTTACAAGAAGGCCTTAGAGGCTAATATGGTTAAACCCTTAGACCCACGACCTCCTCCAAACCTCTTGCCTAAGATTATCATGCTAATGAGCACTGCGACTTTTATTGAAGGCTGAGGCATAAAACTAATGCGTGCAAGGCTCTGAAGCACAAAATTCAAGACCTCGTTGATGGTGGAGACATCATTACTCCCAAACCCAAAGTCTAACACCACCATCAATCCTTTTTGAACCATTGAGCTCACTTGACCATCTCAAACTTTACCCAATAACCGGTATTTTGAGAAGAGTGCCAGCGCTCTATGCCTCTTATCCAAGTCTTCCAGATCCATGTCTAATTCGTTTGAGTTTGTATCAAAGTCACTTGAGTCAAAATATGAGTCAAAATCTTTTGAGTTTATTTTCTATTAAATTTTTCTTTGAATTTGAGTATGTCAGGTCTTACCCTTTAGGCTCTATATTTTTCCTTCTAGGCTTATCCTTTAATGTACTCATAATGGGACTTTTATCAGTAATAAAAAGTTTAAACTTTCTGATTTGTTTTAATTTTTTCTAATTCATCTTTAAATGGGACATCTTAAAAAAAAAGAGAGAGAGAGAGAGAGAGAGAGAGAGAGTACAAAAAAATGAAAAATACAAAAAATAAAAAAAATGATGAAACAGGTAAAAGGATTAATTAATTGTAGCATGAAAAAAAATCCAAAATCCCATACATTGCATTTGAATGGCAGTAGTGGAAAAGCTCATGGACTGTTCTATACAAGACAAGATAGGGATGATCCAAATATCGCAGCTCATGAGATACCTACCTATACATGCAAGAAAATTGTCAAAGAGAAGCTATGGAAAGTGAAGATGAATAGATTGAAATGTATCATGACCAGTTGAATGCCATTGATGACAAGAGAATCAATGCTCTATACAAAATTCAAGGTTATCAATGGAGACTAGCCGAGCACTTCAACTAAAAGGTAAGAGACAAGGGTTCGCAAGAAAGAAATCTAGTTCTGAGAGAAATCCTAGCCCTTATTCATGATCCAAGAGGAAGTTCAAACTAAATTAAGTTGGACAGTATATGCTTAAGAAGATCCTATCAACCAAAGGCACCATCTTCATGGATGTGGACAAAAGCGAATTCTCCCATCCTCACAACCTGGATATGCTGAAATGATGCATCATTTGAAGATGACATCTGCATTTCATTTCTATTTTTCATGCATATGTAATTAGAACTACGTGGACCTAATTCTCCCTAAAAGAAATTACCAACAAAAAAATGATTGAAAAGGGATATGTAGGCAGCCTATCTTGAGCACGGTCCAAATTATAATACAAAATATTATGTTTACATCACATTCTCATTTTCTCTGTGCCTAATATATCATTCACTAAATGTTTTTTGCCTAAACAAAAAGATAAAAAAAAAAAAAAAAAAGAAGAAAAGAATGCTCACTAAGTTGAAAACCCAAAAGGGTGGCTTAGACAGAAATTAGAGCAAAAATAAAAGGTGTCTCATTTAATGGTGATCAAATCTTGCAAAATACAAACCCATCATTATGACAAAAAGGATAGCCATTTCAATGTTGTTTATAACTTATCTTGTTTTGTGTAGTCCTGTCAACCTATAGTTATTTTGAAAAAAAAAAAGGATCATGTATGAAGTCATGGTCTAGCCAATCCTTTACATTTTGAGATGCAAAATCTTTCGTGTCCTCATTAGAATCAGAGTCTGTCATAATCTCCTCAAATGGGAAAACCTCTCCTCTGAAACTCTGTAGCTCCTTATGTTGCAATAGTAGAGGTATCAACAAAATCAAAACTACTCACCATGGTAGTATTGAAAACCCTTTCTTAAGTATCAGGACTTCTAAAACTGCACTAAAAAATCTTCTTCTACAATTCAGAAGATGTGATCCTCCTTTCTACCTCAACTAAAGTAGTCCTTCTCTGAACCTCCAATATAGTGTCATCTTGTCCTCAAATGCAGTCACAATCTTCTTTTTTTGAGTCACTACTGCAACCTATGGTGTCGCACTTCCAATAGATCCCTGAGTCTCCTTCAAAGATCAAGTCACCCCCTCTATTTGTGTTGTAGTCCTCTTACTACTAGTGGCTCCTCATACAATCTCTCCTTCCTCAATTGTGTCATCCTCTGTTCCCTTCAGCAGGGCAGCCTAGTACTTTTTCTCAATTACCTAGCATACCTCTCTCTAACCCCAAGTAAAATCCCAAAATAAACAACATGATAACTGTTAGGCCTACTATGTGTGACCCAAATCCAAAAAGGATTAGTATAGGATGAGTAGGGTGTCGAACCATGGGGAACTTGGAAATTTTGTATTAATTGGATAGTTACTAGGATGGATAGGTAAAAATATTAAATAATAGATTTAAAACTAACTATATGCTACTATACTAATATTGTGATTAAGGATGTTGATTAGATTGAATTACAAGTCAGAATTGATTTTAAGAAGATGTGTAACATGTATGTAATGATTGAGAGTATGGTTTATAATTCCTAAAAGCAACTCTCATTGTCAATTAAAAGTGTTTGATCTAGAGTCTATGAGCATTCTCATGTCATCATAGAGATAGAATAGAACCATAAATATTCATACTAGTACTATAATTCCTCTTAGAGTGGATTTACTTGTCTCCAAGTGCTTATCCTATTCTTTAAGTAATTTTAATTGTTTTTCCATCAATTTATCCTAACTCTCATTGTGAACAATTTGACTAACATGTTATATATGGTGATCAAGCACATACAACATTAATTAAGCACACAATTAAAACTAAATCATGCAAAGCGTATAAGAAAAAAATGATTAAAACCAATACTTTATTGCAATTCAAAGAAACCAAACTAGTGTATATTCATAGTGTAAATGACAAAGTTTAGACAAGAAGACAAGATGAACATCAAGGAACAAAGATAAAAAAAAGACAAGGGAAAAGAAACTTTGATGATGTTTTCTTCAATCCTTGCTCCAGAAATTTACTTTGAAGAAGTGTCCTTGAATGCTTGCTTGAATGCCTTGGTGACTCTTCAATCTTGTTCTAACTTTGAACACTTGAATTACACTCTTAATTACTAACTTAATATATGAATAATACTAACATCACATATCTAAAATTCTATAAAACACTCTTATTTATAGGTTTCTAGGTGTCCCAAGTCATGTCCATTGCAAAAAGGAGCCTTTTGTGAAGTGTTTTAATGAAAAGGCACCATAACTACTCGAGACAAGCTGGGATGAGTCAGCACCATGTGGTTCTAGCATGACTCGGCACCATAGGGCATGAGTCGGCACCATGATATTCTGTCACGACTGAGCACCTATGGGGCACGAGTCGGCACGGGCTTGTCTTAGCCAATCCTTGCAAAACTTCTTCCTTTTCAAGCATAGAACCCTTGATCCTTTGATAGTTACCTAGATTACTTAAAGAGCAGTTAAAAACAAGATTAAACCCACCACTTTAAAGATAAAATTCATGCATACAAACACAAAATTAACTATTAATTGATTAGTTTAGGTATACATATTTGCATCATAGCAAATTCCCCTATACTTAAACCTTGCTTGCCCTCAAGCAAGAACAAAGAGGGAAGAGATAAAAAAAAAATTACTTAGTTTCTCCAAGACAACTATGAAACAATCTTGATTAAGCAATCTTCAAATTTATTTAAGGAGTATATGGCCAATATATTGATGATATAGTTCTTAGTGCCTAACAATAGTAAAGGATGAAAAGTCTTATAGCATAAATTTTGAGCTTTGTCTAATTATCTCATCCTTATTGGTAACAAAGTTATTCAATTATTTAGTGAAGGACCTAATCATGCTTTTCTAGCCAAAATGTCCATGCATTAAGTCGAGAATTCAATAAATTCAAGTAGCCTTCTTTGGGACAAGAGAAAGCACATGCAAGAATGCAATAAGTCTCATGGCATTTTTAGACACATAGTTTGCTTATTCTTCTCTCTTTTTTTTTATTATTGCAATTAAATAAGGTACATCTTTTGAATCGAATGCGACTAAGGAGCAAACTCATTTATGCACAACTTATTCAATATACATATTTAATAGGCATAACATACATATCTTTTGAATTAAATGCAACTAAGGAGCAAACTCATTTGCACACAACTTACTCAATATGTATTTTTTTATTAGCAAACAAATATAGTTCTTTTAGTATCCTCATCCATTATTGACTAATGCATAACTCGTATTACGGCTATAGTTTTCTTTAGGCAACTTAAATCATGCAAATTCAAAGACTTAACTTATATCAATTTCGACAATTAAGAAAAACTAGAAAATTGACTAGATAATTAGAAATCTTTAGAAGCAATAAGAGTGAGATAAAAAGACAAAATCCTAACAAATACTAAAAAAGACTTAAGAATTTTACCAATTGGGCATTTATCAAAAATGATCATTAAATTAGTTAGAAAATAGAATGAGAAAGCCTAATCAAGATATAATAACATAGAGAAACTCAAGTAAAAGGACAAAAATTATTGATGCAAATTGTAAAATACTAAACTAAACAAAACAACAAACATGCAAAATATATCAAAAATGCAAAAAATGAAAAACAAAATAAAACATCAAAACAAAAATAAATAGAAAGCTTCAAACTTCAACGTTCAATCCCTCCCTCATACTTGAAATTCACATTGTCCCCAATGTGAAGAAAAGTAAAGATGATGGAGAAGGGAAGAAAAACATACCTCATTAAGCATTGGGTAGTAGTGGTGAAGGAATATCATACCCGGAGTAGCTAAAGAACTTATGCAATTTATAGTCCATACTATATTGTGTGCGTTCCATCCTTTGGTTCCTAGCCTCCAAGGCAGTAAGTTGACGTTGCATGCTCCTTTGGTTTGCCAAGATCTCCTCCAAAAGTTAGTGGTCACTAAGAGTGGAGCCACTTGCTTCTCCTTGAGTAGAGGATGATGGTGGCAATGCAAGTTGAACCGTTGATTGGGCTCTTAGTGGTGGTGGGTCTCTAGGTGGTGGAACATCATCATCGAAGTCTTCATCTAAATTATAAATAGGGTGATGTAACCCCTTCCAATAAGATCGTGTGTAAGCAACAACATGGTTAAAATCTGCATCCACAACTTTGCCTTTTATGAAAGCTTGCTTTGTGAAATATGAGTATTTGACAACATAAGGAAAGTTTGATCAATTAATATGAAACCCCTTAGCAATGCTTATAATAATATGACCATGTGTTAATGGATGCTCCTTACGTGTAACACACATAAGGAGTTGATTAAAAATCCAATATGTCCAACACACTTGCTTTGATTTATGAACACACCACATCAAAAAGAGCTCTTGAACAGTTACTCTATTAGATTCAGTTTTGCCAAAAATAGCACATGCAATGACTTTGTGCAACATCCAAAATTTCAAATCCTTGATGAACATCACTTTCCCCTTTTTAGGTTCAAAAGGGGTTTCTATATCAGTTAAGAATGTCCAAAAGTCATTAACATTAAAATCATTAGTGATAATACAAACACCACTCCTTTTAAAACCAAAAACTTTTTGCATAAAATTATAAGTTAATTGGTAAGGTTGGCCTAGCAATCTAAATTCTAGAATTTGAGAATTTGTAGCATTGATATCAAGTGCACTAAAGAACTTATAAACAAGATTGCCATAGGAATGCTCTTGCATACTTACAAGCTTTTTCAAACCACAAGAAGTAAGAACTTGATTGAATACTTCCTCTATGACAACATCACGAATTAAAGAGGGAGGAAAATACTTACAAGATACAATTTCTCTATGTTTGATTTTAGAGAACTTGACTCCTTCTTTATGTGAGTGAATGGGGAAGGAGGACTTATACATCAATGCAAGGTCTTCCTCTTGGTGCTCTTCTTGAGGCCTTGAAGAAGTTGATCTTTTGGTCTTGCCCATACTTACTTGTGTTTAGAGAATAAAGAAGAAAAATAGAAAAATTTTACAACTATGAGTGAATATAGTGTAGTGTGTGAATGATGAATGAAGAAGATGATGTTTAAATAGAAGAAAGAATTATTTAAATATTGGGATTTGCGTTTTCAAAATCTGAAAAGAAAGAGTAGGGGAGTGGTGTTGTAAGGGTTAGGGTTATATAGGTGTGTAAGAGTGTGATGTGAAAAGTCATATATTTTAGGAAGAGGTGTGATTCTTTTTGGAAAAGATACAACTTTTCATTGATTTATTTTGGGAAAAGAGTATTGAATAAGTTAGTTTTTGACCAAAAATAAGAATAAAATAAATTACAATTAAATTAGGAATGAAAAGAAAGAAAGAATTGGTGTAAAAATTCAAAAATTTGAGTATTCCAAAATCTGTCAATTGTAACGAGTCGGCACCATAGGGCACAACTCAGCACGAATGCATTTTGTCACGAGTCGGCACCTATAGGCATGACTTGGCATGAACTCAGCCTTAATTTTTTTTTTTTTGGTATATATACCATGTGTATGTGTTATAAAATCAAAATAAAATTATTAAACATCAAAACTTAAACATTATATTAAATAATCATGAAATTTAAAATAAACAAACAAAAAAACTTTAAAATAATTAAACATACTATGTAGTAGATGAACATACTATTAAGTAGAGAGGGTTACCGACCTTGATTATTCTAATGGTGCACCAGCAAAGTAAGGTTTAAGACGATGGCCATTTACCTTGAAAGATTTGCCTTTGTCATTAGTAATCTCAATAGTTCCATATGGATGGACTTTAACAATTTTAAATGGTCCATACCATCTTAATTTTAGTTTTCTAGGAAATAGTCTTAACCTTGAATTATAGAGTAAAACAAGCTCACCTTCTTGGAAATCCCTATTAAGAATGTTCTTATCATGCCATAACTTAGTATGATCTTCATACAAGTTTGCATTCTCATATGCATTTAACCTTAGTTCTTCTAGTTCATTAAGTTGCAAAAGTCTTTTCTTACCTACTTTGTCCATATCAAAGTTCAAAGCCCTAGTTGCCCAATACGCTTTATATTCAAGTTCAACGGGCAAATTACAAGATTTACCATAGACTAATTTATATGGGGTAAGGCCAATGGGAGTTTTAAAAGTAATTCTATATGCCCATAAGGCATTATCTAGCTTTAATGCCCAATCTTTCCTAGAAGAAGAAATAGTCTTCTCTAAAATCCACTTAATTTCCATATTGCTTACCTCAACTTATCCACTTGTTTGTGGATGGTAAGGAGTAGCTATTTTATGATTAACTCCATATTTTTTAAGCAGACTTTCTATGATATTATTATAGAAATGGGAACCTCCATCATTTATCAAAGCTCTTGGAGTGCCAAACCTAGGAAAGATTACTTTTTTAAGCATTTTCTTGACTACCTTAGCATCATTAGTAATAGTAGGTATTGCTTCAACCCATTTAGACACATAGTCTACCATAACTAAGATGTATTTATAGCCTAAAGAACTAGGGAAAGGACCCATAAAATCTATACCCCATACATCAAAAAGTTATACCTCAAGAATGCCATTTAAAGGCATCTCATTTCTCCTAGATATATTACCCATTCTTTGACATCTATCACATGTAAGGACAAATTCTCTAGCATTTCTAAATAAATTAGGCCACCAAAAACCACATTGTAATACCTTAGAAGCTGTTTTTGTTGCACCAAAGTGTCCACCCACATCTAAGGAATGACAATGTTTCAAAACATCTTAAATCTCACCATGAGGAATGCATCTCCTTATTAGCTCATCTGCACGTCTTTTATAAAGCAAAGGTTCTTCCCAATAATAAAATTTAGTATCATGAAAAAATTTCTTTCTTTGCCTATAATCTAAACCATAAGGAAGAATACCACTTACAAGAAAGTTAGCAATGGCAGCATACCATGGAATTTCTTGTGATACAACATTAAACAAATGCTCACCTTGGAAGGTCTCATGTATTGGCACTCCATCATCAAGCTTCCTCAAACCTTCTTGATCAAGTATAGAGAGATGGTCCGCCATAAGGTTTTCACTCCCTTTCTTATCCCTTACTTCCTAATCAAACTCTTGAAGCATAAGAATCCACCTTAGTAGCCTAGGTTTAGCATCATTTTTACTTAAGTGGTACTTTAGAGCAGCATGGTTAGAATATACAATTACCTTTTGACCTACTAAGTATGCTCTAAATTTATCAAATGCATAAACTATGGCTAGTAGTTCCTTCTCCGTAGTTGTATAGTTGATTTGGGCATCATCAAGTAGCTTACTTGCATAGTAAATTGCATAAGGCTTACCTTCCTTCCTTTGCCTAACGACTGCTCCAATTGCGAAATGACTAGCATCACACATAATTTCAAAAGGTTGCTCCCAATTAGGTAGCTGTAGAATCAGTATGGATGTAAGAGCTTTCTTTAAGGTTTTAAAAGCTTCATGACATGCTTCATCGAACTCAAAGGTAGCTTCCTTCGCAAGCAATTTGCACAATGGCTTGGCAATTTTGGAAAAATCCTTGATAAACCGTCTATAGAACTCGGCATGTCCTAAGAAACTTTGAATGTCCTTAACACATTTGGGCTATGGCAAATTTGTGATCACTTCAACCTTGGCTCTATCCACTTCAATACCCCTTTTAGATACCATATGCCCTAGTACTATTCCTTCTTGTGCCATAAAATGACACTTTTCCCAATTAAGTAAGTCTATGCTCCTTACACCTGTCAAGAACTTTAGAGAAATTTTCTAGACAATTTTGAAAGTTAGTTCCATAAACACTAAAATCGTCTATAAAAACTTCAATGCAGTCATCTATCAAGTCATTAAAGATAGAAAACATGCATCTTTGAAATGTTGCAAGTGCATTGCATAAACCAAATGGCATGCATCTAAATGAAAAAGTACCATAGGGACAAGTAAAAGTGATTTTTGATTGGTCTTCAAGGTAGATAGGTATTTGATAAAAACCACTAAGACCATCCAAATAACAAAAATAAGAATAATTTGCTAATTTTTCTAACACTTGGTCAAGAAATGGTAGTGGAAAATGATCTTTTTTAGTTGCTTTATTCAACTTTCTATAGTCTATACACATACACCATTTAGTGATAGTCCTTGTAGGGATTAAATCATTTGATTCATTCTTAATAACAGTCAAGCCACCCTTTTTAGGGATAACTTGGACAGGACTTACCCGCATACTATCACTAATTGAGTATATGATGCCATTATCAAGTAATTTTGTGACCTCTTTTCTTACCACTTCTTTAAAAGTTGGATTAAGTCTCCTTTGACCTTCAATGGAAGGCTTAGCATTATCTTCTAAGATTATCCTATTAATGCAAATATTAGGGCCAATACCTTTTAGGTCATTTAAGAGTAACCAATGGAATCTCTTTGTTTAAGTAACACATTGCACAAAAGATTGATATTTTCTAAAGACAAGGATGAATTCACAATAAAAGGGAATTTAGATTCAGAATCAAGGAATGCATATTTCAAATTAGATGGTAAAGGCTTGAGTTCTAGAGTCATTTCTTTAGAAGAAGAAGAACTTCCATTATCATCTCTTTCTAAAGGTTCGAACCTAAAAGGTCTAAGAGAATTATGATTTGATATTTGATGTAGTTCTTCTTCTTATTGCCTTTGGTAAAGGTGAATAGGATCTTGACTCATACAATCATATTTAACTTCATCTATACACTCATCAATCAAATCGATAGAATCAATTCAATATACTCCTTCCAAAGGAGAGGATTTTATCATTTTAAACACGTCAAACTCCATGAATTCATTGTTTACCTCAAATGTGATTTTACCTTTCTTCATGTCAATGATAGCACCTACCATTACCAAGAATGGTCTTCCAAACAAGATAGGGATCTTGAGGTCTTCTTCTATGTCTAGGACAACAAAATCTACAGGAACTATAAATTTACCTACTTTTATTGGCACATTCTCAAGAATGCCAATTGGATAGGTAATAGTCTCGTTTGCCATCAAGAGACACATGTTAGTAGGCTTAAGTTCACCCAAATTAAGTCTTAAATAGATAGAATAAGGCATTAAACTGACACTAGCACCAATATCACATAAAGCTTTATCAAAATACTTTCCTCCAATCATGCATGGGATGGTGAAGCATCCAGGATCTTTTTATTTAGAGAGGACTTAGAAAACATGGCTTTTGACTCTTCTACTAAAGATACTAGGCCATAGTCTTCTACTTTGCTTTTATGGGAGACCATGTCTTTAAAAAATTTACCTCGAGCTAGCATATCCCTTATAGCATTTAAGAATGGAATAGTAATAGTAATATATTTAAGATACTTTAGGAATTTGCCAAATTGCTTATCTAGGTTCCTTCTTATGAACCTTTGAGGAAAGGGCAAGGTCTTAAGGTCTACTTTAGAATCATTGACCTTAGGTGGTATGGCACTTTCATTTTTATTATTACCTTTAACCCCTAAGTTTACTTCCTCATCACCTACTATATCATTTTTATTCTCATTAGCAGTATTTTCAACCATCTTACCACTTTTTAGAGTAATTGCTTAGCAAGTCTCTCTTTGAACAAATTTCGGTTGACTAGGTAACTTACATACCAGTTTAGGGTTAGAGGAAGAGGCTTGTTGGGCAATTTGAGTTTCTAAAATTCTGTTGTGAGTAGCAAGTTGATCAATTTTAGAGTTAAGTTATTTAAATTGCTCCTCACTTTGTTTATTAATGGATATTTATGTTCCTGCAAATTGCTCTAGGAGGGTCTCTAAATTAGATTTAGGTGGTGTAGGAGTATAGGGTTGCTTCATAGGAAAACCTGATGGGTTATTTAGTTTGAGATTTTGGTTAATAGGTGGGTTCAATTGGGAGGATGGGTTAGACCAAGAAAAACCAGGATGGTTCTTCCATTGAGGGTTGTATGTGTTTGAGTTCATACCCATTCTTTGGTTATACCCCCCTTGGACATAATTTACCTCCTCATTTGAACTACATTGGGAATAAAGATGAGGACCTCCACATAGTTCACAAACAACATCAGTATTTTCAATAGAATTAATTTGAGTTTTATTTACCATTTTAGTGAGTGCATCTACCTTTGCTGTTAGCAGGTTAATAGTGTCAAGTTCCAAGATCCCTTTTGCTTTTGCTATGGTTGTCTCATCTCCTATGTATCCTTAGGATGTAAGTTCTTCAAGTAAAGTGATAGCCTCTCTTGCTGTCTTATCCACCTATTTACCTTCGGATGTGACATTGACTATGTTGCAATTCTCATTTGTCAATCTGTTATAGAAAATTTGAGGAATCATCTAATCGGACAATCCATGATGTGGGCATTGCCTTTGGAGTTCCTTAAATTTTTTCCAAGAAGTATAAATTGTTTCATTTGGATTTTGCTTCAAGGTGGTGATCTCATTGCGAAATTTTGCAGTCTTGTGGGGAGGGAAGCTTCAATTGATCCCAAGTGGTGATTGATTCACTTGATAAACTTGCCAACCATATTTGAGCTTTCTCTTTGACTGAAAATGGGAAGAGCCTCAATCGAATTGCATCATCCGACACTCCATTTATTTTAAATGTTGCATATACCTTCAAGAATGTCAAGAGGTGTGCATATGGATCCTCCCCTTGCAAACCACCAAACTGATTATTTTGCACCCTTTGAATGATGGTAGGTTTGATTTCAAAGTTGTTGTTTGCAATGGAAGGAGCCATTATTCCCCCCATACTACTCGTGATGTCAGGAATGGCAAAGTCGCCTAACGTTCGTCTTTCTCTGGCCATTACTCTTAAGTTGTGTTGATCTTCTTCTCTTTGTCTTTGACTCCTATGCAAAGCATGAAAAGTTCGATCAATTTTAGGATCAAATAGAAGATCATTAGAGCTTCTACTTTGTCACATCTTCAACTAAACTAAAAAAAATAAACAAATAAAAACTAAAAAAATAAAATAAAAATAAAAATCATAAAACAAAAATAAAAACCTAAAACAACTTTTCACTATCCTAAATTAATAAAAATTACAAACAAGTTCCCCGGCAACGGTGCCAAAAATTTGTTAGGCCTACTATGGGTGACCTAAATCCAAAAAGGATTAGTATAGGATGAGTAGGGTGTTGAATTCTAGGCAACTTAGGAATTTTGTATTTATTAGATAGTTACTAGGATGGATAGGCAAAGATATTAAATAAGATATTTAAAACTAACTATATGCTACTATACTAATATTGCGATTAAGGATGTTGATTAGACTGAATTACAAGTCAGAATTGATTTTAATAAGATGTGTTACATGCATGCAATGATTGAGAGTATGGTCTATAATTCCTAAAAGCAACTCTCGTTGTCAATTAGAAGTATTTAATCTAGAGTCTATGAGCATTCTCATGTCATCATAGAGATAGAACAGAACCATAATCTGAGGCCTCGCTCGAGCATCGGCCCAGTCCACTAGAGGGAACTGGGATGCTCATTCTGGTTTAGACTCACGATGGAACCCTCAGATTTGGATTTGGTTGATTTTGAAAAATGATTCTTAGGAGTCACCACCTTAATTTTATTTAGTTGGAAAAATATTAAGGAAAAAACCCAAATTGACTCCAGTTCATTAATTTTTGAATTAATTTGCCCAAGAATAAAAATCACTAGCCTTTGAACCGGGTTGAGTTTGAGGACTAGGTTTTTGGTTTTAAATAATCTAAATTTAGCTCTTAAGTTTAATTTGACTTTGAAAAATTGATTTCATGAATGAGAAATATTATAAGATGATAACAAGATGCATAAAAATAACATGAGTGCAAGGAGAAAATTAAAATAAAATATCCATAAATTGAAAAGGGAAAAAGAGATTGATGGAGATTTAGATTTGACGTTTGGATTTAGATTCCAAACTTGCCTACGTACCCCATTGAATGTGGAACAAAATCCACATAGTTCGTTCCACGATTAAGTGGAGGGGTTTAGGAGTTGATCAGATTGATTTTGGTTTAGATGTGTTGAAAGTGAGGAAAAAGGCTGATACCTTGAATTTTGGTGGGTGAAGGGTTTTACCGGACCGAAGTGCCATTTTATCGGACCGGGTGATTGGATGGATTGAAAGATTAATTAATTAAAATGATTAATTAATTAATATGATGAAAAGGATGGATGGATTAATTAATTAAAAAGATTAATTAATTAATTTGGATGAAAGGTGGATTGAGAAAAAGGATTAATTTGATTTCGGAAAAATGAATTATTTTTGAAAAAAAAGAGTGATTAATTAATTAATTAAAAATATTAATTAATTAATTAATTTAGTGATTAATTAAAAAAAGAGTTTTAGTTAATTAAAAAGATTAATTAACTTGGTTAGGGTGAGGTAATTAATTAATTAAAAAGATTAATTAATTAATTAAAGAGTGATTGGAGGGAGAAGAAGAGAGGAATTAGTAGATAACCATCAATACCAATTCAAGAGGTGTCTTGGAATGAAGCATGAAAGGGAGTATTTATAAGAAGAGTGGGTGAGGGTAGTTTAAGAAGTGGAAAAGTGAAAAGATCAAAAGGGTACAGCTAGAAAAATGCTAAAAAAAATCATATTGGGGGTATTTTGGGGACTGCAGGCGGGCAGTCTAGGCAACGCCATCAAAGGCCTGGGTGACGCCACTAGGCCTCTAGGAGGATCACCACCCAAGAGGGTGGTGGCGCTGCCTAGACAGTCGGCGGTGCAGCCAGTTGCTGACGTGGCACTCTTTTTTTCTTTTTTTAAGATATTGGTTGTTGGTATGAAGTTTGAGAATTTTGGATGTCTGGTAGTGATGTAATTGAAGGCTAAAAAATTTTCTTTCGAGGGCGCTGCCCTCGAACCCTCGCCCAATAACCAATTAGCAGGACCACCGTAATAGCTCTGTGTAGTATGTTAAATTCAACAAGTGCTAAGGCTATGGTTAAATGATGAGAGTGCAAAATTGAGGGTTCACAGTTACCCCCTCATCAGAATTGGCTTTGAACAAAAGGTGATTATGATGATAATGAACATTAGGAAGAGGTGCCATGTCAGACTCTGAGCTTGTGTGTTATTATCATATCTTTTGGGAGGAGGGCCTCTAGCATAAATGAAACTTTATCAATGGCTATCTGTTCGACCTTGGCATTGGTTACGAAAATGGTCATGGTGAATTTTAATTAAGGCTATCTATTTGGCCTTAATGCTGGAGATGAAGAATGTTTGAGGTGAATCTCAATCAAGGCTATCTATCCGGCCTTAATGTTAGAGATAGAGAAGGTTTGGTGAATTTCAATCAAGGCTATCCGTCTGGCCTTAATGTTGGAGATAGAGAAGGTTCGGTGAATTTCAATCAAGGCTATCTATCTGGCCTTAATGTTGGAGATAAAGATGGTCTAAAGTAAATCTCAAGGCTATCTGTTTGGCCTCAATGCTAGAGGTAAAGATGATTTATGGTAAATCTCAATTAAGGCTATCTGTTTGGCCTTAATGTAAAGAAGATTTGGGTAAATCTCAATCAAGACTATCTGTTTGGCCTTATTGTTGGAGATAAAGAAGGTTTGGGGTAAATCTCAGTCAAAGCTATCTGTTCAGCCTTAATGTAAAGAAGATTTGGGTAAATCTCAATCAATGCTATATGTCCGGCCTTAATGTTGGAGATAAAGAAGGTTTGGAGTAAATCTCAATCAAGACTATCTGTTTGGCTTTAATGTTGGAGATAAAGAAGGTTTGGGGTAAATCTCAATCAAAGCTATCTGTTCAGCCATAATGTAAAGAAGATTTGGGTAAATCTCAATTAAGGCTATCTGTCCGGCCTTAATACTAGAGATAAAGAAGGTTTGGAGTAAATCTCAATCAAGGCTATCTGTTTGACCTTAATGTTGGAGATAAAGAAGGTTTGGAGTAAATCTCAATCAAGGCTATCTATTCAGCCTTAATGTAAAGAAGATTTGGGTAAATCTCAATCAAGGCTATCTTTCCGGCCTTAATGTTGGAGAAAAAAAAGGTTTGGAGTAAATCTCAATCAAAGCTATCTATCTGGCCTTATTGTTGGAGAAGACTTGAGTAAATATCAATCAAGGCTATCTGTTTGACTTTAATGCTAGAGGTAAAGATGATTTTAGACAAGACAATTTAGTGAAAAGAGAGCCTTGACCTATGGCGAGTCGGCTCGCGAGATTCTGAGGAAGAGCCTCGGCTTATGGTGAGTCGACTCGAAGGATTCTGATAAGATTTTGGTAAAGGGAAGAGCCTCAGCCTATGGCGAGTTAGCTCAAGAGATTTTGATAAGATTTTGGTTGTGCCAAAGAAACTTGGGCTTCTGAATGTGAGGGATTAGGCCTTTTGGAAGGCTCAAAGGAACTTTTCTGGAAGTAAAGGGACTCTAGAAGTCATGCTTCAATGATTAGATCTAGAAGGTATAATTTAGATTCAAAGAGGCATTGGTCAACTTTAAGAGGTATCGATCATCTTTAAGGAAGAACTAGTTAGCTTTAGGAGAGGTAAGTGAGGCTATTGGCTCAGCTTATGCATGATGATATATGATTGTAGATGATTGCATAGGTGCTAGTGCATAGATGATGCATGCATGTTTCAGAATTCATGGACCTTTTACCTGACTTCTATGCCGTGCGTGATTTGTGATGATGCCTGTAATGTATGATTGCATGGATGCATGAGGGTGAATTTATAAGAGTGCAATTTTTCATATGACTTTTGTGTCTGCAGAGACATGCATTTGTGGACTGAGAAACTTTGCAAAGTTTGAGAAACTCAACTTGGATTGGTATGGGATATTCTTTATGGTGGCATTATAAGAAGATTGAGTGGTTGCTTCAAGTTTTGAAATCTGATGGCCTGTGTTTTTAGTCTACACATGCTTTATCAATGATTAGAGATCGGATAGGATGGTTGCTTGCAACTTGCCCCCAGAGGACACATTTTTAGCATTGCCAAGGATTTGATCTCTCATGACCGGAGGCCATGGGTGTCGAGTGGTTTGCCTGTTGGGCTTGGTTTGAATGACTTTCCATTGAGGAATGAGGGTTTTGAGACATATTAAGCAGACTCAGGGTGTGCCCCCAATTTTTCTTTCTTGGAGTCCATGCAGATTACAGCTTCTATTGCCAGAGCTTATCAAGGGGTGGCTAACTAAGGAATTGTTATGCTGTTTATTTTGTGATTTCACTTAGGACCATAGAGAGGTATGCCAGGTAGTTAATAAAGGTGGTTTGGCCAATTGAGAAAGAGTTCCAGGCTGTCCTACTAATTGGAATAGAGGATGGCGCAGTTGAGGAAGGAGAGACTCTATGAGGAACCATGAAAGGACTGCAATATAGACAAAGGGGGGTGACTTATTTTTTGAGGGAGACTTAAAGATCTACTGGAAGTATGACACCATAGGTTGCAATAGTGACTGACAGACTTTGACTTTGATGAGGACATGAGAGATTTGCATCTTAGGAGGTAAAGGAAGACTGGCTAAATTGATACCTGTAGGTTGACAAGACTACGCAAAATAGGATAAGATACAGAAGACATTGAAAGGGCTATCCTTTATGATGAGTTTTTATTTTGCAAGATTTGATCATTATTAAATGAGACATTTTTTATTTTTTCTCTAATTTCTGCCTAAGGTACCCTTTCAGGTTTTCAACTTAGCAAGCATTCTTCTTCTTCTTTTTTTTTTTTTAGGCAAAAGAATTAAGTGAATGATGCACTAGGCACAAAGAAAATGAGAATACAATGCAAACAAAATATTTTGTATTATGATTTGGATCGCACCCGAGTTGGGCTGCCTATGTATCCCTTACATCACTTTTTCGTCAATTTTTTTCTTTTAGGGAGAATCAGGTCCACGTATTTCTGATTACAAATGCATGAAAAACAAAAATGAAATGCAGATGTTATCTTCAGATAATGTATCATTTCAGCTGATCCAGGTTGCCAAGATGGGAGAATTCACTTCCGTCCATGCCCATGAAGATAGTGCCTCTGTCGGATAGGATCTTCCTATTTTGTCTTCATTCTCTGCAGCTTCTTCTCGATAGGCTTCTTGTAGGTCAAAATCATGTAAACTGTGATGCTCAGAGTATCCCTATCATGTCCTTATAATAGCTCATGATCTTTTTCACTACTATCATACAGATGCAATGTATGAGATTTTTTTTTTATTTTTTCTCTATGCGATAATTAGTTGATCCTTTTGCCTTTTCATTTTTTGTATTTTTTCATTTTTTTTTGTTTTCATTTTTTTTTTTTGCTCTTTTTTTGTTCTTTTTTTTTTTTTTCTAAGATGTCCCATTTAAAGATAAATCAAAAAAAATTAAAGCAAATCAACAAGTTCAAACTTTTTATTACTGATAAAAGTCTCATCATAAGTACATTAAAGGATAAGACTATAAGGTGAAATACAAACTCACAAGGACAAGTGTAACAACCCACAACTACCCTAGGAGTTTTAGTGATAAATTATTTGAATTTAGGCTTATTGTGACAAATTGTGTGACTATATGAAAATTCATGTGTGACGTGATTTATGAGTTTGGGGCATGTTAAATTAATTTTAATATGCCTAATATGAATTATTATTGTGAAATAAATGATTTGAATAAAATGCATTAGCATGAAATAATTTATTTTTCATAAAATGAATTTTCAAGTAAAAAGGTGATTTTTAAGCATAAAATAATTTTATGAGTATTTTTAACATATTTTTAAATAAATATTTTGGGAAAATTTTAATGAAAAAAATAAGAAAAATATTTTATTTTTAATTACCCATAATCCGCCCCTAAATTAAATAAAAAGTCCAAATACCCAAAGCCCACTGCACTAAGACACTCCTAACCTAGCTCATTAAGGGCAAACTTGGAAATTGCACCCCAAATCCTAATATATAATGAAAATTTTGGCCAGCAGCCATCACTCCATTTTTCTGTATCTTGGCAGAAAAATTCTCTTAAAATATTTCTCTCAACCGAAATTAAGAAAACACCTTTCAGTTTCGCGATTTCTTGACCATAATCGTAAGTTTTTCTTCTCTCTCAATTTCTAAACTAATTTCTATGAAATAAATTATGGAAAAATTATTTTGAACTGGTTGATTACTGATTTTTACAGATTTAATTCTGTTTGGGTGAGTTTTTGGGACAGAAAATCTAATTTCTACCGAAAACACAAATCTTTCCGCAAGATTTCTCTAAAGGTGAATCATATAACTTAAAATCACAATTTTTATGCATAAACATCACTAGAGGGGGGCAATTTGTGCATTATTATTTTCTAAACTGATTTTTTATTTGTTTAGATGAAAAATATTGGATCAAATAATATTTCTGCATATTTCTGTGATGACCGAAAAGTTTCAAAAAATAAAGGAATTCAAGGTTTTTGTGCTAGAACTTAGAAGTTGGAAAAATTCTATTATTATTTCAACATGTGGCTATCGATTTGTATATGATTGGATTGTAAACTAATATTTGTTGTATTTGGATGAGAAAGAATGATTTAAATCAAGTGTTTGTATAATACTATAATGAGTGGAAAGTGCGAAAACTCATGATTTTCACCCTAAGCCTTGAAACTTGGAATTTTCTTGCATAATTACTATCTATGGCTGCCGAATCATGTATGGACATGTTCTAAACTGATATTTTCTATGATTGAATAAAAAATAATAGTTTAAACAATCTGTTTACATATTTTTGAAATGATCAAAAAATATCGAAAATAAGAAAACTCATGGTTTTGTACTCTATAATTCAAAAATTGAATTTTTATGTATGAACAACACCAAGTGTGGCTGATTTATATGAATTAAAATTCTAAAATGATTTTTGTTGTGTTTACATGAAAAATCTTGGTTCAAACCATATTTTTGAAATAGACGGAAAGTGCAAAAAGAAAAAAAATTTAATTCTTCCTTTGGTGATGCATTCAGCCTACCTTAATATTCTTGTCCCAATGTTTATAATTTTTATGTGATGTGTTTTGATGATTATTGACGTGTATGTATATATAAGAAATGATAAAATTTCATGTTAGTTGAAGGTATGACCTTAGATAAGCTTAAAGGCATTTTGGTATACTTAAGGTATCTTAACCTTATATTGTGATTAGAATGCAAATGTGATTAAGAACTATGGAACTAGATGTTATGATGACTTGATAATAAGTACATGGTTTTGAGTTGATGAAGTGACAATTGTATAAAAAGGATCATAAGAGTTAAGCATGACACTTGAAAGGTTATTTGTTAAGTGACATGTATAGAAGTGTAAAGTGTATTAAGATGATTGTAAAAGTGAATGGATATTAAGGAAATAATATTGTGATGACCTTAGAAAGGTATTGACATTATTGTGATATGTTTTCATGTGAGCCTGTAAGGCCTAAGTATGCAAGACTTTTAAAGTCAATGTGTTATTTGCAAGTGACAAGTACACTTATATGTGAACTCTAAGTGTATGTGTATGCTATATGTACATGGGATAGTTATGGGATAGGAGCATCATGAGTAAATAAATACTAAGTACTAAATTAAATATTATGTTAGAGTTTGAGGAGCTTTAGAAGTCCAAGGGCTACATGAATTTGGAGCAAAGGAACCACAAGGTGAGTAAACTCTTTATTCCTGCTTCCAGTGTGAGTAAACACTATGTTCATGTTACAAGTGTGAGTAAACATCGTATTCATTCTACAAGTGTGAGCAAATGCCATGTCCATGTTATAAGTGTGAACAACATTATGTTGTGTTATAAGAATGTGATATATTGTTATGTAAGTCTTTGCGATCTTTGAAACCCAAGTTCCTTTTATCCAAAAATTTAATTAAGTGATTTCTTTGTAAAACTTGGGTTGCTAAAGGACATTTGGTCCAAAACTATTTTGTTTATCCAATGAGAATTTCTCGTGATTATCACCTTAACTTACATTCTTTCTAGAACTACATTATTCTTATATCTTTTGTTCAAAATAATAAACTACTATTGCTATTGGGTACATGTTATTGATGGCTTAAATGTTATTATTATATATATGATTACGATAAGCTCTTGCTATGGTACCTTTAACCCTTTTTTTATGTAGAAATCCTCATACTGATGCAAATAATCATCGGTATGTGCTCCTCATATCGATGCGAGTAATCATTGGCTATGTGCTCCTTGTACCGATGTGAGTAATCATTGGCTATGTGCTCTTCATACCTATGCAAGTAATTATTGGCTATGTGTTCAAGTGATTATGGCAATAGCCTTCACTCTATATGTTATGTGTTCGAGTGATTATGGCAATAGCCTTCACTCTATGTGTTATAAGTGTGATTTCTGCAAACCTTTCTAAACTGCAAACTATGAATTATGAACTATAAGTTATGAGCTATGAGCCCTTTCTAAGGGATATGTGTTATTGTACAATCCCTACTGTTTACTCATTGGTATCATCTATCTCACTTATTTTCCTTGTGTGGTTCCAGGTGAGCATTATGAGGAGGCAAGGTGATGGCTCAAGCATCCTACTTCGCTTAGGGAATTCCTTATCTAAAAAAATTAGTTTAATATGTCATAAAGAGTTATCCTTAGATGCTCCGGGAATATTCATTTTTTGATGGTTATTTTGAAATGTTATCCTTTGAGGTTTTAATTGAATTCTATATATTATTTCCTTATGGATTATGTTTAAAGTATATTTTAATTATGCTTCCGCAACTTAAGGTTTTCAAAAAAAAAAGGGTTTATTTAAGTTAATGTAAGAGGTTTTTTTGATACGATCCTAAGCAGTATTTGTATAAGTGTAAGTGGGTTTTATGGACATGGGTGACCTTATGTCTCCCTATGTTCTAGGACCGTTATATCTCCAAAGTTGGGATGTGAGAAAGGTGGTATCAAAGCTGTAATTTTTAAAGTCTAGTTTAGACTTGTCTGCTTATTGGTTTGACTAAGTATAATCCTGCAGCATAGGAATTTTCCTATCATGTCACTTGTAATCTATCACTAGTATAGTTCCACCAAATCCTAATAAGTTATAGTAGTCTTTGTTATTGTTTGCTTGTGTGCCTTATGATTCCTTTACTAGATGACTAAGAAGATTAACCCTGTTGAAGGATCGCAACCTAGAGCATCGCGTGTGCCATACAAGAGGACATGGTGAAAGATGTTCGAGAAAGCCATGCTTGTGATCTACCTTAAGATAAAGAAGACTCCTACGATGTGAATGATGTTAATTGATTGCTCAGCGACTTAGTATGGATTGATTCTTTTGCCTATAGCATGATTCACTTTTGCATAATAGGAGAATTCTTCATGCTATGAGATATATATTACATGATTATGATATGTGATAAGTGATATGTGACATATGCTATATGATATATGTTATGCGATATGTGATATGTGACATGTGCCTTGTGATATGATATGGTATGATGAGTACCTATGTTAAATGCATGGTAAATATGATAGTTGATAGTGGGGTTAAGTTGATTAGAAAGAGAAGTTGACTAAGTTTTGATCCAATTTAGATTAATGATTGATAGGTATAATGTTATGAGGTATGAAATGCTTACATGTTACAATGGTTTGATATATGAATTAAATAGAGTTATTAAATGGTATTTTTGATTGATGCCAAAAGAAGAGGAAGGATATTTAATGATTAGTAGGAGAATAAAATGAATCAGTTACATTTTATATAAGTATATGGTATGAAGCAAGTGAAGTACATTAAGGAATTTGTGGCATAGATGCTACCCTATAGATAAGAACAACAAGAAAGCTAAGCATTTCTCCATCACTTATGTAGATATTAAGTATAGTCGAAGGAAGAATTTTTATCTAGTGTGATTTAAAAATAAGAAGGTATTATTCCTATTTGATGTTTTAGTACAACATGCTTGATTGATTCTGGTGTTGCAAATTCATTTGTATCTCCATATTATGCTAGGAGTCTCGACAGAGATAAGGAATTAATTAATGAACCCTTAGTAGTGTTGACCCTTTGGGGGGAAAATGAAGGAAGTAATGTATTGTTTAAGGATTATGAGGTAGACATTGATGGACGAAAACTTCTTGTATTGACTATAGAGGAAAGCAATTAAAATTTTGAGCTAAGGATGGGAGATATTGGTGTATCAAGGAGATATTTATGATTAAGGTTTACTAGCGTAATCATGGAATGGATGAGTATACTTAGGATGCCGAGGAAGGGATGCGGTAGAAGCATCTATAGTTTTTTTGAGAATATGTGAGTAAGCATTGAAATTCAAGGATGAATTTTTTTTAAGAGGGGGAGATATAAAAGCATAAGTATTATCATACTTGTAATATTGATAAAAGGATAAGTATGATTCTAGTGGAGATTCTTTAGTGATGAGATTCCTTTGAGTATATAGGGTGCAATCAGAGTATAAGGATTTGAACTTTTATGGAAAAATTATTTTGAACTGGTTGATTACTGATTTTTACATATTTAATTCTGTTTGGGTGAGTTTTTGGGATAGAAAATCTAATTTCTACCAAAAACAAAAATCTTTCTGCAAGATTTCTCCAAAGCTGAATCCTATAACTTAAAATCACAATTTTTATGCATAAACATCACTAGAGGGGGGCGATTTGTGCATTATTGTTTTTTAAACTGATTTTTTATTTGTTTGGATGAAAAATATTGGATCAAATAATATTTCGGCATATTTCTGTGATGACCGGAAAGTTTCGAAAAATAAAAGAATTCAAGGTTTTTGTGCTAGAACTTAGAAGTTGGAAAAATTCTATTCTTATTTCAACATGTGGCTACCGATTTGTATATTATTGGATTGTAAACTGATATTTGTTCTATTTGGATGAGAAAGAATGATTTAAATCATATGTTTGTATATTACTGTAATGAGCGGAAAGCACAAAAACTCATGATTTTCACCCTAAGTCTTGAAACTTGGAATTTTCTTGCATAATTACTATCTATGGCTGCTGAATCATGTATGGACATGTTCTAAACTGATATTTGCTATAATTGAATGAAAAATAATAGTTTAAACAACCTGTTTACATATTTTTGAAATGATCAAAAATACCAAAAATAAGAAAACTCATGGTTTTGTACTCTATAATTCAAAAGTTGAATTTTCATGTATGAACAACACCAAGTGTGGCTGATTTATATGAATTAAAATTCTAAAATGATTTTTGTTGTATTTACATGAAAAATCTTGGTTTAAATCATATTTTTACATATTTCTGAAATAGATGGAAAGTGCAAAAAGAAAGAAAATTTAATTCTTCCTTTGGTGATGCATTCGGCCTACCTGAATATTCTTTTCCCAATGTTTATAATTTTTATGTGATGTGTTTTGATGATTATTGACATGTATGTATATATAAGAAATGATAAAATTTCATGTTAGTTGAGGGTATGACCTTAGATAAGCTTAAAGGTATTTTGGTATACTTAAGGTATCTTAACCTTATATTGTGATTAGAATGCAAATGTGATTAAGAAATATGGAACTAGATGTTATGATGACTTGATAATAAGTACATGGTTTTGAGTTGATGAAGTGACAATTGTATAAAAAGGATCATAAGAGTTAAGCATGACACTTGAAAGGTTAATTGTTAAGTGACATGTATAGAAGTGTAAAATGTATTAAGATGATTGTAAAAGTGAATGGATATTGAGGAAATAATATTTTGATGACCTTAGAAAGGTATTGACATGATTGTGATATGTTTTCATGTGAGCCTATAAGGCCTAAGTATGCAAGACTTTTAAAGTCAATGTGTTATTTGCAAGTGACGAGTACACCTATATGTGAACTCTAAGTGTATCTATATGCTATATGTGCATGGGATAGTTATGGGATAGGAGCATCATGAGTAAATAAATACTAAGTACTAAATTAAATATTATGTTAGAGTTTGAGGAGCTTTAGAAGTCCAAAGGCTACGTGAATTAGGAGCAAAGGAACCACCAGGTGAGTAAACTCTATATTCCTGCTTCCAGTGTGAGTAAACACTATGTTCATGTTACAAGTGTGAGTAAACATCGTATTCGTTCTATAAGTGCGAGCAAATGCCATGTCCATGTTATAAGTGTGAACAATATTATATTGTGTTATAAGAATGTGATATATTGTTATGTAAGCCTTTATGATCTTTGAAACCCAAGTTCCTTTTATCCAAAAATTTAATTAAGTGATTTCTTTGTAAAACTTGTGTTGCCAAAGGACATTTGATCCAAAACTATTTTGTTTATCCAATGAGAATTTCTCGTGATTATCACTTTAACTTACATTCTTTCTAGAACTACACTATTCTTACATCTTTTGTTCAAAATAATAAACTACTATTGCTATTGGGATACATGTTATTGATGGCTTAAATGTTATTGTTATATATATGATTATCATAAGCTTTTGTTATGGTCCTTTTAACCCTTTGTTTATGTAGAAATCCTCATACCGATACGAGTAATCATCGGTATGTGCTCCTCGTATCGATGCGAGTAATCATTGGCTATGTGCTCTTCGTACCTATGCGAGTAATTATCTGCTATGTGTTTGAGTGATTATGGCAATAGCCTTCACTCTATGTGTTATATGTTCGAGTGATTATGGCAATAGCCTTCACTCTATGTATTCGAGTGATTATGGCCGTAGCCTCCACTCTATGTGCTATAAGTGTGATTTCTGCAAGCCTTTCTAAATTGCAAACTATGAATCATGAACTATAAGTTATAAGTTGTGAGCCCTTGCTAAGGGATATGTGTTATTGTACAATCCTTATTGTTTACTCATTGAGATCATCTATCTCACCCTTTTTCCTTGTTTGGTTCCAGGTGAGCATTATGAGAAGGCAAGGTGATGGCTCAAGCATCCTACTTCGCTTAGGGAATTCCTTGTCCAAAAAAATTCATTTAATATGTCATGAAGAGTTATCCTTAGACGCTCCGAGAATATTCATTTTTTGATGGTTATTTTGAAATGTTATCCTTCGAGGTTTTAATTGAATTCTAAATATTATTTCCTTATGGATTATGTTTAAAGTATATTTTAATTATGCTTCTGCAACTTAAGGTTTTCAAAAAAAAAAAAAAGGTTTATTTAAGTTAATGTAAGAGGTTTTTTTGGTACGATCCTAGGCAGTATTTGTATAAGTATAAGTGGGTTCTATGGACGTGGGTGACCTTATGTCTCCCCATGTTCTAGGACCATCATGTCTCCAAAGTTGGGATGTGCCAACAAGACCTGATAAACTCAAAAAGAAAAATTTAATAAAAAATAAACTCAAAAGACTCTGATGTAGACTAAGAGGACTTAGATAGGGGCACAGCAATGCTGACACTCATCTCAAAATATCGGTTATTGGATGAAGCTTGAGATGGTCGGGTGAGCTTGGTGGTTCGAAAAAGGATAGGTGGTGGTGCTAGACTTTGGGTTTGGGAGCAATGATGTCTCCACTATTGATGAGGTCTTGGATTTTATGCTTCAGAACCTGGCATGCATCAGTTTTGTGCCCTGGCCCTTAATGAAAGTTGTAGTGCTCATTAGTATTATAACCCTTGGGCACAAGGTTTGGAGGAGGTCGTGGGTCTAAGGGCTTAACCAGATTAGCCTCTAGGGCTTTCTTATAAATGACGTTAAGGGGCATGCCTAGCTCAGAGAAAGTCCTCCTTGTTTTAACTTCATCGGCTGGTGACAGGACACAACATTTACCTCTCCTTCTCTTTGGGTGGTATTGGTGGTGTTCTTGTGATACCTAGAGGATTCATCCTTAATTCGTCCTGATTGAATCAAATCCTCAATCTTGGTGGCAGTGGCAATGAGAGCTTTGAAGCTAGGGAGGTACTGTGTTTGTAGATGAACTTGATATTGGGGGAGGAGGTTCTTGACGATGATGTCAATTTGCTCTACTTCAGATGGACGGTTCACCATTTGAGCTTGCTTTTGTCTTCCACCTTGTAAGAAATGCGGTAAAGGATTCTCTTGACCCTTGTTTGGCGGTTTCCAAATCTTGACGGGCGACATCCACCTCAATATTATAGTGGTATTGCTTGACAAATGCATTACATATGTCATCCCAAGTCTTCTTGTGATTTTTGTCGAGATCTAGTAATCACTTAATAGCAACTCCGGTCAAGGTTTGTTGGAATAACTGAGCAAGGAGCTCATCATCCACATCGAAAGGTCTCATGGCACCCACATAGATCTTGAGATGAGTTTTGGAACATGTGGTGCCATTAAACTTGTCCATAATCGGCATTTTAAATTTTAGTGGAACTCGTGCATTTGGGAAGAGAGCTAAAGAGTTGACATCTATAATGTCCTTATGCTTTTTGACATTTTTGAGCATCTTTTCCATGACCTCAACTTTCTCCATCAATTTCTTAACTTCGAGAAAGCTAGAGAAATCTCCACTTTAAAAATGATTCGTAGTGGGAGAAGGAGCAGTTGTGTTTAAGTCCATGGTAAGAGAGGTTGGAGCCTCAGGTGCTTTTCCTTTATCAGTGAGATCAACAATGGGAGGAGTAAAAGTACGAGCATGGCTAGTCCTGGCTTGGGCAGATGCAGGCTCAACACAAGTAGGAGGGGAAGTGATAGTGGCATTGGTCATTTCCTTGACCTCATTGATGATGGACTAGCATTGGGAGTTGAGGGCATCAGTAAAGGTGGCAAACTAGGCATTAAGAGCATTAGTGAAAGTTTCAACTTGGGCCTGAAGAGTGGTGTTAAGTACAGCTTGAAAAGTTTCCTCTTGTTTCTTGAGGAGGCTGGTGAAGAAAGCACTCATGGCATCTTAATCCAAGTTGAAGGTATTGGGCATTGGTACCTTGAAATAGAAAATAGATAGAAAAAATGGGTAAGAAAATAGAATTGTGAAGGAAAGACAGCATGAAAGTGTGTCGGGAAAAGGATTTCTTCCACATGGTTGGTCACCAGGTTTACGTGTTGACAAGGTGAGTGTGTGAGGTGTTTTGGGGTAACAGACCACCGGTTTGGGTCTTTGAAGTTTTTGAGGGTTGACCTTGTTGAGCTTCTCATATTACGTATGCATGATCATGACATGATGCGTGTCAAAAAAGGTTTAATGAACATGCAAGAGTGTCAATTATTATGGTACATGAAACCTAGGGTCAATGCTAGGGTGACTACATGTATAAGGGTGAAGAGTGGTTTGATTTAAGGGTCCCCATCCCACTAGAGCATGGATATACCTAACCACATATGAGGTAAGGAGCCTCGCGTGGGTTCAATAGTACTGATTGCTCATTACACCACCGAAATGATCAGGGATTCGTCGCAAGGTAGAATGTTTTTGCTATCTCCCAACATACTTAAAGAGAGTTGTCAAGAATGCTACTCGCCATTCAAAAATTTTCTTAAAGCTAAGGTTTAGGCAAGGAGCCTTTATTATACAAAGTGATGCATGAAAGTCAAATTATACTTAATGAGCCAAAAGGAGATTACTTTGGAAACATTTTCCTTAACCAAATAGTAATCCTCTTATTTTCCTTTTTAAAAAAGGGTGGCAACTAGTCCCCAGTGGAGTCGCTAGCTGTGAGGCCTCGCCTGAACACCGACCCTGTCTGCTAGAGGGAACCGGGATGCTCATTCGGGTTTGGACTCATGATGGAACCCTCGGATTCGAATTTGGTTGATTTTGAAAAATGATTTTTAGGAGTCGCCATCTTAATTTTATTTAGTTGGGAAAATATTAAGGGAAAAATCCAAATTGACTCCAATTCATTAATTTTTGAATTAATTTACCCAAGAATAAAAATCACTATCCTTCGAACTAGGTTGAGTTCGGGGACTAGATTTTTTGTTTTAAATAATCTAAATTTGGCTCTTAAGTTTAATTTGACTTTGAAAATTTGATTTCATGAATGACAAATATTATAAGATAATAACAAGATGCATGAAATTAACATGAGTGCAAGGAGAAAATTAAAATAAAATATCTACAAATTGAAAAGGGAAAGAGAGATTGATGGAGATTTGGATTTGAGGTTTGGATTTAGATTCCAAACGTACCTACATACCCCATTAAATGGGGATCAAAATCCACGTAGTTCATTTCATGATTAAGTGGAGGGGTTTAGGAGTTGATCATATTGATTTTAGTTTAGGTGTGTTGAAAGTGAGGAAAAAGGCAGATACCTTGACTTTTGGTGGGCAAAGAATTTTACCGGACCGAAGTTCCATTTTATCGAGACTGGGTGATTGGATGAATTGAAAGATTAATTAATTAAAATAATTAATTAATTAATATGATGAAAAGGATGGATGGATTGATTAATTAAAAAGATTAATTAATTAATTTAGATGAAAGGTGGATTGAGAAAAAGGATTAATTTGATTTTAGAAAAAGGAATTATTTTTGAAAAAAAAGAGTGATTAATTAATTAATTAAAAAGATTAATTAATTTAGTGATTAATTAAAAAAGAGTTTTAGTTAATTAAAAAGATTAATTAACTTAGTTAGGGTAAGGTAATTAATTAATTAAAAAGATTAATTAATTAATTAAAGAGTGATTGGAGGAAGAAGAAGAGAGGAATTAGTAGATAACCACCAATACCAATTCAAGAGGTGTCTTGGAATGAAGGATGAAAGGGGATATTTATAGGAAGAGTGGGTGAGGGTAGTTTAGGAAGTGGAAAAGTGAAAAGACCAAAAGGGTAGAGCTAGAAAAAAGCTAAAAGAAATCATATTGGGGCTATTTTGCGAACTGCAGGAAGGCAGTCTGGGCAGCGCCACTAGAGGCCTGGGCGACGCCACCAGGCCTCTGGGCTGCACTGTCGACCAATTGGGCAGCGCGCCACCCAGATAGTAAATGGTGCCGCTGGCTGCTGATGTGGCGCTCTTTTTTTTTTTTTAGATATTGGTTGTTAGTATGAATTTTGAGAATTTTGGATGTCTGGTAGCGATGTAATTGAAGGTGCTGGCCGAAGGCTGACGTGGCCCTCTTTTTTTTTTTTTCTTTTTTTAGATATTGGTTGTTGGTATGAAGTTTGAGAATTTTGGATGTCTGGTAGCGATGTAATTGAAGGCTAAAAAATTTTCTTTCGGGGGCCACCGTAATAGCTCCACGTAGCGTGTTAAATTCAACAAGTGCAAAATTGAGGGTTCACACATAAATATTCATACCAATACTATAATTCCCTAAGAGTGGATTTGCTTGTCTCCAAGTGCTTATCCTATTCTCTAAGTAATTTCAATTGTTTTTCCATCAATTTATCCCAATTCTCATTGTGAATAATTTGACTAACATGTTATACATGGTGATCAAGCACATACAAGATTAATTAAGCACATAATTAAAACTAAATCATGCAAAGCGTATAAGAAATAGAATGATTAAAACCAATACTTTATTGCAATTCAAAGAAACCAAACTAGTGTATATTCATAGTGTAAATGACAAAGTTTATACAAGAAGACAAGATGAACATCAAGGAACAAAGATAAAAAAGACAAGGGAAAGGCAACTTTGATGATGTTTTCTTCAATCCTTGCTCCAGAAATTTACTTTGAAGAAGTGTCCTTGAATGCTTGCTTGAATGCCTTGGTGACTCTTCAATCTTGTTCTAACTTTGAACACTTGAATTACACTCTTAATTACTAACTTAATATATGAATAATACTAACATCACATATCTAAAATTCTATAAAACACTCTTATTTATAGGTTTCTAGGTGTCCCAAGTCATGTCCATTGCAAAAAGGAGCCTTTTGTGAAGTGTTTTGATGAAAAGGCACCATAACTACTCGAGACAAGCTGGGATGAGTCGGCACCATGTGGTTTTGGCATGACTCGGCACCATAGGGCATGACTCGGCACCATGGTATTCTGTCATGACTTGGCACCTATGGGGCACGAGCTTGTCTTGGCTAATCCTTGCAAAACTTCTTCCTTTTCAAGCATAGAACCCTTGATCTTTTAATAGCTACCTGGATTACTTAAAGAACACTTAAAAATAAGATTAAAAGCACCACTTTAAAGATAAAATTCATGCATACAAATACAAAATTAACTATTAATTGATTAGTTTAGGTGTACATATTTGCATCATATCAATAACTCCTCAGCCAGCCACCACCTGATAGCTCTGGCAATGGGAGCTGTGATTTGCACAAACTATAAGAAAGAAAAACTAAAGGCACATCTTGAGTCTACCCCATCTACCTCAAGACCCTCATCCCCTAGTGGATAGTCATTCAAACCAAGCCCAACAAGCAAGCCACTTGACACCCATGACTCCCAGTCATAAGAGATATAATCTTTTACCATTAGCAATGCTAAAAATGTGTCTTTTGAAGGCAAGCTGCAAGCAACCATCCTATCTGACCTCTGACTGAGTCTCAATAAGACATGTGTGGACTGAAAAGCAGGGGCCATCACTTGAAAATGATCCATCAATCATACCCATAAAACAAGCCAAAACCTAAAACAAACAGCCACAAATCTCCCCTAATATAAAAGGTAAGGATTGACAAATTTTTCTCACTTAGTGAATAACTAGCAAAATAGTTCATCTCTCATTAATGTCTCTGCCAGCATGGCTCTAACAAACCCATATCTAACTCTCAAATAGAAAACCGAGACCCTCATCATGAGTCACTGCCTCCTCATGTCTCCTTGGTCACAAGGATGATGAAACTTCTCAATCACAGTGGTCAAATTCACTTGACCATTGCCAACCATCATCTGGCTTGCGACATCCTAAGATAAGTCTAAAAAACTCTTGAAAAATACAAAAAAATATCAAATTTTGAGCTCTAGCACTAGCAAAGTTGCCTTTGAGTCGTAGCCAAGCCATATTCCCTATCTTCTTGGAATAGGCATAACTCCTCGTCAGCAGCACCAAAATAGAAAATACGAGTCACCATATTCCAAAATCTAAAGCAACCCCTTGAACTCCTCGTAATACCACCATGGCAACCATCTCATACCAACCCAAGTTGAGTTCCTCAATCTTGTCAAGTTTCTCAGTCCACAAATGCATGGCTCCATGGATGCAAAAGTTACATAAAAAAATTAAATTACATTCATAAAGCAAATGCATGAATCAACCCTCATGCACCCATACAATCACCCATTACAGACATCATCACAAATCATATATGGTATAGAAGTCAAATAAAAGGTCTATGAATTCTAAAACATGCATGCATTATTTAGGCACCAGCATCTATGTAATCATGCATAAGTGAGCCAATAGCGTCACTGACATCTCCTTAAGTTGACCAGTACTTCCTCAAAGCTGACCGATACCTATTAAAGCTGACCTATGCCTCTTTGAAGCTAAATGATACCTTTCCAAATTTAATCAATAAAATGTGACTTCTAGAGTCCCTTTACTCCCAGCAAAGTTCCTTTGAGCCTTCCAAAAAAGCCAACCCCTCTCATTCAGAAGCCCAAGTTTCTTTGGAGCAATCTTTTTAGAGTCTCTCAAGCTAACTCACCATAAGCAGAGGCTTTCCTACTGAAATCTTTTTAAAATCTCTTGAGTTGACTCGCCAAAGGCTGAGGCTCTCCCTTCACCAAAATCTTGTCAAAATCACTCAAACCGACTTGCTATAGGTTGAGGCTCCCCTTTCATTAAATTATCTTGTTTAAAATTCTCTTCCACCCATAAATGTCTAAAAATGGTCACCTAGAGATCCATTGGTTCTTTTTCCATCTCTTTTATCAAATCCATCAACTGTACCCATAAATGTCTAGAAACGATTACCTAGACATCTATATGGTTTCACTTTCCATCTCTTTTATTCAAATCCATCAACTGCACCCATAAATAATTAAAAACAGTCACTTAAATATGTATATGGCTCTACTTTCCATATCTTTTATCCAACTCTATTAATTCACCTAAAAATATCTAGCCATTAGCTTAGATATCCCTTTGGTCCATTTTCTTGCTTAACTTCATCAACTACACTTTACTTAAACATCCCTATGGTTCTTTTTACCATCTTACTTTTTTAGCCATGTCTCCTACCCAAATATGTCCAAGCACTAACATAGACATCACTTTGGTTCCTTATACCATTCCCTCTCTTAGGTTCACCATCATCTGAATTGAGATTTACCCAAATCATCTTTACCTCTAGCATTAAGATCAAATAGATAGCCTTGATTAAGATTTACCCAAATCTTCTTTACCTCTAACATTAAGGCTAGACAGATAGCTTTGATTCAGATTTACAACATTAAGGCCAAATGGAAAGCCTTGATTGAAATTCACCAAGCCTTCTAACATCAAGGCTGGACCAATAGCCATTGATAAAATCTCATTTGTCATAGAGGGCCTCCTCCCAAAAGACCTAACAAGAACACACAAGCCCAGAGTCTGACATGGCACCTCTTCCCAATGTTCACTATCATCAGAATCACCTTTTATTCAAAGCCAATTATGATAAGGGGGCAGTTGTGAACCCTTAATTTTACATCTTATCATTCAGCTGTAGCTTGACACCTGCTAAGATTAGTGTGTTATGTAGAGCCAGCACAGCGGTCCAACTAGCCGGTTAGCGGGTAGGAGTCAAGGGGCCAATGCCCCTGTAGCTAAAAATGGACTTTCAGTCACATTATGTCATGACCCATCTTTGAGCCATGACTGTCCTAGGGTATAGGGAGACTTAAGGTCACCTAAACCTATAGAACCCTCTTAACTTATTAAGTTTCGAAGAAAACCATGTTGCCCTTATCCCAAGATCGGAACCAAAATAATTACTCCTTATCATTAATTACCATATCATTCATCTATAAAATAACGCTTATCATTGTTTAGTTATAATTTCATTCACATGTGGCCCAAGTGTTTAAACTAAAAATAAAATGGTGCCTACCCATACACACATTATGAATATTCTAAACTACATCATTATTATAGACCTTTACAATCCATGGAGCTCTAAAGTTAAATCCTCAAAATATGACATAGTATATACATGTGACATCCAAAAAGCAGTGCAATTTTCCAAGAGAAGATGCAGAACTTGGAATTTACCTTGCTGCTCTATTAGCTAGTCCTGAAAATAAACAACCACTATAGGGTGAGACAAAGCTCAGTGAGTATAGAATAATATCAAAGGTTTTATGTATAACAATGAAGTAAAGTAGTTCAAAATTTTCCTTATGAAAACAATTTCCCATATTACTAAGTACTCACCTCTTACTCCTTAGCTCCTACTAAATAACTTAATACAGGTTATAACGAGTCTCCTCGGTATCCCAAGCAATACCCTTGCCTTTCGATTCTACAAATATATCCAAACAAGGTACATCAATTTCTATTCCTTTAACCTTCTAACTAAACTCTAATCATTTCATATAAACATATCATTCATTAATATCTTATATAATAGGATTTTGAATAAGGAAATCCATAAAAATATTAATAAAATAATTTAGTATTAAGTCTTGAACACTAGGACCATCTATTCTAGTTTGGCTAAAAACATGGCTACCCACAAGTGAAACCTCAGTGGTGCCTCCACCCGTAGGAGGCTTCTGGACAACATTCCAAATTTCCCTTATCACACTGCTGGAATCCCAATGGTTGGGCCACCCTTGTCTACTCAATTTCCCTTAACCTTCTCATGCTTTCCTTGTTACCTCTTTCTTATTAAACCCCAAATTTTCACCCATAATCATATTCCCTTATCTAACATGCAACCTAAATCCTCCCTTGAATCTCACCATCAAAATCAACTATAGAAATCAAAAGAAAAGTACATACTTGCTAACAACTTATTATTCTTAGGTTAAAGACAATGGAAGAAACACTTAAATATGAAATCTTACCTTGAAATGCTTTGAATTTGATCCTATGATAAAGAACAAGTTGAGAGAATTTAACTTTTTGATGAGGGTGTGATTTTGATGTGAGGTTACAAATGAGAGGAATTTACATATTTTCACCTTATATATAAATGAATTCAATAGTGGTGATTTAATCTCACAAGATCAATGGTCATATTTTTGCCTAAGATGGATGGTTGAGATTGATCAAAGTGGATGGTTAAAAGTGCCCTTAGGTGGGTGGTGACTTGGCACCATAATGATGATTTTCATGATCACCAAGATGCATATGGACAAGGTGATGGGAAAGGGATTAGCTTAGGTGTCAAAGTTGACAAAAGTCAACAAAGATGGCTAACATCCAAATGGTGACTAACCTAACCTAACCTCATCCTAACCCTTAGTTAACTTATTCTAACCTTAGTTGAGTTAAGTCCCACCAAAATTTGAACCCTGGTGGGCTGGCCAAACCATGGGCTTGGGCTTTGAATCCAAGGTCCATTAACAAGCCTGCTCGAACATGTTCTCTGAACCTAAAAATTTTTCGTAGCTTTTTCCTTTCCTTTTCACTTGGCATGTCAAATCCTACCTTCCCATTTCATAATAAAATCAAACTAAGACACATTGCCTTAAATTAACTCAATAAAATGCATATGGACATTCACAATCTATAAAGATACACAATTATGCAATTAACATCAAAAGGGTTTCTTCATCCCATCACTATAACATTGATACTATATTCATAGTAATTTATACTTTGTGGTATTATTATAACTCTAATGACCTAAGGAACCCTTGGGTATTACATTCTACCCCCCTTAAAAGAATTCATCCTTGAATTTAAAAAAAGCTTACACATTGTCTGAAATAAGTGCGGGTACCATTGTAGCATATCATTCTCACTTTCCCACGTGCATTCCTCAACATTGTGGTTACGCCATTGCACTTTCACTGTCGGTACTTCTTTGTTTCTTAGCTTCTTTACTTGCGATCTAAGATGGCAATTGGAACCTCTTCATAGGAAAGGTCTCTATCAATCTCAATGTATTAGGGTTGCAATATGTGCGATGGATCAAATACATACTTCCTCAACATCGATACATGAAAAACTGGGTGTATGTGTTCCAGTGTAAGTGGTAGTGCTAACTTGTACGAAACTTCTCCAATTCTACTAAGAATCTCAAAAGGTCCGGTGAATCAAGGAGATAACTTTCCCTTCTTGCCAAATCTTACCACTCACTTCATTGGTGAAACTTTCAAGAATACATGGTCCCCTACCGCAAAGTGAAAATCCTTTCTCTGAAGATCAGCATAACTCTTATGATGACTAAAAGTGGTTTTTAGTCTCTCCTAGATAACCTTCACCTTTTCTGTGGCTTCTTTTATCATATCAGGGGCTTTGAGATATTTATCGCCAACCTCTGTCCAACATATCGAAGATCGACATTTTCTATCGTACAACGCTTTGTAAGATGCCATTCCTATAGAAGAATGATAACTATTGTTGTATGCAAATTCGATGAGCAGAAGGTGCTTATCCCAGGCACTTCCAAAGTCTAGAACACACATTCGAAGCATATCCTCCAGTGTCTGAATTATTCTTTTAGACTGTCCATCTGTCTGCAGATGGAAAGTAGTACTGAAATTGAGTTGTGTTCAGAATGCCTCTTATAATCTTTGCCTAAATCTCGAAGTAAATTGGGTACCTCGATCCGAGATAATCGAGAGTGGAACCCCATGTAATCTTATGATATCATCAACATAAATATGAGCATAATCAATCACTGTATATATGGTCTTCACTTCAATGAAGTGTGCCGACTTCATCAGTCAGTCTACTATGACACAAATAGAGTCATAACCTTTTATCGTCCTTGGTAGTCCCACTACAAAATCCATAGTAACACGTTCCCACTTCCACTCTAGCAATTTTATCTCCTGAAGTAATCCAGAAGGTCATTGATGTTTGAATTTCACCTGTTGACAAGTGAGACAAAAAGCCACAAACTTTGCCATGTCCTTCTTTAATCCGGCCACCAATACGAACCTTTAACATCATGGTACATTTTGGTGGCACCGGGATTAGTACTATAAGGAGTGTAGTGTGCTTCCTTTAGAATCCTTTCTCTTAGCGCTTCTACATTTGGCACGCAAAGCTGATCGCCACATTTCAGAACGTCTTCTTCCATCCTGAACTCTAGAGCTTATTCCCTTTTTAAATCTTCTTTAATCTTCACCAAATAAGGATCTCGACTTTGAAAAATCTTGATTTCATAATAAGCTTTGGTTTCACTTGGAAGTAAGGTAACAATACCTATGAAGATTTCATAATAAGCTTTGGCTTCACTTGGAAGTAAGGTAACAATACCTATGAATCATTTACCTCCAATATAAACACGATCACAAACCTGTCCAAGAAAGGTTTGAACACCCAATTCATCAGGTCCATAAAAGCTGCTATGCATTGGTAAGTCCAAATGGCAACATACTGAACTCGTAATGACCATATCTCATCCTAAATATGGTTTTACAGACATCCTCACCCTAAATCTTTAGCTGATGATATCCTAACCATAAATCAATTTTTGAGAAGTAATTAGCCCTTTGTAACTGGTCGAATAAATCATCAATCCTTGGCAAAGGATATTTATTCTTCACAGTCACCCTATTCAATTGCCTATAATCAATACACAATCTAAGAGGTCCATCTTTCATTTTGATAAACAAGACCAAAGTGCCCCACGGAGAACTACTTGGTCTAATAAAACCCTTGTCAAGTAAGTCTTGCAATTGAATCTTCAATTCTCTTAATTCTAAAGGTGCCATCCGGTAAGGCGGTATCGATATCGGTTGCGTTCCAAGTAGAAGCTCAATCGAAAACTCAACTTCCCTATCCGGTGGCATTCCCAGCAAATCCTTAGGAAAAACATTCGAAAAATCTTCTATGACAGGTATCCTCTTAATATCACTACTCTCCTTATTAACATCTACTACCTATGCAAAAAATGCTTAGCATCCCTTCTTTAGCAATCTTTTTACTCCTACGGCTGAAATGAGATTCATAGGAAAGCTACTTTGATTCCCTAGAAACCCGAATTCTTGCCTACCTTCTCTGTTAAAATCAATCCTTTTTCCCTGACAGTCTAAACTGGCATTATGCGTAGCCAACCAATCTATGCCCAAAATAACATCAAATCCTAATATTTCTAGTTCAATCAAATTCACAAGGAGTTTTTTACCATCAATTTCAATACTACAATCTATGTACAATTGATCTACTATCATATCATTCCCTAGTGGTGTACTTATAATCAAAGGTTCGTGCATAACTTCCTTATTCCTTCCTAATTTTCTAGCAAAATAAGGCGAAACAAAAGAATGTGTCGCACCCGAATCAAACAAGCAGCTAGCACTCACAGATTGAATAAAAATAGTACCTGTAACAACATTATTCAAAGCTCCTGCTTCTTGTTGGTTAAGGGCGTACACTCTTCCTTGACCTCTGCCTTCTATAGCTTTGACATTACTTGAGGATTGCCCTGATCCTCTTCCTTGTCCTCTTTAGCCATAGTCTTCCGATCAATACATCTGCACGATAGATTGTGACACTGCTGTCATTGCTCTTTGATTGACTGTCTGTGGATATCTTTAATGAAATGCCCCATCTGGCCGCATTTCAAACATGCTCCTGAGGCTCTCCTACATTCTTCCTTATGTGGTCTTCCACATAAAACACATATGAGAGTAGCTGAATTGTTTGCATTACCTGATGTAGATACCATCGGACAACTACTAGCCCATAATTGATTTTGTCCACTTCCTCATGGTTGGAAAGGGGTAGGAATAGGGAAAGTCTACTCTAGATCCCTATTCTGACCAAAAATGCCTCGCTGCTGGTTACTCGATCCCCTATTCTTATTCTTTTGTCTTTGGTCCCTTTCTATTCATTCCGCTTTCTCCACCTTGTGCCTTGCCTCTATAAGCTTGGCCTTGTCAATCAATTTGGCCATAGTAGGAAACTCAGTGGCCACCAGAATGTGATATAATAGAGCTACTAATCCTCGATGGAATCGATCAACTTTACTTGCATCCATTGGCATGATATGAGTAACATACTTGCTCAACCTTTTGAACTCCCAGGCATACTCTGATATTGAAATCCTAGGCCTCTGCTTCAATTGCTCAAATTGAAGTGCACAATTTTGTCTCTCCCTTTCAGATAAAAATTCATTCATTAGCTCCCATTTGAACTCTTCCCAAGTTGGTGGGTCATCTTCATACGACCACTCTTTGATATTCCTTTGAAACCAACCCCATGCATCGCTCTAAAGTTGAACTCCTATTAATTCGATCAATTTCTCATTAGAATATGTCATCCTGTAGGCTATCTTGTCCATTTCCTCTAAAAATTTATGGGGATCCTCCCCTTCTTCCCCCAAAAATTCTGGCAGTTTGAATTTCTTTAAATCATGCACCGTAACTCCTTCTCCTGATAACATTTGCCTCCTCACCCTATGTGGTGTTCGTGGTACAATGGGTGGTATGTCATCTACTAATGGAGCAGGTGGTAACATAGGTGGTTGAATTTCCTGACATTAATGCCTTAATTTTGAAAGTTCCCGCCTCATCGCTTCATATTCTCTTTGAAAAGCTTCCATATCCCCTGGTGGTCCTCATTCTCCACCACTTGTAGTATGCTGCCCAGATCAAGAAGATTCTCGATCGGTATTCTAAATAGAAGCAGCATTAGATGCTACATCTGGAACAATGCTATCAGCTTCTTGGGATCCCTGTCCTTCTAGCTGAGCAACCCTATGGGGCAACATCTATGCCGAAAATAACATACACAGTGTCATCTACACATCACAATTGATATTCAACATATACTTTTTCATATATACATGAATTACTGATTTACCTTACTTATATCATCTCATTAATCATACCTATACCATTTAGCCATTACATGTGATTCATAAAACAAAATCATTATCATAGATACCCTTTTCCATATAAACATACTTATTATTCTTCATTTTATAACTTACACACCTACATACAAGTATTACATACTATAGCATTCTTAGTCATCCTACTTTTTGATCATCCATACTATTTGTACATATATCCATACCATACCCAAAATGTGATCATGGTATACCCACCCATGATCTATATCACTACTCCTCAGGGTTCCTCTCACCATTAGAGGCCTCTCTTTCTCCCTACCCCACCTGCCTATGACCTGTAGACATCATAGATGAGGATAACAAATGTCTCCTCATAGAACACCTCTCCTCTGAATGGTCAAACCTTCCACATGCAGCACACAGATGCTCAGGAAATCCTAGCATCAAATCCCTAAGAGGTGGAATTAGGTCCACCTCTAGATTCCTATGCATATTACTAACCCTTGCCAGTTCCCACTTCAAGTCCCTCACCACCCTTCTCAGATTAAGTACCTCATTTCGTAACATGTGGAGCTCTCCCATAATCCCTTCATTCCTAACCTTCATCCTAGCTACCCAAATAGGGTCAGGATCCTCCTCTGGATCAGTCTCCTCTGAGTTAGGATATGCAACCGAAGCTACATTAGATACATCCCTCTCCTCATCAGGATTACAAATCCTTAGCATCTACACATTACCAGTCAAAAATAATGTTTCCACAACTCAGTAATATTACATAATAACAACATGTAAAATCTCACACATAACATAAAAAGATGATAACCTAATATAATACAGAAATGCAAATCTGACTTAACGAGATACTTTACTAACAATAATGAATCCTATGCTCCATGGTTTAACTTATAACTCGAAATAAGTATAAGAACATAAATCTTCGCTCTGATACCACCTTTGTCATGACCCATCTTTGAGTCATGACTGTCCTAGGGTATAAGGAGACTTAAGGTCACCTAAACCCATAGAACCCTCTTAAGTTATTAAGTTTTGAAGAAAACCATGTTACCCTTATCCCACGATCAGAACCAAAACAATTACTCCTTATCATTAATTACCATGTCATTCATCCATAAAATAACACTTATCATTATTTAGTTATAATTTCATTCACATATGGCCCAAGTGCTTAAACTAAAAATAAAATGGTATCAACCCATACACACATTATGAATATTCTAAACTATATCATTATTACAGACCTTTACAATCCATGGAGCTCTAGAGTTAAATCTTCAAAATATGACATAGTATATACACATGACATCCAAAAAGCAGTGCAATTTTCCAAGCGAAGATGCGGAACTTGGAATTTACCTTGCTGCTCTATCAGCTAGTCCTGAAAATAAACAACCACTATGGGGTGAGACAAAGCTTAGTAAGTACAGAATAATATCAAAGGTTAAACATTGGTGTATGCTCAAAGGTAGTTCTATATAATAATGAAGTAAAGTAGTTCAAAATTTTCCTTATGAAAACAATTTCCCATATGCATGCATCAAATATTATATCTATAGCAGAATAATTCCTTTCTTAGAAATGGTGTGTTTTCCCCATAATCAATCGAGTGGCGGCTTACACCTTGCTCACTCTCATAAACCTTGTCACACATGCAACTGATTAGGCCATACGTACTAGAGACATTAAACCCTTCCCAGCTAGGGTTCAGATATTCTTTACCCTATCCATGGGTCCATACCATTATGCACAATGTCTGATGTATTGCCCCACATTAGAGGGGTATTTTGCTTTTCACAATATCATTATAACATTTTTCCTTTCTATCCATGAAATAATTCGATGGATAAGGTATCAATAACAATTAGGTTCTCATCATTGCTCACATTATAAGATCAAGCAACATGGGCTCAATAATCAAGAAGGTAAATGATACTTGCCAAAGGATTTCAATATATTCCAAATTTGAAATGAATCAACATTTATATTTATATTTAAGCTCAAATTGAAAATATTACTAAGTACTCACCTCTTACTCCTTAGCTCCTACTAAATAACTTAACGCAGGTTATAACGAGTCTCCTTAGTATCCCGAGCAATACCCTTGCCTTTCGATTCTACAAATATATCCAAACAAGGTACATCAATTTCTATTCCTTTAACCTTCTAACTAAACTCTAATTATTTCATATAAACATATCATTCATTAATATCTTATATAATAGGATTTTGAATAAGGAAATCCATAAAAATATTAATAAAATAATTTAGTATTAAGTCTTAAACACTAGGACCAACTATTCTAGTTTGGCTAAAAACATGGTTGCCTACGGGTGAAACCTCAGCTATGCCTCCACCCGTGGGAGGCTTCTGGACGAGATTCCAAATTTCCCTTATCACACTACTAGAATCCCAGTGGTGGGACCACCCGTGTTCGCTCAATTTCCTTTAACCTTCTCATGCTTTCCTTGTTACCTCTTTCTTATTAAACCCCAAATTTTCACCTATAATCATATTCCCTTATCTAACATGCAACCTAAATCCTCCCTTGAATCTCACCATCAAAATCAACCATAGAAATCAAAAGAAAAGTACATGCTAACAACTTATTATTCTTAGGTTAGAGACAATGGAAGAAACACTTAAATATGAAATCTTACCTTGAAATGCTTTGAATTTGATCCTATGATAAAGAACAAGTTGAGAAAATTTAACTTTTTGATGAGGGTGTGATTTTGATGTGAGGTTACAAATGAGAGGAATTTACATATTTTCACCTTATATGTAAATGAAATCAATGGTGGTGATTTAATCTCACAAGATCAATGGTCATATTTTTTCCTAAGATGGATGGTTGAGATTGATCAAGGTGGATTGTTAAGATTGCCCTTAGGTGGATGGTGACTTGGCACCATAATGATGATTTTCATGATTACCAAGATGCATATGGACAAGGTGATGGGAAAGGGATTAGCTTAGGTGTCAAAGTTGACAAAAGTCAATAAAGATGGCTAACATCCAAATGGTGACTAACCTAACCTAACCTCACCCTAACCCTAACCCTAACCCTAACCCTTAGTTAACTTATTCTAACCTTATTTGAGTTAAGTCCCACCAAAATTTGAACCTTGGTGTGCCGGCCAAACCATGGGCTTGGGCCTTGAATCCAAGGCCCATTAACAAGCCCGCTCAAACACGTTTTTCGAACTTAAAAATTTTTCGTAGCTTTTTCCTTTCCCTTTCACTTGGCATGTTAAATCATACCTTCCCATATCATAATAAAATGAAACTAAGACACATTACCTTAAATTAACTCAATAAAATACACACGAACATTCACACTCTATAAAGATACACAATCATGCAATTAACATCAAAAGGGTTTCTTCATCCCATCACTATAACATTGATACTATATTCATAATAATTTATACTTTGCGGTATTATTATAACTCTAATGAGCTAAGGAACCCTTGGGTATTACACATTAGTATGAGGATACTTAATTTTTAAACATTGGCACTTTTCCTACTTTGACCAAACCTTCTATATCATACAGTATTTTTTTGAAACTAATTGGATCTTTTCTCAAACTGACTGTTCAATTATTTTAAATTAATTTCAAACCTATCGACATTGACTAATTAATTTTTGAGCTCTGTAAATCTCAAAAATTGATCCAAAAGTCTCAAAACCTAGCTAATAGAAAAGTAAGTTTCCAGCCTACACGCCCACTGAGGCACTGGCCTCATAAGCGGTGTGGGCACCACTGCTCTGCCTGCAGTTCCCAAAATACCCCCCAACCTGATTTTCCAGCCCTTTCTAACCCTACTGCTCATGGTTTTTCACATTTTCACTACATAAACTACCCTCAACCCCATTTACCTATAAATAGGCCCCCCATTTCCTCATTTCTCGACACCTCTTTAATTAGTATTGATGATTATCTACTAATTCCTCTCTTCTTCTCTCTCCATTCACTCTCTAATTAATTTTTAATTAATTAATTACCTCACCCTAACCAAGTTAATTAATCTTTTTAATCAACTAAAACTCTTTTAATATTAAAATTAATCACTCAATTAATTAATTAATCTTTTTAATTAATTAATTAATCACTTTTTTTTTCAAAATCAAATTAATCCTTTTTCTCAATCCAACTTTCATCTAAATTAATTAATTAATCCATCAATCCATCCATTTCATTACATTAATTAGTTAATTAATCATTTTAATTAATTAATTAATCTCCTAATCAATCTAATCACCCGGTCCTGATAAAATAGAATTTCAGTCTAGTAAAACCCTCTACCCTCCAAAAACAAAGGTATCAGCCTTTTTCTCTCAAACCCAAATCAAATCAATCAATCTGATCAAGTCCTAAATCCCTCCACTTAATCGTGGAACAAATTACGTGAGTTTTGATCCCCATTCAATGGGGTACGTAGGCACGTTTGGAATCTAAATCCAAATCTCTATCAATCTCTTTTTCCCTTTTTAATTTGTGGATATTTTATTTTAATTTTCTCCTTGCACTCATGTCATATTCATGCATCTTATTTACAATTATCATCTTATAATATTTGTCATTCATGAAATCAATTTTTCAAAGTCAAATTAAACTTAAGAGCTAATTTTTGATTATTTAAAACCAAAAACTTAGTCTCCAAGCTCAACCTGGTTCGAGGTTAGTGATTTTATCCATGGGCAAATTAAAGTAAAAAATTAATAAATTGGAGTCAAATTGGGTTTTTCCTTAATTTTTCCATTTAAAAATTAATTAGAGTGGTGACTCCTAAAATCAATTTCAAAATCACCAATTCAAACCTGAGGGTTCCATCATGAGTCTAAACTCAAATGAGCATCCCGATTTCCCCTAGCGGACCAGACCGGTGTTTAGGTGAGGTCTCACAAACGATAATGGACATCCTAGGGAAAACCAAAGATAATGCTAAATCTAGATAGGACTTGAAATAGTTTTGTCTCCGTAAGGAGTTAGAGATGGATGAAGTGTTTGGAAAATATTCGAAGGCAAAATATGTGTTCCATAAGTAGGCCAAACAAGTCTTATGTGAATGGCTGAAAGATCTGAAATTTCCTGAGGTATGTATCTAATATGGGTCGATGCGTTGATCTGCATAAACTAAGGTTGTTTGGGATGAAGAGCTATGACTGTCATGTTTTATGCAATACTTGCTTCCTATTGCCTTCATTGAAATTTTGCCAAGGGATGTCTGGCAACCATTGACAGAGTTGAGTTTATTTTTCAAAGAACTCACTTCAACACTTCTTAGGGAAGAGGTTATGGGAAGGCTTGAAAATACCATTCCACTCATCTTGTGTAAACTAGAACGCATTTTTCTTCAAAGTTTCTTTGACTCTATGGAGCATCTACTAGTACATCTTGCTTACTAAGCTTATATAGCGAGTCCAGTTCAGAACTGATGGATGTATCCATTTGAGAGATAAAATATTTGCCTATTTTAATATTTATAATCACATCCATTCATTTATACTCAAATGTTGTAATCTATGATATTTACCTGTTATAGATTTAATGGACATTTGAAACATAATGTCAAAAATAAACCAAGAGTTGAAGGCTCCATTTGTAATGCATACTTAGTTGAGGAAGATTCATCATTCTACACTTATTATTTCGAACCCTATGTTTATATAAGACATAGGAGAGTAGCTCAAAATGATGATAGCAGAATGCATGAAGGAGCAAATACTCCTGGTATTTTATCAATATTCACTCATCCAGAGACACCGTTCGGTTGACCTAAAACAAGATTGATGACCGATGAAGAATATAAGGCAGCTTAATCCTATATTCTTCTAAATTGCTCAGAAGTTGCAAAATACGTCGAGTAAGTTACAACTTAATTAAAATAACTCATTCTTCATAAATATGCAAAGTTTCCTTTTCATTTTACTTACTATTTTCCATATGAATGAAGCTTATACATTGATATGTTGAAGCAATCTATGCCGAATATAACAACAATTGATATAGACAAAAAATTAGAGATAGAATTTGAGCACTGGTTTCATTCATATATAAGTATAATGCAGTACCGTTACTTAAAAATTAATCTTAAATTTATATCATATACCATCAAATTGATATGTTTATTTGTGTCATAGGCCATTGATCCTGCAAATAGAATAACAAATCAGTTCATTATTGATCTGTCTAAGGGTCCATTATGATATGTTATGACCTATCCTATTTACTTCATGAACGATTACAAGTTCCATACTGAAAAGCGAAGTTCGGGTAGGTCATCAATAAATAGCATATGTATAAAGGGTTCCAATTACAGTGAGAATGCATTTGACTATTATAGTCGATTAACTAATGTAATGCAATTGGAATACCCTACACTTCCAATTAAGAGGACTATTTTGTTTAAGTGTGAATGGTTTGATCCAACGCCAAATGTAGGAACAAAAGTTCATGAGCAATATAATCTTGTTAAAGTCAACCACAGGTGGTAATTTAATAAATACGAGCCATTTATACAGGCCATTCATATTGGCAATACAAGCTTGTCAAGTGTACTATGTTTCCTATATGAGTCTATAATGAGATAAAGAGGATTGGTGGGTAGTATGCAAGATTAAAGCTAGATTAGTCATAGAGATTAAGGAGGGTAATGAAACAAGTACAATATCTAAAGAACCATTTAAGGATGACGAAGTTGATGAGCTTATGCTTGAAGTTAACAATGACAAGCCTCTTGCAACTTTAAATGATCCTAATAAGCCATTAGTTGAAATGGATGACGATGATGATAATGATATAGAAGATGAATTCGATTTTGATTCAAATGTCGAGACATCTGAGGAAAACATAGATGAAGATGAGCTCAAAGAAATAGATTCTGAATAAATATATTTATATTTTACTTATTGTGTATGGATTTTTCCTAAATGTGTAAAAGAATATTATTTTTACATTTACAATGTTACATTATATTTTAATGAAGTCATTTTTAACTTGTGTTGTAATTTTTTTTTAATATTTACATTGTTATTCCATGATTACGTCATATCAATTTTCAATATTTTATTTTTGTTTTTTTACTTTTTATGTAACATTAAATAATGAATGAATTTATTAAACTTTACGAATTATATAGATGTCAACTTTGAGATGTATACCAACTCTTGAAGATACTCCTGGTAGCAGTATATTCACGTCCCAGAAATGGTGTCCCTCCCAGAGGGGGCATGCTACCATTGATTATCTTCCCACTATCCTTTCTTTTTTACCATCTATCTCTCCTTTTATACCTCCCACATTCACTCTTTTGACTATCACCACACAGATCCCTTTATCCTTTCCACCTCTTACGTCTACTACTCCATCCATCGGTGCTACACTTTCATCCCCTTCCATTATTCCTTCTTCCATTTCTCTTCCATCCACTATGCCATCTGATATGATGTAAATATATATACCTAAACTAATCAATTAATAGTTGATTTTGTGTTTGAATGCATGAATTTTATCTTTAAAGTGGTGCTTTTAATCTTCTTTTTAAGTGTTCTTTAAGTAATCTAGGTAACTCTCAAAGGATCAAGGGTTCTATGCTTGAAAAGGAAGAAGTTTTGCAAGGATTAGCCAAGACAAGATCGTGCCGACTCATCCCAGGCTGTCACGAGTCGTGATAGTAGCCTTCTGTGCTGACTAGTGACAAAGTGTGCTAACTAGTGACAGCAGCCTATCACGAGTCATCCCCCTCCCCCCTGTGCCGACTCGTGACACGGTAATTACTACACCCTTTCAAGGCATCCTTTCATTTTGACACCCTTTTTAAAGAGGCACTTC